>NSJW01000928.1:0-255658 GCA_019955255.1 Castanospermum australe | reverse complement strand
AAAAATGATGAGTCTAGCTCCTTGTACATGGAGATCCCGAATTGATAGGAGTATTACTATTATATTGATAATTTAATATATCAAAGAGATTCAAATCCAGAGCCTGGTTGGGGTTGTCCCGATCTCAACTGTAATATGGCCACTTCAAAAAAGAAAAACTATGGTGTTGTCTTGTTATTTATTTATCTAGTTCTTCAGCTACATACACAACCTTGTCATATTCCCATCTTTGCATTTCCTTCCCTCCTTTGAGTTCCATGGCAAAGCAGCATCACACAGTGAAGGTCTTAGAAACTTGTCAAGTTTCTCCACAACAGGCTCTGTTCCCTCAACCTCCATCCCTCTCGCTTTCTTCGACATACCATGGCTTCTCTTTCTCTCACAGCCTGCCCAACGCATTTTCTTCTATGAATTCCCTCACCCCACCATCGACGACTTCATGCAACATACTCTTCCTATTCTCAAGCACTCTCTATCCCTCACACTCCAACACTTCTTCCCCTTTGCTGCTACCCTCGTTTGCCCTCCACAGCCCCACAAGCCTCACATCCTCTACGTTGATGGCGACTCTGTCCCCTTCACTGTTGCTGAGTCCACCGCGAGTTTCACCCAACTTGTTTCTGATACACCACGACACGTTAGGGATCTGCACCCTTTTGTCCCCGAGTCCCCAAAAGTACGTAGTTTAGAAGATGGCACTCGTTTGGTCTCTCTCATGGCCATTCAAGTCACTGCCAATATTGTATGAATATGGATACGAGTATTGGATACGATATATGTAAATATAATAATTTTTTAAAATATTAAGATATAAGTATGATAATATATATTAAATAAAATATTTATATTTGTATATATAAAATATTTATATATATATTCCAACACTAGTTTTATGTATTTTCCCTCTTCCTTACACATTTTTCTTTCTCATGATCTTCTTTGCTTTCTATTGAGAATAAAAAATTTACTTTTACATGAGATGATTTTGAAGAAGGTAAAATTACATAAATAAAAATATGCTTTGAGAGATGAAATTAGAGAGAACAGGATATGAATTTACATCAATAATATTTTAAGTAGTGGCTTTTTGAAGATGATGGGTATAAAAGAAAAAGAAGAAAGATATGCTTAAAGTATGAATGCAAGTCTATCGTACGAATATTAGTATAAGATATAAATATGATATGAATACGTTACAAATTTTAGAGCATACGTGCATCCTAGGTCACTGTTTTATCCAACACTGGATTCAGCATCTGTGTCAGCTTCAACCACGCGGTTGCGTGGAAAGCTTTTCACCATTTCATGAGATCGGGCTTCTCTTGTAGATTAAAGGACTCAACTTGCCTTGAAGGGTCGCTACCATTCCACGACAGAGCCTTGATTGAGACCCAAGAGGGCTTGAGTCTTTTCTTGAAGAAGTTTAATTGGTCATTGAAAAGAGAAATGACACGGGAATCACCCATAAGAATCACCTTCTCGCAGACAAGGTTCGAGCCACATTTGTATTGAGCCGTGAACAAGTTGAGAAATTGAGGAAATGGGCCTCGGGTAAATGCACGACCAATGAGTTAGAAGCATTGCACTTGTCCACTTTTGTGGCGACATTGTCTTTGATTTGGGTTTGTTTGATAAAATCAGAACAGAGCAATGCCAAGGATCTCAAAACATGTTGACTTACCACTTTCCTTCCCATTAGATTGTCGAAACCGTTTGGAGCCTCAATACCTTCGACATTTGGAAATTCCTTATCCGCACTCCGGGCGCTACAAGGGCTGCTGGTTGGGAAAATGGGATTCTCGAGGCTGTTAAAGCTATTGGCAAGAAAGTTGAGAGTTGGAGGAAGGGCGGAGAAATGGTTATCAAAGTAAAGAGAAAAATCGAAAACTGGGGCTACGTCGAGTAACAGTGGCAGGTCATTTGGCATTTACGAGACTGATTTGGTTGGGGAAGGCCTATAAGAGTGAGTGGTGCGCATTGATACAGCAGGGTCTATCCTCTTGCTAATAGTGGGGACAGAGAAGGTGGCGTTGAAGTTGGCTGGCACTTGCAGGGCTCACATGAATGATTTTGACACCATCATGGACAACACCCTGAAGATGTGTTATTTTCTCCTCAAAGATGAATTTTTAGAAATCAGATGAAAGACACCCTCAAGATGTTCAGAAGCTAATTGAGTTCTTCAAAACAATAGATTTTGAGCTTTTGATTAATATGTTGAGAAAGTTTGTCACTCATTGTGCTGACATTTGTCCACTGATATTTCTGTTTTGTGTGTGATCCTCTTTTTAGATTGAACACGAACTTCAAATGAGAAAATCATGGCACGAATAGAGGATGAAATGATTATATCTTATGTTACAAATTTGTTTTCATAAGTTAGCATTTTTATGTGAAGAGCTTTAGGATGCGTTAGCATGATAAATTTTAGTATTTAATTTTATTTGTAATTTAATTTTTTATTTAAAAAATTATAAAATGAATTAGTATAATTTAAAAATCCATGAAATATAATTGATTTTAATTATGTTGTTGTTGAAAGAAGAAGGATCATAGAAACCCTTAATTTATAAGAATGAGTCAGTGAAAATACACTACCTTCTGTATCGAATTTTATAATACTTGTGTACAATAAAAAAGGAATAATGTAATGATCCTATTACATAATCTACGTGATTCTAACATGATCCTAATTATTCTAACATATTCTGACAATCCTAATTAATTCTAACACTCCCCTTCAAGCTGAAGCATATAAATCATATGCACCAAGCTTGTTACAAATAAACTAATTCGAGGACCTCTGAGAGACTTTGTGAATACATCTGCTAACTGATCATTTGAATTGACAAATTAGTGGTAATGCATCCAGATAAAATCTTTTCTCGATAAAGTGGTAGTCCACTTCTATATGTTTGGTCCTTTCATGAAACATTGGATTTAACAATGTGCAGAACTGCTGATTATCACAGATTAGTTGCATTTACTTAACATCTCCAAATTTAACTCTTGAAGCAATTGTTTCAGCCATATAAGTTCACATGTTGCCAAGTCATAGTTCGATATTCTGCTTCTGCACTTGACCTTGCAACAACATCTTGTTTCTTTCTTTTCCAAAATACTAAGTTGCCTCCAATCATCATGCAATAACCTGTGATAGAACGCTTATCTGAGGGAGAGCTAGCCCAGTCTGTATCTGTGAAGTCAATGATCTGGGTATGTTCTTTGTCTTCATAGAAAATGCCTTAACCTGATGCTTCTTTGATATACCTGAGTATTCTGATCGCAGCATCCCAATGATTATCACAAAGAGCTTGTAGAAACTGACTAACTACACTTACAGCAAATGAGATGTCTGGTCGAGTGATGTAAGATAGTTTTAGCTTACCAACAAGTCTTCGATATCTTCTAAGATCCGACAAGGGCTCCCCCTATCTGGTAAAAGCTTGGTATTTGGATCCATAGGAGTATCTACAGGTCGATAATCTATCATATCAGTCTCTTCTAAAATATCAAGGGCATACTTTTAGTGATAATAAATCATAAATAAGATTCGAACCTAAAAACTTTGATTAGAATACACAATTCAATTTTACCAATTAATCCAACACTCAATGGTAATTAATCCAACCCTCAATTAGTTTTATTGTGTTTTATTGTTTTCATGACTCCTATTTTTTCTCTTAATTTTTTGTTTTTTTTACATTATTTATTTACTTTTTTTTAATATTTAAATTAAAAATTTATTTATCATATTTTATTTTCTTCTCATATTTAAATTTTAAATTTTCTTATGGTTTAAATTTGATAATAGAAGTGGTTTAAAACAAATCTTAACCAAATTAAAAATACACTAAAGCTAGTTGCAATATACCACTAGTTTATCTTGAATAATTTTAAATTAGTTTTGAAAATTGCCAAACTACCTTTAATATTTACACAATATTTTTCAGTATAAAATTTGATTATTATAATTTTTTATACAGTGATTGGTTGAACTTTTACATGGGAAATTTATTATTGCATGTGAGATCTATACATAAATTGAATAACAAAATCAACCGAATTATTTCTTTTTAGTGATTATCTCAACTGTTAGAGTTACACGTGTAGGAACATTAGGTGACTTATTTCCACAGCTAAAATTGTTATGTACGCAGTCTCGTGTATGTATGTTGCTACTTTAATAAGAATTTAATTTTAATATAATGTTTGTGTAAAATTTTTTATATTTTTATTTAATTACATAATATTTGATTTTTTAAATTATTAATATTTTAATTAAATTTTTTTAATTAATTTAATAATTTATAATTAAATAATAATATAAATTTTTTATATAAATAATAAATTAAAATTAAACATTTTAAATAATAACTAACTATTATGAATTCTTTATTTTTTTCTTGGAAATGGACTACACAGGTCTATGACTGGTGCTGGGTACTGGTAGCTCGACATTGAGCTTGGGCGTGATAAGCGCGTGTAATTACATAGAGGTAAAAAGTAATGATATATAGTTATTTCTTTTTCCCCACTAAAAAAAATATTTCTTTTCACACAGGAAGTAAGAATCTTTATTGAGTTAAGGTTAACCTACAAACTTATAAGTTTTGATTTAACCTAACTTATAATTGACAAGTTGGATAAAATTTGTAGGTTAGGTTGGGTTTAAAAATTATCAACCCGATGATAATGAGTTAGATTATGGGTTAAAAAAATTTTAACCTACTCAACTCAACTTAACCAATCTTTTTTAAAAAATAAAAAATTATGTTATTTTTATATTCAACATATTAAATTTAATATTTATTCTTTTTTCCTCTCTTAAACTTTATGTGATTTATTGTATTTGACTTTTGAGATTTGTGTTAGTTCTTTTTATGTCTAAAATTAAGACTTGTTATATTATTTTTATAATTATAACTTATTATATTTAACTTTTAATTTGTTTAAGTCTTTGTATGCCATATTTTGTTGAGACTTATTAAGTTATTTATTATGATGTGTAATGAATTTTTGATGTTATATTAATTTTGATATTTAATTTAGTAGGTAAAAATTTATTTTAATATATATCAGACCCACTAGTTTAACCCAACCTAACTTACTAATGTGTGGATTGGGTTGATTCGAGTTTTAAAAAAAAAAATTTAAACACAACTCAACCTAACCTAACTCAACTCAATTCATTGCTTTAATGAATGAGTTGAGTATAAAAATATTTTAAATTCGATCCAACCCAATCGCAGACACCCCTAGCAGTGAGGTCACTAGCCAAAATGGAAAATGTTAGAATGCCATGACATACCACACCGGAAAAATATCCTTACCCCTCCCCCAAACACTCACTCCACTCATAAAAAAAAAACAAAGATGACAAAAAAAAGATATTTCATTTTAATAAGATGAAAAAAAAGATATTTATTTTCAATATAATTTTTTATTTAAAGTGAACTTTAAAGTTTATTTTTGAAATTAGAAGTTATATATATATATATATATATATATATATATATATATATATATATATATATATATATATATATATATATATATATATATATATATGATTAGATACTTATATAGGATTAGTTTTAATTTGTTATTGTTTCTATAACAATGTTTAGATCAATTTATTATTTTTATCTATTTGATTATATTTTTATTAATATTTTAAAATTAATTTATTGCTAATTAAGTTATAAAAAAAATCAAGTTAAATATGATTATTTAAAAAAAAGGTAACTGACAAAAAATTAATTAATTCAAATCGAATTAAACTGAATGAAAATGGTTTGGTTCTGTTTGATTTTTTAATTAAAATAAAATTGAATATAAAAAAATTGAATCAAGCTGATTAATTTGGTTTGAATGATTTTTTTGCTTAAATCAAGTCAAACCAAATTGCTAATACCCCTAATTACATGACATTACAATAAATAAAAGCGCACATCGAACAATGGCCACATGTTATTATTTTATTGACATTGAAAATTTCTTCCAATCCTCATTTCTTGAAGAAGCCACGTGCATTCCTCGTGATCGTAGTTGAGAACATACAAAAAAAATTACGGGTCAAGCTCCATGACATGGGGATCCTGAATTGATAAGTGTATTATATTGATAATTTTTTTTCATTCAAAGATATGCAAATGAATCTAAAGCCTGGTTGTCCAGATCTCAATTGTAAACCGAAGGTTTGATTATGAAAAGAAAGAACTAGGAGCTTACAGAATCTTTTCATTTCAAGTTGAAATTTTCTTCCCATATTCATTTGTTGAAGAAATCACGCGCATTCCTCAAGGTCGATGTTGAGTATATATAAAAATGACGAGTCAACTTCCATGGACATGGAGATCCTGAATTGATATGTGTATTATATTGATAATTTTAATATATCAAAGCTATGCAAATCGAAAGCAGAAAAACTATGGTGTTGTCGTCTTGTTTGTTTATCAAGTTCTTCAGCTACAGACAGAACCTTACCATATTCCCATTTTAATTTGCATTTCCTTCCCTCCCTGAGTTCCATGGGACATCAGTATCACACAGTGAAGGTATTAGAAACTTGTCAAGTTTCTCCACCAACAGGTTCTGTTCCCTCAACCTCTATCCCTCTCGCTTTCTTTGACATACCATGGCTTCTCTTTCTCTCACACCCTACCCAACGCATTTTCTTCTATGAATTCTCTCACCCCTCCATCAACGACTTCATGCAACTTACTCTTCCTATTCTCAAGCACTCTCTTTCCCTCACTTTCCAACACTTGTTCCCCTTTGCCGCTACTCTCATTTGACCTCTAAAGCCCCACAAGCCTCACATCCTCTATGTTGATGGCGACTCTGTCCCCTTCACTGTTGCTGAATCCACTGCGAGTTTCACCCAACTAGTTTCTGATGCACCACGACACGTTAAGGATCTGCACCCTTTTGTCCCCGAGTCCCCAACAGTACGTAGTTTAGAGGATGGCACTCGTTTGGTCTCTCTCATGGCCATTCAAGTCCCTGTTCTATCCAACACTGGATTCAGCATCTGTGTCAGCTTCAACCACTTGTTTGCTGATGGAAAAGCTTTTCATCATTTCATGAAATCGTGGGCTTCTCTCTGTAGATCTAATAGGGACTCAACTTGCCTTGAAGGGTCGCTACCATTCCACGACAGAGCCATGATTGATGACCCAAGAGGGCTTGAGTTCTTTTTCTTGAAGGAAGTTTTAAATTGGCCATTGGAACAGAGGAATGACAAGGAAATCACCATTGAGAATGACCTTCTTGAAAGACAAGTTCGAACCACATTTGTATTGAGCCGTGCACAAGTTGAGAAATTGAGGAAATGGGCCTCTGGTAAATGCACGAAAAGTGAATTAGAAGCATTGCAGTTGTCTACGTTTGTGGTGACATGTTCTTCGATTTGGGTTTGTTTGATAAAATCAGAACAGAGCAATGCCAATGGATCTTAAAACAGTGTTGACCTCTACCACTTGTCCTTCCCAGTAGATTGTAGAAACCGATTTGAGCCTCCAATACCTTCAACATATTTTGGAAATTGCCTTAACTCGCACTCTATGGAGCTACTGAAAGGCGAGCTGGTGGGGGAAAATGGGATTCTTGAGGCTGTGAAAGCTATTGGCAAGAAAGCTAGAGAGTTGGAGAGTGGGGTTTTGGAAGGGGCAGAGAAATGGTTATCAAATTATAGAGAATATCGAAAACTGGGGCTACGTCGAGTAACAGTGGCAGGGTCACCAAGATTTGGCATTTACGAGACTGATTTTGGTTGGGGAAGGCCTATAAAGAGTGAAGCGGTGCACATTGATGCAGGGTCTGTTTCTCTTGCTGATTGTAGGGACACAGAAGGTGGGGTTAAAGTTGGCTTGACGCTTGGAAGGGCTTACGTGAATGATTTTGACACCATCATGGACAAAACCCTGAAGATGTTGTAGTTTGCTCCTCCAAAATTGAATTTTGAGAAATCAGATGGAGAGACACCCTCAAGATGTTCAGAAGTTATTATGGTGTAGTTAAACCAACACTCATTTTAGTTCTTATCTAATCTATTTTCGAATTAAAATTAAGTATAAAATTTATTTTTAGTTCATATGCTTTATTTATTGATTTTATTTTTTAAAGATTAATTTTATCGATTCAACTTCTCATGTTTTAAATCACTCATAAATTTCATCTTTTTGTTTATTTTAATTTTGTCAATTTGATTCCTCAAAAAAGACTAAATTATTGTTAATTTAAAATTTGAGGAATTAAATTTATAAAATTAATCTTTAAGGAGTTAAATTAATAAATAATGTATCTTTCAATGATTAAAAATAGATTTTACTCTAAAACTAATTTAGAGTTGGTTTTAATGTGCTTCATTTTTATTGATGGTTTTTATTTTTTTCTTAATTTGTTGTTTCCTTTTTTGGTCCAATTTAATAATTTTAATGATAGTATGACTAATTATATACATGAATATATGAGAAGTATTTTATAATATTACAAATTACTAATTATTAAGTTATAACTTAAAATTATTTACTAATTATAATATTTATGTTATATAATAATGAAATTAGATACTTTATAAAAAATTATAATTGGCTTAAAAGTACATAAAAAAATTTAATAGATATGATTTTAATAACTTTGTTAAATATTGTTAAAAATAATAATAGATTTTAAAAAAATTTAAAAATCAAGCTAATGAGTCGACCTAATTGGCGTGCAAATTGCATTGGACTTAACCTAACCTAAAAAAAAATCATTGGCCCTAAGTGAGCTGGCCCTAAGTGATAAGAGAGGAAAAGCATGCGCATGCATGGAGCCCCAATTGGGGTTACTAAATGACAATTCTCTCTAAAGTTGGTCCCTCAGGCATACGGTAACAGTTATGTACTAGAGACTCTTGATATGTAGTAATGGTTTAGTTTGCAATATTTCTCCATAGTCTTATATAAGGCTCATGTATTGCAGGTGAAGTTGAAGGGCTTTGTCTCATCAAACTTGGAGGAAGCCACCCTTATGATGCAGTAATTTCTCAGGCAATACATTCTTGGCTCAGTCAGATTAAAGTGTGAGACCAGTAAGGCAGATTCATGGGACTCTCCGTGCCTTGTTTGGTCTCCCGTTGCTTCCGTTTCTCTTCACAAGTCCATTTATAAAATGGATGAGAGAAAAAGCAAAGAAAAATCACTTAGTTTTCTGAACTTTTCGAGTTAGATAAAATCATGAATGTGACTCTTTCAAACTGGATTTGAAGGTTCATAAAACTGTAGACTGACTTGTGTGTGGCATATACTCTAGAAATTTTTAACTTTCCCTCTCTCTGTCCGATCTCTCCTGCCATATATTATCCTTTATTTGTGTGTATATAGCAGTATTGCTTTGATGCTTTTTGGGCTTCCATGTGAAAGAGCTAACCAATCATTGGTTTCGGCGTTTGCTTGCCCATTATCTTCGGGTCTTGTTTCACCTATTCGTGTGGGAAGTGCTGAATGGCATCAATTTTGCTGGAGGAATCTGAGAAAAGAATTACTAGGTAAGTGTATGTTTGGTATGAAATAAAAATATAAATAAAAAATTATGAAAGAATTTTATTTATAAAATTGTTGACAAAACTTATTCATAAAAATTTTACTTTTATTTCTATTTCAATACCAAACATATATCAAGTTTTTCTGTCGGCCTGATTATGGCTGGTAGGTAGTTTGTTTCTTTAGATAAACTGAACTTTGCCATTAAAACACGAGACTTTTATAAAATACCTAATAATTAATCATGGAAATGTATCCTAAAAATAGATATAAGGAAAATTAGAATTTTTTTTATTTTATTTTTGTTGCATCAAAGGCCAACACACATTCTAGGCAAACAAGCACCTCTTGGAGTCCTCTACCAGAAGCAGCAAAAGACTTGAAGATCAATATTTCTCTTCCAGTAGGAGAAACCAATTAACTGCTCCATTCTGACATTGTTTTTTCTGCCTTCTCTTGTATGGTCGTACACGTCTCATTTTTATTTTTTTGATTGATGGAGGGTAATCTTAGAGATCTGTCTTAGGTACCAATATGTCTGAGTCGCAGGATGCGAGCAAAAGATGATCTGAATCTCTGAGGAGAGTATTTCTTACTGAAGAAGATTGAAGACATGTCAGTCAAAATTTATACACTGACCATGGCATCTCCATGTATTTTGTACAAAGACTAGATTTAAGCTTTATCCCTTGATGCATGGTAAAACAATGTGGATTCATCTCAGCAAAGAATTGGATGGTAGATATTGGGGGCAAAGAAATTGTAGCCATTTTGAGGTTATTAAAACCTTCAACCCAAGAGATCCCCATCCGATGCCTTTGTCCTGATCAACCCTGTTTGTCACCACCATCCAAAACAACTCAAGAGACACTGAAGAAATGCTTCCATAAATAGAGCAGCCCATTTGCAATGGAATCCCAAGTTGATCATGATCTTTTCCAGGAATTTCCTCTCTGCCCTGTCATTTGTTCTACTCATGTCAATCTTTATTCTAATCTCTTTCCTTTCCTGTCTCCAGTTCTCTTGTTCTCCAAAAGGTTTTCATCGTCTCATGTGCAAGTGCAACAACAACATTATAGGAGATATGTCTGCCGTTTAAGGTGGCACTCTGACTAGGACTAAGAATGTATGGAATCAACTGTTGAAGCCTAGCCACCATAAGCTTGAATGTAGCAAGGGCTTTCTTTTTTTTGGTCATGCTTATGGGCTCAATTGTGATGGATTTGACTCTTCTAAAATTGATGATAAAATTATGATTGAAATTATGATAAAATATATGTATATTTATAATAAATTATAAAATTATTAAAATATATATTTTTTTAATTTTTTTTATCAATAATTAATACTTTTTAATTTATTTTTTAAAATAGATAAGTCTTTCATTTATAGAGAGTCAAATACCGTCCTTGGTAGAATTAAAGAAGGCCAGAGGCCCATCTAGGAGCTTGCCTTATTCCTCCGTGTAGTGCACCGCAACCCCCAAGCGAAGGGTGGCCCATTTGTTCCCAAATTCAGCCTTGCCTTGACATGACAGCCTTGCAATATATTGACTCTTCGTTCATTATTTTTAGTTATATCATAAATTTATCTTTAAAAAATTAAAAACTATTAATTTTTTTAATTTTTTTGATATTAATAAAATAAAAAAAATTTATTAAAATAAATGATATTATTTTTAAATATTTTAATAAAATAACATTTTAATCAAATATAATTTTTTTTTGTAAATAATATTTTTTTTAATTTTTTATATAAATATCTTAAACGTCAAATAAAAAAAAAATAAATTAAAATAAATAATTCTTTTTAATATATGAATGGAAAGGATAATTTAGGTCAGTATCTTTATTAAATTATTTCAATCAGGATCATACAAAATTTTTAATCATATAATAAATCGATTTAATTAATAACATATATATCATAAACCAATTTTTTTGTTTAAATTCATGATTAATTGTAAATAATTTCTTAACTAAATTATTTTATTACATGATTATAATTTTTACGTGACCCTAATTGATATTATTTAATAACATGTTGACCTAAACCATCCTTTCATCTTTTAATATTTCTTAGAATGCAAACATGGCTTTGGCTGCAGCTCGATAATATTTTCTGATGAGACAATTTTCAGTGAACAATTTGTAAAATCAAATGCAGATTAGATGAATAAAAGTATTCAGTTTGAAAGTAAAAATTTAGTTGACAAGACTCAAATTTAAAAAATTAAATTAATAGATTTAATTTTTTTAAATTTTTATATTATCTAATATACAAACTTGTTTCAACTTAAAAGTTTTTCCTTTGAAATAGCAGTGCGCCCACGAATTGGTTCGCCCGAGTCTTATCTTGCCTCAAAGTCCGAAATATTGATTCCCTATTTTGCCCACGCTGCACATGAGCGCATGCTGAGCCTTGCCTGACTTCATAATTATTTATATAATCCTAAAAATTTTTGAGTAAATATTTTTTAACTTAAATACTTTATTTAATAATTAATATACATATATAAAAGTTAATAGAATATATTATGAATGTACATTATTTTTTTAAAAAAATTATTAATATATATTTATTATTAAATAAAATATTTAAAATAGACATTACCTATATAAAATTTATGTGCTTAGCACCGATACTGAGAGCTTGGGAGACTGGAAGTTATCGCATAAGACTCAAAGAGTGGACTCTAGCTGTGTGCCTTCTAGAGAGAAGATTGATTATGAAAGTCTTCCAAGAACTCTATTTCTTTGGAGATCATTTTCTTCGACTTTGGTCATGTGTCTGACTTCACAGGGGCATGTTCACACCAATTCCACCGATTTCTAGCTTACATTCACACCTAAGTCCACCAGTTTCTAACTTACAAGGATCTCGAAGAAATTTCTCATACCGTGTATTTATATGCATGTTTGGGGACCCAACTTGCTCCAAAGACGCCAAAAGCTTATTCGTTACAAGACACTACCGCGAGCGCCGTGTGGAAGCCCCGGTTTTTTTCAGCGGATATACAGGTTTTGCTCATGGACAACTCCGTCGAGGCACCTCATAAGGAGTCTATTGAGAATCAGGTATAACATTATTAAGTGGTGTTTGATACGTAAAAATTATAATTTCATTCTATATTTTATGTCATAAAATTAACAATAAAATATAATTTTTTTTTTTAAAGAAGTGTAATTAAGATTCTATATTTTATGTAATGAGATTAAAATTATTTATTTTTAATATGTTCTTAAAATTTTTATAAATTAATGTATATTATCCTTTTTATATTTTTTTATAATAAAATATTATCTTTTTTATATTTCAGTTTATGATATAATTTTTTTTGTGTAATCAGATTTTATATATTTGATTACTTATTAACCTTGATGGTATTTTAATTTATTAATATATTTTTAGTCTCGATGTAAATGGTCTATTTTTGATTGAAAAACTCATTTATATATAAAAATAAATTTTAAGTATTTACTTGACATAATAACATTATTCTTTTGAAAAAAGATAATATTTATTTTAATTCAAATTATAAAATAAAAAATAAATTCAACATTATTGTTAATGTTTAAAAGTTTTTTTTAATAAAGGGTATTTATGTTCATTTATATCGACTTTAATTCTATTGTGATTCTATGTACTAATCAGTAAAGTAACATGAAAATGCATTCCATTCAAATAGCTACTAAACTGTAAATTATGAATGACTATTTTCATTATACTACATTTCATTACACTCCTATTTCATTTCATTCTTGTTTTATTTTAATTTCATAAAATCATCATCATTTCGTATACTAAACGTTACGTTAGGCTTTCTATCTTTGAATTTCCTTTGTTTTCAAATTGAAAGTAGCACATTTGTCAACGTCTAAACTACTTTGATATCAACAATTTTATATTATTTTTATTATAGTATAATTATTTTCATATTATTTCTTTTTTTGATAATAAAACAAGAAAAATACACATTTCAATACATTTTATTTCTATCTTCTTTTTTTCAAACAAAAAGGTATAAGAGAATGTGTAAAAAAAAAATAGTGTGTAATCATCATTTTCCTTTGCAATATTACTATTAGGACATCTAGGCATCAAATAGCAGGACATTTAGGTACCCGGACATTCAGGCTCCAGGACGTTGACGTTTAGGATATGTTTGGGTGGGCGTTTACCCAATTCAAACTAACTTTTGAAGGTTAAAACGAATTTTTGTTCATTTTGTATCTTGTTTGTTTTAATATTTTTATCATTTTTTAAATGTGATTTTATCTTTAAAAGCCTGTTTAGTGTGAAGTAACTATTTTTTGCTTTTGAGTTGAACATAATTTTTTACTAAATATAAATCACTTTACTCAAAACTACTTCTAACTAAAATTAAGTTCACAAAATCAAATTTATTTAAAATTAAATTTACAAACTCTAATCCAAACACACACTTAGGCTTGAGGAGCCTAAACCCCGTTGAGTTTCTTCCAAGAGACCAAACAGAACCACTTTTACCCTCCATTAGTAGTGCTACTTACTACAACTTGAATTAGAAAGCCTATAGATTGATGGTCTAAGCTTTTTAAGCTGTCCTACCCAAGAGTTCCCTTTGAGTGTCTAACCAGTTTTCTCTACCGCCTACTGGGGCTAGATTCGCACTATAATACGTCTCCTAGACGCATGTATGAACCCCACTCCAAAACAATGCCCAAGAGTCCATCACAAAATTAATTAAAAGGCTCCTCTTCAACCGTGAGTTGATCATACATGATACCTAACAATAACAAGCGCAAAATTAATTACTGTGTTCAGGTTTTAGGGACCATTATGGATCATGTGAAGATTTCTATAGAAGGGGATGGCGCAAGCTGCAGTCAAATATGCGACGACAGGGTGGAGAGACTGAAAGCTAAACAACAGTTCACTTATCAGCATGCATCTTTGCAACCGACACCATTTAAAGAGAAACACTTGGCGGAGAAAACCTTGATGGTTTCTGAATTGTACAAGGCTGTTCGGAGTGGAAATGTTGATGGCTTTCTTGACATCTTGGAGCAAGCATCTGCTGAAAGCAAATTACCTTTTTCTGCCATTTTTGGTCAAGCCACCCAAGCAGGTGATTCACTGCTTCATGTGGCAGCACATTTTGGGAGCGCAAAGATTGCAGAACTTGTTGCTTATCACCTTCCTGAGCTTCTTTCCAAGAGAAACATCAGAGGTGATACTGCACTTCATCTTGCTGCTAGAGCCAAGCATACTAACGTTATCAAAATTATTTTCTCCCAATATGATGCTTTGAAATCAAAGTCTTCTGGGGGAGGTGATGAGGAGCTAACGAGATTAACAAATGAATGTGGAAACACTGCTTTGCATGAGGCTGTGGCCAGTGATCATCTTGATGGGGTGGCTGAACTTTTACGGAGAGATGAAAATGCAGCACATGTTTTGAACAAGCTAGGTATGTCACCATTGTATTTGGCAGTTCTGACATCGGATATGGAAGTTCTTTCTTTGCTGTTGCAAGCTCCATTCCCGGACAACAAGCCGCTCCCAATGTGCCATGGGAACTCTCCACTTCACGCCGCCATATTCAAAAGGGATTCAGGTATTACTTATGCAGAAGAAACCAGTCCCTTCATATGAAATGAACATAAAATGCTGACGTGAACATGCATGTGTTGAACTATTTTACGAGTTACTAGATCTGTAGATTTTTTCATTTATTTATTTTTTATATAATTATTAGATGTCGGAAAGATTTTTGCCATGACTAGATAAGACACATATATACACCAAATTTTTTAGTAATTAAGAAGATTATTAAGAGGATGAGTTAGGAAAATATAGAATTATTCTATATTCAAAATATGACAATTCAGTAAATCATATATGTATATTTTCCTAAGATTGCCTACTTAATTAGTCTTATACTGAACATGGATATGCCTATATATATATATATATATATATATATATATATAAGATCTAAGATGAATTGAATTGTATACAAAGCGGATACCCTCATACCCTGATAGTGATCTTACCCAATATTCTCTTGTATCATATCGTTGTATGTTGTTTCACTAGTTTAATTTGATTTTATGTGCAGCTCGATTGAAAGAGATATTGTTGAAAAGATCTAAGCTTATGCATTTGAAAGACGAAGATGGGAGAACTCCCCTTCATTATGCAGCATCCATTGGTTATCATGAAGGAGTCCATATACTGTCAAATGAATATTATCCTCTATCTGCTCTAGAAAGGAATACAAAGGGCCTCCTTCCCATACACCTTGCTTGCGAAAGAGGTCATGTCGAGGTTGTTAAGGAGTTGCTTCAGCATGAATATTGGCCTGCAAGTTCTCTCAACCTCAAAGGACAAAACATTCTTCATGTTGCTGCAAAGAATGGAAAAGATAATGTGGTGAAATACCTCTTAAGATATGTAAAGATTGAGCAGCTTATTGTGAATGAGAGAGACAACAATGGGAATACTCCACTGCATTTGGCATCAAAGTACTTGTGTCCTAAGGTTCTTCTCTCTCTCACTCGAGATAAGAGGGTTGATGTTAATATCATAAATAACGAAGGTTTAACAGCTCTAGATATTGTTGCACAGCAAAGTAGTCTACCAATCCTGAGACATCTATTCGGACATCGAAAGGTATGAATGTATGATTGATGTCGACTATGCTTTAATAATTTTTTTTTTTTGTAATGAATTAAAGCTTACGTTTATTTTAATTTGCTAGTAACATAGAATAATAAATTACTAATGAAACAAAGTGGGTAACGGGGGCTTGCAATGGCATTGAGAAATTCCAGTTACTTTTTTACATTGCCAACAACAATTACTCAACTCATATATGCATTATATTGCCTATAATTACTCAATCATTTCAGTATTCTAAAAGATAATGGGTTCAAGTCTTGGCAACTGTGAGTGTAATTAATTAATAACTAGTTCAATTTAATCATCTCTATATTATCCAGCTCAATTTTTATTGATTTGATGCATGCATACTATGTGGCACATCAGTTAATATTAATCTCAAAATCTTGCATTCCCAATTAATTTTCCTTGTAGCTTCTATCACACGCGATATTGCGCTCTGCCGGTGCATTGCAAATGCAAACTCAAAAAGCAGAAAGTGTGTTGAAGCGACCCAAAGTACTTCCCAAAATAGATTGCATCAGGGATAGAAGCAACACGCTCATGCTCGTGGCAATACTGATAGCCACCGTGACATTTGCAGCGGGCTTCACTGTGCCAGGTGGTCTTTACAGTTCAGATGACACAAACCAAACAAGTAGAGGCAAGGCGATTTTGGTGCATCGACCATTATTCAAGATATTTATGCTTTTCAACACCATTGCTATGTATAGCTCTATAGCAGGATCTTTCATTCTTTTGTGGGGACAGCTTGGTGACTTTCATTTGGCACCAAGAGCATTTAGGTTTGCCTTTGTTACGGTGCGAATAGCTCTGGTGACAATGTCTGTGGCATTCATGGCTGCTGTGCGTCTAGTTGTGAGCAATGATATCCCTTGGCTTGCCAATGCTATATTTATCATTGGCATTAGTTTCCTTTTCTTCATCGTGGTTGCTTACATTTTTCTAATATTCCCTCTTGGAAGTGATCGTCCTTGCTTGCGTCTTGTTTCCAACTTGGTAATTTGGATTTGTATCTCATTTTCTGGAAGTGATGATAATATATTGGGTAAGGAAATGGACAGGGACAAGGACAAGGACAAGGAGGAGCAGTCGCCACAGCAAAGAGAAAAAATGTTTACAAGAACTATGCGTGCTGTGGTTGAAACTTGAATGAAGTGGGAAGTTAATTTTCTGAGTTGATGGTAAATCATTGTATAATCCATAGAGAAAATGTAATATGAATAGTGACTTGCACATACTGATCACACTCTTAAAATGTTATATAGAACTGTAAGTCTGTAACCAAATTCAATAATAATAAAATTTGTCAAACTACTTATAAACAGGGACTTCAATTCTTGTCGAGCATATGTTTGGTATAAACGTAACAATAAGAGATTTTACCATCATTTTTATCCTCGTACCAAACTCACCCCCAACAATTCTATTTTGCATGAAATCAAGCTTCAGTCGGACTTTGAACACGAACACAGCTGCCATTTCTCGTGATTTTAAAATATATCTAATTTAGTGTTTTAATGGGTAGATTTTCCCAGTTAGTCAAAATCGTGATATGTTGGCAGGGGCCAAATGAAATTACGTTCGATTTGGGAGTCAAATTAAAAAATTTTATTTCAAAAATGGGGGTGACTGAAAAATTGATGGATAAGTTTCTTGTAGAATTCTTTACATAAAACTTATTAGTTTTTCAAAAGAAATTTCTCATATTATACAAGTAGGTTAGTGATCACACGTGATCACACGATTGATAGAAATTATCCAGATGATAGGACCTATTGCAACGTTTCTCAAAGCCTGAAGAGTTTACTTGACAGATTTAAAATTTTATGTTGGTTATTTGTAATTTTCCTAAAATTTAGCGGCAGTGTATATTTGTTTTTTCTCCTTCTCTACTCCTTAATAAGGAAAATTCGTCTTTGACTTGTGCGGTTGATATTGTTCACCTATTACTTAGGAGCTAGAGAAGAACTTAAACCCATGGTATTAATCTGAGCATCCACTATCGATTGTTCACATTGAATACGTACATGAGAAATGTACATACACACTTGAATCTTGATCACATCTTGTTATGAGTTTGCTTTACATAATCTTCTTAAATATGTAGTCTTAGAACCTCTTTATATGACTATTTGAGCAATAACTCAGCTGATATAACATGAATTCACGACCCGACTTCACCTGTTTGATTCCTATAATCCTATAACATGTTTTTGTACCATTATGCATTTTTACGACCTTCGAATATGCCACCGAATTGTTAGTTGAGTCTGTAGAGAGAGAAAATTCCTATGAAAGTCGCTGATTAATCACATGGTAGGGTTTGAAGTACCGTTGATGTTTTGGAGATTTTAACTGGGGTGATACATATTATACATTTTGTATGGTGTTGTATATGTTTGAATGGTTCTAAGAACCACTCACGTAATCTTCAGAAACGTTGGCCGGAGATCCGAAAATTAAGTTTAAGGTGGTCCACGTTCATCCATGTCCGCATTTCGCGTTCATTCCTCATTCAGAAACCGCCCACTTGGTTGCACGTCCGCAACTGCTTTGTGATGGGCAGAAGCTATTTAAGAGGATGTGTGTTCATGGTTTCGAGTCCCTTAGCTTACTTTCGTATTCAGTCTGACATACACCATCAAAGTGACGAGAGTGAAAGCTTAGAAGCACCACTGAAACCAAAGTTCGGAGCTTCAAAATTACAGCAATGGCCGGAGGTATTTATGATCCTATTTTTCCGCATTTGATCTAATTGCTTTATGAAGTGTGTTATAAGCATGATTAGATCAGCGATACCTAGTGACTATATTGTGTATCTACAAGAATCTGACTATAATATTGGAGCCGAAAATGATCCTGAAACATTTTCACAAGCCATGAGTTGTAAAGAATCAAATTTATGGTACGATGCTATGAAGGATGAGATGAATTCTATGGCATCTAATGGAGTCTGGGATCTTGTTCAGTTGCCTGATGGTGCAAAAGCCATTGGATGTAAATGGGTCTTTAAGATAAAGAAGGACTCATTAGGCAACATTGAGAGATATAAAGCAAGACTCGTAGCCAAAGGATTTAATCAAAAGGAAGGAATCGACTACAAAGAGACATTTTCTTCTATATCTAAGAAAGATTCTCTCGTATAGCATTAGTTGCATATTTTGACCTAGAGTTGCAACAAAATGGATGTGAAAACTGCATTTCTCAATGGAGATCTAGAGGAAGAGGTTTACATGAAACAACCAGAAGGATTTTCCTCTAGTGATGGTGAGCATTTGGTGTGCAAGCTTAAGAAATCCATATATGGATTGAACAAGCCTCCCGTCAATGGTATTTGAAATTTCATGATGTCATTTCTTCATTTAGTTTTGTGGAGAACATTATGGATCAATGTATATACCAGAAGGTTAGTGGGAGTAAGATTTGTTTCCTTATTCTATATGTGGATGATATTTTACTTGCAGCCAATGATAAAGGTTTGCTATATGAGGTGAAACAATTCCTCTCTGAAAACTTTGACATGAAAGGATATGGGTGATGCCTCTTATGTTATTGGCATCAAGATACATAGAGACAGATTTCGAGGTATTCTCGGTTTGTCTCAAGAGACCTATATCAACAAAGTTTTTAGAGAGATTTCGGATGAAGGATTGTTCACCGAGTGTAGCTCCCATTGTGAAGGGTGACAGGTTCGATTTGAACCAATGCCCCAACAATGATCTTGAGTGGGAACAAATGAAGAACATTCCCTATGCTTCAGTTGTTGGAAGCCTTATGTATGCTCAAGTTTGCACAAGACCTGACATTGCATTTGTTGTTGGGATGTTAGGGAGATATCAGAGTAATCCAGGTTTAGACCACTGGAGAGCTGCAAAGAAAGTGATGAGATACCTTCAAGGGACTAAAGACTACATGCTTATGTATAGATGAACTGATAATTTGGAAGTGACTGGCTACTCTGATTCAAACTACGCTGGCTGCATTGATTCACGAAAATCAACTTCAGGATATGTTTTTATGCTAGCTAGTGGAGCTGTGTCTTGGAGAAGTGCCAAGCAGACCTTGACTGCTACTTCCACTATGGAGGCTGAGTTCGTGTCTTGTTTTGAGGACTACCTCACATGGTGTATGGATAAGGAGTTTTATTTCTGGGCTTAGAGTTATGGATTCGATTTCTAGGCCATTGAGAATATATTGTGACAATTCAACTGCTGTTTTTATGGCTAAGAACAACAGAAGTGGTAGTCGAAGCAAGCATATCGACATTAAGTATCTAGCCATAAGAGAACGTGTTAAAGATAAAACAGTGGTTATTGAACACATTAGCACTGAATTGATGATTGCTGATCCTTTAACTAAAGGCATGCCACCACTGAAATTTAAGGATCATGTAAAATAGAATGGGACTTGGTTCCCTTATGTAGTTTTCGTTGTAAGAACGATATTATTTTAAATGAAACTCTATTTGTGATGTTTTCTCATTTCAATTTATGCGCATATTCATTTATTCATTTTGAGAAATATCAATAAAGTTTGGACCTAGAATAAACATTGGGTTTATTCATTAAGTTATATGGGCTTGAGAAATACGATACATTGTGATACATGGAAGATAATACTCACCTTTAGAGACCTATCGCCATGATTCATGTATTTTATCTCTCACTGTAGTATATGATGGAATATGTGGACCAAGTGGGAGAATGTTTGAATGGTTCTAAGAACCACTCACGTAATCTTCAGAAACGTTGGCGGAGATCCGAAGATTAAGTCTTAAGTGTCCACGTTCATCCACGTCCGCATTTCGCGTTCATTCCTCATTCAGAAACCGTCCACTTTGGTTGCACGTCCGCAACTGCTTTTGTGATGGGTAGAAGCTATTTAAGAGGATGTGTGTTCATGTTTCGAGTCCCTTAGCTTACTTTCGTATTCAGTCTGACATACACCATCAAAGTGACGAGAGTGAAAGCTTAGAAGCACCACTGAAACCCAAAGTTCGGAGCTTCAAAAATTACAGCAATGCCGGAGGTATTTATGATCCTATTTTTTCGCATTTGATCTAATTGCTTTATAAAGTGTGTTATAAGCATGATTAGATCATTTAGATTTTGTATGGTGTTGTATATAGACCCGTATTAAGTCTATCCCGATGATCAGTTGTGCTTTAATTAGAGCTTTCAATAAGAATTTGAGAACTTTGCATCAGTGGCTATCGCTAATATTGGTGCTAGTTTAAGGCCTTATTCTTTTCCAGATATTGCACACATTTTGAGATTTGTTTGTTTTGATAATTTTGCTGGTGGTAAAATAGATTGGAGTTGAAAGCATTTACATGGGCAGTAGGCGGGACCCTAGTGGCTTGCATGATAAGAAGGGGCAGCATTGCATTAACAACCCTTCGGCTCATTCCCCGGTGTCATAGGTAGAGCTGGCAAATGGCCCAGGCCCGCGTACCGGCTCGTTTAGTTTGCAAATATAAAGTACTAGGGTTGGTTAATTTGTAAGTTTGTTTAAAAAAGCGAGTCCAAAATTTGGTCCATTTAACCCGTGGAATAAAAAGATTGGATTGAGTTGGCTTGTGGCCTATTGTTTTTCTTTTTTTGATTTTTTACCAACTTGACACCTTCTAAGCCTAAATTTAAATAGGGCTTGAATTTGAATAACTTAAGAAGTGTTTGGTTTATTTTTTATTTTTATTTTCAGTTAATATGTTTTTAGTTTTAATTACAAAAATGTCACAATATTTTCATTATGTTTATGTTTTCAAAATTTTATGAAAGAAATGGTGAAAACAAGAATTTTTTTGTTTTAACTATTTCTTTAATTAAATTTTGAAAACAGAAACAGAATGAAAATAATGTGGCATTTTTATAATTAAAACTGAAAATATATTAACTGAAAATGAAAATAAAAAACAAACCAAACAACCCTTTATGTTTCCCTTGAATCCTTGCTAATTTTTAATGAAATGGTGATGATAGAACCTACAATTAGAAAAATTAAAGTTTAAATGTTAATGGCTTTAGGTATATGGATATTGATTATTAACTAGATAGTGATTTTATGTTTCAATGTTTGTAAATTTTGCAGATAAATTACGTCTCTAATGACTGATGGCATATCACAGATGAGTCTTTTTTTTTTCTTTAATTTTTTTTCCTATTATTTCAAATGATCAATTTTCAAAAATCATAAAAAAAAATTATTTTAAGATGTTAAAAAAAAAAGACGAGCTAATGGGCCTATTAGCCTGCAAGTTTTAAAGGGTCTAATTAGGATTAAGATTTTTCTTGGTCCTATTATTAAATGAGTCAGCCTGGTTTATCCCGTTTAATGTGGGTTAAGTTGAATTGGCCTGTATACCCAGAGCTCTAGTCATAGGTGCATGCATGTTGTGCGTGGGACTGTGACCTAACTAGGGAATTAATTTTCCTATATCAACTATTAATTTTTTCATTAATAAGTTATAAATTCTCACTTTACTTTCTAAAATAAGGTCATTACTTTAGAAGAACCAAATGTTTTTCTGCAAGGATTTACTCCCCTCTCCTTGAGCCTTCTTAATTTGTAGAAGTTTATTTGTGATTTTTTTCCCCCTCTACTTATTGAAGGGAATAATGCATGAGGTATATTGTGTATCTTTCATTGGAGACCGGGAAGAAGTTAAATTACAATCTGCATCACCTTATATGTACGTGGTTATAACATCTTAGTTATTACATCTTAGTTGCAACAACTACTTACCGTAACTGCATCACTTTGTAATTGGGAACTGCATTGGCCTGTAACACTACCCGATAATTATGATCGCAACTGCAAATTATTAAAATCTTAGAGACCATAAGAAGGATTCATTGTACATTATGCCTTGTTAGGTCTTCCATTCCATTTCTCTTCTCATGTTTATTTGTAAAACGGATGAGGGAAAACATATTAGTATCTGAACTCTATGAATTGATATAATTGTGTACACAAACTGAATTTAAAGGTTCATGAAGCTGAAAAATTGATTTGTATGTAAGATTGTCAAAATGGGAATGGACCAGCCCATTTAATCTCATACGTGAAATGGACTTGAACTTTCATTCTAATACTTTATTTGAAGTATGAGCTTTTTGAACCTAATTCATGCGCTAAATCGAAGTAGGATCAGGTCAATCTGTGAACAAGCTCACATTTATTAATTATAGTAATAAAGCATAAAATAGTGCAATAACGAGTGGTGATGTTATCCCCAAAAAGAAATAGTCACTAACATAGTGGTGAATTATATTATGTATTGAAGTAAAATATATAATAATTGTTGTAATAATTATGTATAGGAGCTAGAAAATTATAAATTTATGAAATTTATAGATTAAATATATTTTAAAAAAATCAAATTAAATTTTTAATATTTGGTGAGTTAGCTTAATAGTCTAGATTGACCCACTTTCACATGTCTACTTGTATCACAAATACTAATTTATCTGTGCAAGTATTCTTGCTTTGATGCTTTTTAATATCCATATTAGGAGGCTAACCTATTGGTTTGACCAGTTTTGGAGCTTGCTTGCCCATTATCTTTAAATCTGTTACTCCCTACGTATGGGAATTGCTGAATGGCATCAAATTTGCCGGAGAAACCAGGATAAAGAGTGACTTAATAATACGTTAGTCCTTCAGCCAGATTTTTGCCGATAGGTTCTGTTTCCTCGTATGAACTGAACCTCACCATTTCAAATATAAAATGTAAAAGACGAGACTTTCAAAGTAAAACTACCTAATATTCAACTGAGTAATATTCTTTTACATTGAAAGTACACGGACAGTACAGAAATCACGTGCCTTGACTCATGCCATTATCTAGCGTGGAAAGTGGATAATAAAAAAGGATGAGCCCACCTCCAACTTGTGTTATGTATGTGGTTAGTGATAGGTGAGACGTATTAATTATTATGCGATGCCCAGATTATTTCAAATCTATAGTTATCTTTTAGTATTATTAAAATGGATAATGAAACACTAGGGAAATGTCTGTTTTGCATTTTATGCAAAATGTCTAGTTCAACGGATCAAGAGATATCAATCAGTAAGCTACAATTCTTCTATTGTATTCCAGTTCTGGCTTTTCGTTGTTTGCACCTTGCAAATGAAAAATATTAGAAATCTCATCACCTAATTTCACCCACTGCTCATGGGACTTTTGAAACTAGAAAAATTTCATCTTGGAATAAGATATTAACCGTTAGGCATGGGGCATCCCCTTAGATTCATGATTATAAATGACGTTAAAGGTGAAAATATAGATTATCGCATTCGATTTTTAGTTTTTGGCACATGATCACTCTTGTGAATTTCAATGTATATAATTAACGTATTTAAACTTTTAACATATTGAAAATAACAAAATTAATTAATTCATTAAGAGGTAAAAGAAACTAAAAAGAAAAGAGTTGCCTAAATTAAAAATTTGATAGAACTTAATTTTATAAGTGTGTTCTCAATTTCATGACTCTAATTAAGTAATTGCATTGCTTTTGTTAGGATTTATAAATTTTTGATATTTTAGATAGAAGGAATTATTTGTTGAATTTTTATAATTTAAGTGGGTTAATTAATAAAATTGAAATCATCAGAATTATTTGTGAAATGATTAATGTTAAATCCGGGTATATGCACTTTTACGAAACTCAATAGCATAAAACCTTTGAGAAATAGATAATAGCATAATCAGTCAATTACATACTCAATAATCAGTCAATTACTAACTCAATAATTGAAGTTCCTTCTTTTAACTTGCAAAATATTTACGAGTCAAAATTTCCATAGAATTGTAAAGGAAGGATAAAATATCACATAAATCCTAGAATTGGAAAGAAAAGGTGCTTGGTCAATCGATGTTTATGCATAATAATAGGCTTCAGTACTATTTGTCCTTAATCTTGCTCTAGTGTATCAAGGCAGAGCATGTTACCCAAATTTTACAATCTTTTCCTATAGGGAGATTTTTTAGGTGCATTAAGTGTAAGACATTCTTCTTACATTGCATCAGTAATCACGTACTATGTCAGCTAAATATGAAATTGTTATTAAAATGGAAGACAAAAGTAATTCATATTAACTGACATGACATTTTAATAGTATAGTATAAGGGAAATATTTTACACTTAGTGCGGTTAAGAAATTTTCTTTTCAATAACTAGTATACGGTTTTAGGATAATCATGTTATACGAAAAATATTAGAAAGGAAAATGACAATAAATATGTAAATTGTTCATGTAAGAGTTGAATACTAGGATAACTATGTTCCATCTAATAACACAGGAAGTTACAGGGGAAGAGGATTTAATAATACCCCATTAATTTGCTTTCTCTTAGCTTTCTTGATTACCGGTTTCTGTGACTTCTTGCATTTCGGCCGTCCTCAATTCTACTTCATCTTCCGGGTAATCTTCCTTGTATTTCGTGGAGTAGTAGCCATAGAAGATAATGAACACAGAATTCAATATTGCTAACATCAGGTAATACCGATCTACATGGCTAGTATTCATGGATTCCTTAAACCAGCCAGTGATAATGGAAACAAATGGTATGGTTAGGAATTTTCCTATGCCGAATACGAACTCACTGAACGGCTCCTCCAAGCTCCACATGGATTCGGGAACGTAATTACAGAAAAGCTTTTCCAGCCCATTTTCAGCAAGTGCTTCCATTAGTCCTAGCAGCAGATATTGAGGAAGTAAGATTGCTGTACCCATGGAGATTTCTTTTTCACTATCATTGATGCTCTCTTCTTTTATCAAAGACAGTCTTCGACGCTCCACCAGCCCTGCTGCTAAACAGCAAAGCACAGCACAAACCATTCCAACACCGATCCTCCCAGTCACAATTGTCATTCTTTGCTTGGTTGAATTTCATTAACCAAATCAAGATTAGGGCTACATCGCGGTGCGATTGACTTGAGCAGAAACAGAGCTGAGATGTTCAAAGTTAATTTCAAGTTACTAGTTTGTTCAACAAAGAAAGTGTTCCCCGCAGCCACCACCATGCTATATGGCAAAAGGGTGAAGCACAAATGTATCAAAGCAGCAAATCGCTTTACTTCCCTCACTTCTTTGACACTGCACAGATCTCCGTTCATCTCTTGCCTTTCTGGGCTGGGATTTGGCGGCTGTGGCTCTCTAATTATAGCGGCTTTGTCCAACGATCTCCACAAAGATGGAACATGAGGTAATAATTGGACTTGACCGATCCTGTTCTTGTAGGTATGAGTATGATCGTGTCTGTAATTCTTCCAGTAATACCTTTCAATGTCACCTGGGTACTCGAATCTGAACTTCCAGAAAGCTGCCTTGAAGACTCTAAAAATTTTAGACAGTGGACTTCGAGTTGGCTGCTCGAAGGCATAGAAAATGTAGCCAGAGCAGAATAAAAGATGAGATGATACCATGGTCAGTGCCGCAATCTTGAAAGGTTCTGACGAAAACCGACTCATTTTTGCAGATAAAATGGTTGCCATCACGGCTCCCAGAATTCGAGCACTACGCCACCAGATACTTACACGAACAACATGATCATTCTCTTCTTCACTAATGTCTGGTTGTCGACGTTCCTGAACCTGGTTGACCCCTATTCTTGTTCCTACCCTTACACTTACTATTTCCTTCACCTGATATTCAAGAAAGGCTAGTAAAGCTGGTAGTCCAGCTTTACCTAATGCTATCAGTATCGCTGCTACATAGATTAATATGCCAAAATGGGAAGTCAAAGTGGAAACCCAGAATAGCATTAAGCCCTGTAAGAGAAATATATTAAAGGAAAGTTTAGCATCAGCCATTGTCTATGAAATTTATAACTCAGCAGACATATGAGGTTTAGAGCTAGACATCATGAGAGGCATATGAGCTTAGAGCTTATACCATAACATAGGCTGCCGTGCATAAGATAATCACACTGAAACGACCACGGTAGGTTCCTAAGAAATGAGCGAAAATGACAAAAAGGGATGATAAGCCATCTTTCAGATTGGTAAGAATAACAGCTTTGCGTAGATTCTGCTCCCATGTATCTGTGAGGAAATTTATCAAAGAAGCCACCACCCCGTATTCCACAAAGCCATAGGTTAAAGCTAAACCTGAAATTTTCATTCACAAAAAATAAAAGAAAGACGGAGAATCAACCAATATTCCCAAGAAACTTTTGTTCCTAGACAAAGTAATATACAGAGCCAGTTGAGTTTAGGTTCAAAAATGATATATTACACCAAATGAAAATAAGAGACTTGGAGAAGATGAGACGTTTGCGCCACAAAATATATAAATTGGAGATGTAGACGAGCAGCCTCATCGTATCCATTGTAGACTGTGAGCCGTCTCTGTAAGATTAACCTGCAATAGTTTGAATGTTTGATGATTATATTGAAAACCCAATTGTAATTTGGGAACCACATATAACCATATCCGAGGAAAAAGATCTGGAAATAGGGGTGTGGAGTCACTCATCAGATACAACTAGTTTCACAATTGCGAGCTTTTTCAAACCCCATATACGAATTAATTAAACCAATTAAATCATCGAGTTCAAACCATGTTCCTTAGTCATATAAAGGCAATGGCATTTAAATGTCTCCAATCCCAGATATGAAAACTCTCGGCACAAGAACTAAAGTTTGATTTAGTCACATCTCATAAAAAAAAAATTATATTCATTATTATTTTTAGCCTAAAAAAATTAAGTTTATAGAATAATATAAATTGATCAAACTTATTACAAGTTACATTCAGTTTTAACTTTTAACCAATTACACTTTTAGCGAAGGGAGGTTATCCCATTTATAACACTTGCAAATGGTCTATTAATAAAATTCGAACCCAAGATGTGTACTAGCAGTATCTCTATAAGGATTCGATCCATTTGAAATGTCTCATAAACCTAATCTCATACAGCCGGAAGTGAAAATAATATAGTTCTCATCATAAAATGTAACTCACTTCCAACTTCATCCTTTCAATTGAACCAACATTTATTAATAATTTACAACTTAATATAATTACTTTAGGAGATATATATTAGTGCCCCCAATCAACATCACCTTTCATACATTAATTGTTTCTTCCCATTTTATGTTTTGTATCTTCTAATTAAAAGTGAAAAATGAAAATAATATAATACTTGCTTAATGCTATATACAAGGACAGCCGGGCATCCTAATTGGATATGGAAAATGTTATTCCTATTTTTTTTTTCTACAGCTCTTCTTTTATACTTTTCTTCTGTGAAAAAAGTGAGAGGGGGAATAAATAAAAAATAAAATTTCCTTTTTATTTTTTTCCATAAAAAAGAAAGTTTAAAAAGAAAATATAAAAAAATATAAGAATAACATTATTAATTCGATGTATCAAAGTCTGTCGAAATCCATTGACTTAAGCTCACATTTATTTGAGTGGTTTTACTTAACAATAAAATAAAGATATAATGAACTAAATAATTATTTCAACTAAAATATTTGGTATGATTAATAATAAAATTTTTATTTTTTAATATGATAAAAGTACATATTAGATCAATCCATTAAATTAATTAAATAATTATTTTATTCTATTTTCATATTTACTGCATCAAACTAGATGGAATACAATGAAAATAAAACATTATTGAAATGACTGTGATACTGATTGTGCGAAAAGCATAGAAGGTGGAAGAAATTTTAAGTAATTATTATCTATCTTAGATATTATATTCAATAGTTAATATATATAAAATTTGATAAGTCATATTATAAATTTACACTACTATTTAAAAAATTTATAATATATATCAATTATAGAATAAAGTATCTAAGATAAATAATGTTTATCTAAATTTTTTTCAAAAAAAGTAAAGATAATTGGATGGGGTAAGCGAGAGGTTGGTGGCTTGGCCAAACATAATTTTTTTAATATAAATTAAAAATATTCTCTATAAAATTCAATTCCTTTTAAACTACTTTGTAGACTTTATTTATTCGAGTCGATAGTAATAATGGTTTGGGAACATAATAGTGATTTTGTTAGCGACAGGCCTTTTGTATTAATTCTCCACTGGTATTGGAGGGAAAGATCGGGCCTTGGTTGGCTTTTTATCAACACCGTGTGGAGATATAATTTTATGTAATAATTAATATGTGTAAAATTTAATAAATTATGTTATAAATTTATATTACTTTTTAAAAAATTTATAATATATATCAGTTATGAAATAAAGTGTCTAAGATAAGTAATGTCTATCTAAATATTTTTCAATAAAAGTGAAGGTAATTGGATGGGTTAAGCTAAAGGTTGGTGGCTTGGCTGAACATAATTTTTTTAATATGAATAAAAAATGTCATTATAAAATTTAATTTATTTAAACTATGTGTAAGCTTAATTTATTCGTACCATTATTGCTCGACGTTGATGAAAAGCCAATCAAGGCCGGATCCTTCCTTCCAATGCCAACAGAGAATTAATACAAAGAGGCCTGTCACCAACAAAATCACGCGGCATTGGAAGGAAGGATCTGACCTTGATTGACTTGTCGTTTCCGAAAGGAAAAACAAACATGCAGTTGTAGTTGACAAATGACAATATTAAATATTTGCTCCCCGCTCTAGCTACCACACGGTGTTGATGAAAAAAGCCAGTGAAGGCCGGATCCTTCCCTCCAATGTCAATGAAGAATTAAAACAAAGAGGCTTGTCTCTTCTAAAGTGGATTTGGAGGATAAAAAATTCCAAGAATAGAGGGATGGGGAGAGACTTGGAGAAAGAGCCTTATCTTTTCGGAAGTAAAATAAGATATAATGGAAATTATATCATGATTATTTAGCATGTGTTTGAATTAATTTATTTTATATTTCAAAATAACTTATAATTAAATTTTTATTAAGAGAGTATTTTAGAAAAATAATTTTTTTCTTAGTATTTATAACTAAACTTGCTTAGGTTCAATTTTTTAAAATTTATTAAGGAAAATTTAAATTTAATATATCCTCATTTTTTTGGGGTAGAATATATATATCCTGATTTTTAAAAATTAAATAGGTATACAGTTGGAAATAATTTATTTTTAAAAAATTTATTTTTATTTTTTATAATCTTTTTTAATAAAATTTTAATTATAAATTATTTTGACCACAAAATGAATTAACTTAAACACACACCAAATTAATGATTTATTAATGATCCAACTACATTATCAATGCTAATCCAACTAGGTATCTTCACATTTATTTTCCTGACATATTGTAAAAAATTTTAAGATGTTGAATAAATAAGCAATTTAATTATTTTTTTATATTTACAGTTTTATTCACTACAATAAACTACATTTTTACAATAAAATATCCACCAGTCAAATTTTTGTTCTTTTTCCCCAAGAACCACTAAGACAATAATCAGCAATCATCGTGTATATATATATATATATGTATATAAATTGTGTTTTTAACGATCATAGAAGTAAAAGAAATAAGTAATGTTATTCTTATATTTAATTTTGAGTAAAATATAGTTTTAGTTTCTTAAAAATATATCATTTATTAATTTCGTTTCTTAGTATCAATTTAGTCCCTCAAATTTTAAATTTCACAATAATTTAATTCTTTTGGGGAATTAAATTAAAAAAATTAAAAAAAATAAAAGGATAAAATTTGTAAGCGATTTAAAACTTAAGGGACTAAATCAATAAAACTAATTTTTAAGAGACGAAATTGATAAATAATATATCTTTCAAAGAATAAAAATAGATTTTACTCTTTAATTTTTATACTTTTTTCTTTATTCCTATTTTTTTGTATAATTTTTCTCTTTTTGTTTTCACTATTTAGGATAGGTGCAGAAATAAAGGTGCAGGAATAAAGTGTACAAGTAATATTTTTGGAAAGAAAAAGGACGTATCTTCATTTTAAAAATTATAAAAAAATATTAACCAAGTCAAAACTAAAGAAAATTAGTAATTAACTGAAATAATTTTTAATTGTGTATGCAAAGAATTATAATTGTTATAATGTTATTGGCTCAAATGATAAGACAGTTTATTTTTCACATCACAGTATCCAGTTTAAAATTTATTGGAAGATAATTAGAAGGTTAAATTCTCATGAATTTACTAAATACAACATAGAAAGCTTCTTTGAAGTAAACAGAAGAATGAACTATTGGCGAAAAAATTCCTTTATTACAACACCAAAAGAAAAAAAAAAAGAGTTAAGAATGATTCCAAACAAGATAGTTTTAAAAAAAAAAAAGAAGAAAATACTACTTTCTATTGCAAAACCCACACTAATAAACTAAAATTAAATTAGTTCAATACATAACTCTTTGTATATAAATTAGATAATGGAATCAATTAAGATCGATTTAATTGAAATGATCAAATTGAGTTCATACAAAGGTTTTTATATATCTAGGGATGTACAAAGATTTGGTATGAGCAAAAATAATAACAATATAAGAATAATTTTGAGATTTTTATTATAACAAAAGGAATTAACAAATAAAAAAACTATCAAGTGTTTTCATGGATCTATAATAGAGACTTTTTCCCCCCTTTATAGTAGAGATAGTTGTAGAGAAAACTGAACAGACATGCATATGTGGTGAACATGTAACATATTCATAAAAAATAAAGTTGCCACACTTGTTGCCTTTCAAGAACCAAAATGATCTCCTATAATTAATTGACCATCAATTATCTCCTCTACTATGGCACTACCTGCAATTAGGGACTTGGAGTGTGCCTATAAATTTAACAAAATTCCTGGCCTAATCGTTTGCTTACATTGCGATAGTTCAAATTTCAGTCTCTTCCTCTTCCGTTAAATCTTCATTGCCATCTTCGCTATTTGCCATTTGACCAAGGGTTTCGACAATCTCGTCTTGGGTTTCCTGTGCTGCTTGGTCATCATTCTCTTCCTGCTGGACTGTTTCATCGTTTTCCATTGCTGTTTCTGTGGTTTCTGATTCCTCATTTTCTAAAGTTGGTTTCCAAATCACCATATTTCAATGCCCAAAACAAGTACAAGCAAAAGAACACAGTGCTCACTATTGCCAGCATTAGAAAGTATCTATCCAGCTGACTAATGTTGATGTTCTGCTCAAGACCAGAATTTGCAGATTAGAACCAACGCTATGCTGATTAACTTGCCAACGCATAAAACCAAGTCACTGAGTGGCTCTGCAGACCTCCTCCATGATCCAGGTACATGACCAAGGATGCAAGTGAAAAGACCACCTCCAGCAAGTCCCTCCATTAGTCCAAGCAGGCAATACTGAGGAGTTAACAACATAACACTTACAGAACTTATTTTGCTTGGATCCCGTAGTATTCCCTCCTCACGAATTGAATGCTGTCTAAGAATCTCCACCTGCTGTGCTGCCACGCAGCAAAGCACAGCACAAGCCATCCCAGTTCCATTTCTCACTAAGGCCACAGTACCTGCATGCGTGACCCTTTTCGATCTCCAGCAATACCAAAATAGGAATACTACCGGGTCAGAAGTGAAAGACTTCAGGACAAAGAGAAAAGAATAAGGAACCCTGAAATTGTTGCCAATATGAGTGTCCAAGTTGTTAATTTGTGCAATGAACAGAGTGTTTCCAGTAGCCAGCACCAAACCGTATGGGAATGTAAGTTGCCCACAAAAGTAACTTGATGGGTTCGGCTGGCTTGAGGACCATAAAAATACGACCAAGGGGCATTCTGGCAGGCTTCTCGTACTCATAGAGCATGAAGCTAAGGTAGAATAACAGAGATGTTGCCCCCATGAGCAGTGCCGAAAGCTTGAAGTTATAAAGCCAAGAAACATGTGCATAAGAAAAAAGAGCGATGACATATCCACATATCCAGGCACTAATAATACCAAATCTTTGTGCAAACATCTCTCTGCCGTTGCTCTTCTCTATCCCCTGCTTCTTTCTTTTCCAGATTATTTCTCTCTCTCAGCTGATATCCAAGAAAGGATTGTAAACTACAAGATCGACCAGATTTGCCTATTGCTACCAGTACTACTGCCAAATAAAACACACCGAATTCTGTGAGAGACGAGGCAGTAATACACAGTAGAATTAGTCCCTGCAAAATCATTGGAAATTTTTACATTTTCTGAAGAACCCCTAACTTGTAACATCCCCAATCATGTATTAATCTAGAAGAAAATGTGGTTTTCGGAAGTTTCATAAGTATAGGAAAGTAAATGAGCAATGATAGTTATCCTCATCATTCGTTCTAAATTGCGGTATACAACTGCAATTGAAGATTGCAATATTGTTATTGCCGGAACTTTTCGCAACACAACTACTATTGCGGCCGTATCAACGGTATTTTCTTGCAATTTTCCGTAATTTTTACAATTGCAACGTAATCGGAACCGCAATCATATTTTAAAATCATGATTCTCACCATAATGTAGGAACCGGTGGAGAAGACAATTGCATTGAAATTGATCTCCGATGTAAGCAGCAAGGAAAACAAACACAGCTGAGAGGCCATCTAATAAATTGATGATGATAGAAGCTAGGAGCAGTCCCTTCCCCAACTCATTCGTCAGGTAAAGCATTAAGATACACACAGTCGAATACTCCACTATGCTGTGACTTAGAACTAAACCTGAAGTCCATCAATTGAAGGAAGAAAGAGATATCTAGAGGTCAGTTCAAGTTCAAACTATTGCTGCTTTTTTATATGAGAGACTAGTGAAATATATCCAAATCCTTCCTTCCCCTTCCCCGTTATTTTAATTTTGTTTTTCTTTCTCGTTTGCATGGAAAGAATTTCAAGGAGTTTGAGTTTATCAAAGATTACCCCAAATGATGGTACAGGGAAAACAGTTTCGAAACCATGCTTTCACTCTCTCAATATTTGAAGGAGTAATCGGTCTGCAAAAATTTACAGAAAAGCAAGCCATGGTAGCTGAGAAGAATTAGCACTCCGAGTCGACACTGTTGCTTCTTTCAAACTCTCCTTCCTCAGGCTGCTCGGCTTCAGTAAGTTAAGTCAGGTGATGTTGTAGAGGAAGTGTCGGTGGAGATGCTTTTTAAGTTAAGAATAAGATGATTAAATATTTGATCTTAAATTCTTTTTCACAATATGCAAAAAAATTATAAAATATATAAAATATAATATAAGCAAACTTTTTGATATTTTTTTTGGTACATCTAAAACGAAAAGGAAAAAGAGAAACTAAGATCTTAAGAAACTTTTTTATGTTAAGCATATCCATACGTTACAAAAGTAGATATAGACATATCAACCAAAAAAAAGAAAGAATTATATATATAATATTAGTAGTTTAATCTTATACAATATTAACTTGATGATGTTAAAACACTAATTAGATTATGTTGGGATGACTCGTGTTTTCGTTGTCTATACAAAACCCAGATAACTTTTCAAATAGCATATCAATGCATGCATATTCTCTTCTCTGACATATTTTATATATTGAGATAAACGGTCGAATTAACAATAAGAAAAAGACCCCACCTTATTTATTTGTTTTTTATTATTAATTCTTCTTTATGCTTGACCATGTCAAGGGAACAAAATATGTTTTCTTTTTTATTCAAGCAGGTATATGGCCATTTATCTCCACCTACAATAGCAATGCGAAACTACTATGAACTTTCGTTCTTTTAATATTGAAAAAGACTCCGAACGAATTAATAGAAAAATTAATAAATAAGATTACTTTTCCTCAGGACCATATTTCTTACATGTTCGTGTCGACTTTCCAACAATTTACTATTAGCTCCTGTTAATCTGTAATCAACTGTCATGCTCAATTAATATAATATTTACTTCAAAGTCTAAGTTTTGGCCAATGAAAATTGACTTAATTGAAAAAGTCAAATTGGTTTCAATAATCCTTTGTTAATCTTAAACTTTAAAATAGTTCTTTTTTATTAGTTTTTTCTTTTTGGTTTCTTCTTATACTTGAATTTTTTCTTATAACAGGATCATCCTATTAGACAGAAACAGATACAAGTTTTATTATGCAAGAACTTACTATAATGTGTTATAAAATTTATTAATTATATTCAAAATATTTATGTCTTTATATATTTAAGATGATACTTTTTTATTATTTCAATATCAGGAGAGAATCTTAATCTAATTTTTTTTATAAATATAATTTTTAAAAAATAAAATTTATTTTACATTTAAATATAATATTTAAAGAAAATATTTTTAATTGTAAAATTTCTTTTAGAAGCACAAAAGTTAAACTAAAAAAAAAGTAATTTTAACTTTATTTACTACTTCAAATTTTTTTTTTAAAAAAGCTTCTTTAATAAACACATTAAAATATAAAAACATATTAAATTTTTTCAATAAAAAGTAGATAAGAGAAAAGATTCCTAATAAATTTATAAATTATTATTTATATATTTATATTTTATCAAATTCTAAATTATTATTTTTTTATCAATAGTTATAAATGTTACATATCACTATGATGTTTTTTAGGGGAAAAAAAAAGTGGAAGATGAATTTTTAATTCCTCAAGCTCAGGCAAGCTCATCACCAGGACCTCACGCAGAAAAAACAATTAAGAAAATCTATATAATTGGGATAATTATTTGATGAGGGTAGAAAATTGAATTTAAAACCTTCTCTCACCTATTGCATTTGACTATTTGTCTACTCATATACTCATAATCCACAAGCTCATTTCAATATTTTTTCTTTTTTATTTTTTCTTTGTTAACAGAGTTTTAAATTCAAATTACCTCACTGAATGCTTTTCACATTGCATCCTGCGCTGAAGCCAAGGCTGCACATCGCACTAGCATTGCACTGCCTCTCCCTTTTGTCTCAGCAACTTTGTCTTGACTCAAGAACCCATTGCCATGCTCTTACTTCTTCTTTGTTGCACTCCTCACCAACCCATACGCTCTGCACAAGGCCGTTGCATGTGCCTCCTCACGTTGATCTCCTTGAAGGGGGATTAGGGGGCAGCTAGAAGAATTTGTTTGGGATGATCAAAATAAGAAAAAAAAAAAAGATACTTTAATTGAGGATTGGGGATTTTCTAGCGAGCTCTGCTACTCGAATTCGTGCCAGATTGTTCTGCCCAAGCTTGTGTAATTTGGCATAGACTTATTACCTTCAAAGTTGCAGCAGAGAAAGCAATTTGCAATGTATTTAATTTATTTTTACACTTCAATTTTATAATTTTTTTTAGTGTACTTACTTTTTATGGTATAAAAAAAAAGAAAGAAAAAAGAAAATATAATAAAGAAGGTAATTCTATTCTACCCCCAAGTGGTATGGTATCTCAAAAAATTTTATATTAAAAGAAATTGAGTATTTTTTTATTTTATTATTATTTAAAATAGGTGTATGAAAAGAAACGTATCAGTGTAAAAATAACATTTTCATTTTTTCAAAATGTTACTTTTACACATTTCCTCGTACATTTATCTTGAATAGTAATAAATAAAGAGAAAAACTCAATATCTTTTTACCTATATCTTTTGTTTCAATTTTTTACAATAAAAGATAAATGTATGGAGAGAGATAAAATTAAGGTGTAAAATTAACAATGTTGTTCTTTTTTTTGGGTTAATAAAAAAATTTAGAGAGATGGAAAACAATCATGTGATATTAATATATCATCTACCAATTAAGGACTCTAACAAAAATTGAACTTGAGATCTTAGAGAATTGGTAACTTAATTTTACTAGTTAAATCTTATGAGATATCGTCACAACGGCTCTTTGAATATTTTTCAGTAAATTTTAAACTCCTAATATTACAAAAAACACTTATTATAAGCAAATGCATTCATTTTAAAAATTAACTAACTTGGGAATTTAAAATAGATATTTTATAGCATATTCATTCCACAAAATCATCATTTTGCATACTAAACTTACTGTTGAACAATCAAATAGCAGGCCCCGTATTTCTAGAAAAAAAAAATCTTTAGGTGTAAATGGAAACATCTATTTCTCCATTCATTTTCATTGCATTTATATAATTACTCCAAACACATAGACATTTGTTGTAAACGTTAATTTGTATCCGTCTTTAGTGCTTTGCGAAGCCGATTTCACAAGAGGGTAGTAGCTGTATTATTTATTATTTTAACGTTTCATTTGATTATGGAGTTAGATTATAAAAGAACTGATTATAAAAGAATGAATGTTAAAAGAATTAATAGTAAGGATTGATGTTAAAAAAAATTGATTTGTGTTTAATAATGTTTATTTGAAAAGTGATTTTTTTAAAAAAATATTTTTATTTGGATGATATAAATAAATCTGATTTTAAATAGAAATTTACTAAAAAAAGCCATAAACAATAATTTAAGTTGAATGTTATAAAAATGTGAAGCTACAACATTTATGAAAGGTAATTTCATAAACACAGTAGCTGTCCCACTGTGAAGAGAAGTGGAGTGAGAAAAAGCAAAGAGAGCTGCACTGCAATGAGAATTAACTCTAACCCAGAATTGATTTCTGTTACGGGTGCTTTATGCAACCAACACTAATTTTGAATCCTTAGAATTTGGCTTCTGTTATCTCAAATTAGTAATCGTTATTCTGTAAGATTTAGTTTGGTGTATTCTTGAAATTAGAAGTGGAAATTTTAAAGATAAGTTTTGCATATAATTTCTTATGTAAAACTTATTGTTAAAATAAAGAGTATATCATCATTCATTGGCACCCTAGTGGAAATGTAAAATTATTATGCACTCTAAGTATTACATTAAACTAGTAAAAACATAACACAAATCAATGCATAAAAAATACATGCCATCATATTACATTTATAATATTATATAATAAAACTGAATCATTAAGTGAAATTATGTGAGAGTACCTATAAATTTCTTAGTAAAAACAACTGAAATATCTGTTGACTATTTTCTCTTTATCAAAAAGGAAAGCAATTGTTAATGAGTTTATAATTCAATTGTCACTAACTTTAGTTTATAAAATTAGAGTTTAATGATGTCAAAGATTTGACCTTTACGAGGTTACTTATTCTCCACCCTTGGCCAAGTGCTTTCTTTCCTTGCATACCCAAAAAATAATTCCTGTGATTACATATAGTTTTAGCGCATGTTTAATAAAGTTTAATTTTTTAAAAAAAAAATTTTAAAACTCTTTTCAATAAAATTTTAATTATAAAATATTTTAAATATAAAATAAATTAATTCTAAATATTCACAATGTAAGAATTTATTAATCTATTCATTCACGTTTAAATTTTCAGAATTTATTAATCTATTCATTCACGTTTAAAATTTCTTCCAATACTCATTCAATGAAGAAATCACGTGCATTCCTCAACCATGATGTTGAGAATATATAAAAATGATGAGTCTAGCTATATCAAAGAGATTCAAATCCAAAGCCTGGTTGGGGTTGTCCCGATCTCAACTGTAATATGGCCACTTAAAAAAGGAAAAAACTATGGTGTTGTCTTGTTATTTTATTTATCAAGTTCTTCAGTTACATACACAACCTTGTTATTTCCTTGCCTCCTTTGAGTTCCATGGCAAATCATCATCACACAGTGAAGGTCTTAGAAACTTGTCAAGTTTCTCCACCAACAGGCTCTGTTTCCCTCTCGCTTTCTTTGACATACCATGGCTTCTCTTTCTCTCACAGCCTGCCCAACGCATTTTCTTCTATGAATTCCCTCACCCCACCATTGACGACTTCATGCAACATACTCTTCCTATTCTCAAGCACTCTCTTTCCTCACACTCCAACACTTCTTCCCCTTTGCTGCTACTCTCGTTTGCCCTCCACAGCCCCACAAGCCTCGCATCCTCTACGTTGATGGCGACCCTGTCCCCTTCACTGTTGCTGAATCCACCGCGAGTTTCACCCAACTAGTTTCTGATACACCAAGACACATTAGGGATCTGCACCCTTTTTTCCCCGAGTCCCCAAAAGTACCGTAGTTTAGAAGATGGCACTCGTTTGGTCTCTCTCATGGCCATTCAAGTCACTGTCTATATTGCACGGATATAGTACGAGTATAGGATATAATACGTTACGTAAATACAATAATTTTTTTAAAAAAATTAAGATATGAGTACAGAAATATATATTAAATAAAATATTTATAATTATATATGTAAAATATTTATATATATACTCCAACACTAATTTTATGTATTCTCCCTCTTTTCCACACATTTTTTTTTCCTATGTCCTTCTTTACTTTTTAGCGAGAATGAAAATTTATTATTATATGAAATGATTTTGAGGAAGCTAAGATTGTAAAAGTAAAAATATGCTTTAAGAAATATATTTAGAGAGAACAAGACATGAATCTATGTCAAAGATATTTCAAATAGTAATATTATGAGGAAGATAGGTATATAAAAAAGAAAGATACTTTAAAAATATGAATGAGTGTATCGTACTAATATCAGTATGATACGGATACGTTATCAATTTTGGATTATATGTGCATCATAGGTCACTGTTCTATCCAACGCTGGATTCAGCATCTGTGTCAGCTTCAACCACGCGGTTGCTGGTGGAAAAGCTTTTCACCATTTCATGAGATCGTGGGCTTCTCTCTGTAGATCTAATGGGGACTCAACTTGCCTTGAAGGGTCGCTGCTACCATTCCACGACAGAGCCATGATTGATGACCAAGAGGGCTTGAGCTCTTGTTCTTGAAGGAAGTTTGGAATTGGTCATTGAAACAGAGGAATGACACGGGAATCACCCATAAGAATCACCTTCTCGCGGACAAGGTTCGAGCCACATTTGTATTGAGCCGTGCACAAGTTGAGAAATTGAGGCAATGGGCCTCGGGTAAATGCACGAGCAATGAGTTAGAAGCATTGCACTTGTCCACTTTTGTGGTGACATGTTCTTTGATTTGGGTTTGTTTGATAAAATCAGAACAGAGCAATGCCAATGGATCTCAAAACAGTGTTGACCTCTACCACTTGTCCTTCCCAGTAGATTGTAGAAACCGTTTGGAGCCTCCAATACCTTCGACATATTTAGGAAATTGCCTTATCCCGCAGTCTGTGGCGCTACCAAGGGGCGTGCTGGTTGGGGAAAATGGGATTCTTGAGGCTGTTAAAGCTATTGGCAAGAAAGTTAGAGAGTTGGAGAGTGGGGTTTTGGAAGGGGCAGAGAAATGGTTATCAAAGTACAGAGAAAATCGAAAACTGGGGCTACGTCGAGTAACAGTGGCAGGGTCACCAAGATTTGGCATTTACGAGACTGATTTTGGTTGGGGAAGGCCTATAAAGAGTGAAGTGGCGCACATTGACACAGCAGGGTCTATTTCTCCTGCTAATAGTAGGGACAGAGAAGGTGGGGCTGAAGTTGGCTTCACACTTGCAAGGGCTCACATGAATGATTTTGACACCATCATGGACAACACCCTGAAGATGTTGTAGTTTTCTCCTCCAAAGAAGAATTTTTTGAAATCAGATGAAGTGACACCCTCAAGATGTTCAGAAGCTATATTGAGTTACTTCAAACAATAGGATTTTGAGCTTTTTGATTAATATGTTGAGAAAGTTTGTCACTCATTGTGCTGACATTTGTCCACTGACTGATTTCTGTTTTGTGTGTGATCCTCTTTTAGATTGAACACGAACTTCAAATAAGAAAATCATGGCACCAGTAGAGGATGAAATGATTATATCTTATGTTACAAATTTGTTTTCATAAGTTAGCATTATGTGAAGAGCTCTAGGATGTGTTTAGGATGATAAATTTTGGGATTGAATTTTATTTGTAAATTAAATTCTTTATTTAAAAATTTATAAAATGAAAATTAGTATAATTTAAAAATTCATGAAAATATAATCGATTTTAATTATGTTGATTTAAAAATTTTCTTAAAAATGAGAAGCGTTTGGTAAATTTTAATAGATTTTGTCCTTAATAGAGATATAATAATTATATTATTAATTATAAGAGTAAAAATATAAATTTATTAAAATAAAATCAATTTAATTTCTATTTAATGTATTAGAAACATAAAAGTTGATTTTTAAATTAATTCAAATCATAGTTTTTAAAATGAATTCTTAATATAAAAATTAATTTTTAATTCAATTTAATTTTAATGACTCTAAAAATAATCCATAAATTTGTTTTCGGAAATTCGGCTAGTATCAGACAAACGTGTTGCTTGTCGCATGTTGATTTGATATCAAGAAAATGGGTTCAACAACTGCAATAGTACTATACGTGGCTTAAACTAGTAAAAATTGGCATATTAGTTTTAAAAATATTTGAAATTCCAATATAACTTGTTAAGGAAAAAACAAATTTGGATTCTTTTATATCATAGAATTATTATAAAAAAAATTAAATTTTTTAACAAAATTTTAGTGATGATAAATCATAAATCGGATTTAAACCTAAGAATTTTGATCAGAATACACAATACAATTTTTCAATTTTACTTCATGGCATTAATCCAACCCTCAATTGGTTTTATTTTTTTGTGACTCCTTTATTTTCTCTTAATTTTTTTTTTTTACATTATCTATTTAATTTTCTTTTAATATTTAAATTAAAATTTTATTTATCATATTTTATTTTTTTCTCATATTTAAATTTTAAATTTGCTTATGGTTTAAATTTGATATTAGAAGTGGTTTAAAACAAATCTTAACCAAATTTAAAATACATTAAAACTAGTTGCAATATACGACTAGTTTATCTTGAACAATTTTAAATTAGTTTTGAAAATTGCCAAACTACCTTTTCATATTTACACATTATTTTTCAGTATAAAATTTGATTATTATTAATTTTTTTATACAGTGATTGGTTGAACTTTTACATAGGAAATTTATTATTGCATGTGAGATCTATACATAAATTGAATAACAAAATCAACCGAATTATTTCTTTTTAGTGATTATCTCACCAGTTAGAGTTACACGTGTAGGAAGTAGGAACATTCGGTGAGCTTATTTCCACAGCTGAAATTGTTATGCACGCAGTCACGTTTATGTATGTCGCTATTTTAATAAGAATTTAATTTTAATATGTTGTTAGTGAAAATTATTTTTATATTTTTATTTAATTATATAATATTTAATTTTTAAATAATTATTATTTTAAATAAATTTTTTTATTAATTTAATAATTTATAATTAAATAATAATAATAAAAATTTACATTAATAATAAATTAAAATTAAACTCTAACTTACTATTATGAATTCTTTATTTCTTTTTTTTGAAAATGGACCACACAGGTCTATGACTGGTTCTGGTACTGGTAGCCCGACATTGAGCTTGGGCGTGACAGGGTGCGTGCAATTACAAAGAAGTAAAAAGTAATGATATATAGTTATTTCTTTTTCCCTATTAAAAGAAATATCTTTTTTCAAGCAGTGAGTAAAGGTATTAATTGAGTTGGATCAACTCATAAATCTATAAATTTTGATCCAACTCAATCTATAATTGACAGATTAGTTTGGATTTACGAGTTGGGTTGGATTGGATTTAAAAAATCTTAATCTGATGATGATGGGTTAAGTTGTAGGTTGAAAAAATTTTAACCTACTCAATCCAACTCAATCTATCTTTTTAAAAAAAATAAAAAAGTTATGTTATTTTTTATATTCATGATACTAAACTTAATATTTATTTTTTTTCTCTTAAACCTTATATGATTCATTATATTTGACTTTTAAGACTTGTGCTAGTTCTTTTATGTGTAAAATTAAGACTGATTATATTATTTTTATTATTTGTAACTTATTATATTTAACTTTTAGTTTGTTTGGGCCTTTGTATGTTATATTTTATTGCGACTTATTAAGTTATTTATTATGAGGTGTAATGAATTTTTAATTTTATATTAATTTTAACATTTAATTTAATAGGTAAAATTTTTTTTAATGTATATCAAATTTACGGGTTTAACTCAATCTAACCTACTAATGTGTGGATTGGGTTGGTTCGAATTTTAAAAAAAAAAATTTCTAAAACCCAACCCAACCCAATTCACTCCTTTGATGAGTGGGTTGAGTGCAAAAGTATTCCAAATCTAACCTAACCTAAGCGGCAAATACCCCTGGCAATGAGGTCACTGGCCAAAATGGCAAATGTTAGAATGCCTTGATATACCACACCCAAAAAAGATCCTTACCCCTCCCCCAAACCCTCACTATGCTTATTCGAAAAAAAAAATAAAGATGACAAAAAAAATATTTCATTTTTATAAGATGAAAAAAAAAGATATTTATTTTCAATATAATTTTTAATTTAAAGTAAACTTCAAAGTTTATTCTTGAAATTAGAAGTTATATATATTTTTTTATGATTAGATACTTCTATATGATTAGATTTTAATTTTTTATTATTTTTATAACAATGTTTAGATCAATTTATTATTTTTATCTATTTAATTATACTTTTATTAACATTTAAAGTTAATTTATTATTAATTGAGTTATAAAAAAAATCAAGTTAAATATGATTTTTTTAAAAAAAATAGTTGGTAAAAAATTGATTAGTTCGAACTGAACTAAACTGAATGAAAATAGTTTAGTTCTGTTCGATTATTCAATTAAAATAAAGCTAAATATAAAAAAACTGAATCAAGTTGATTAATTTAGCTCGAATGATTTTTTTGCTTAAAATCATGCCAAACCAAATTACTAATACCCCTAGTCACGTGACATTATAATAAAAAAAAGCACACATAAAACAATAGCATCATGTTATTATTTTATTGACATTGAAAATTTCTTCCAATCCTCATTTCTTGAAGAAGCCACATGCATTCCTCGTGATCGTAGTTGAGAACATACAAAAAAAATTACGGGTCAAGCTCCATGACATGGGGATCCTGAATTGATAAGTGTATTATATTGATAATTTTTTTTTATTCAAAGATATGCAAACGAATCTAAAGCCTGGTTGTCCAGATCTCAATTGTAAACCGAAGATTTGATTATGAATAGAAAGAACTAGGAGCTTACAAAATCTTTTCATTTCAAGTTGAAATTTTCTTCCCATATTCATTTGTTGAAGAAATCACGTGCATTCCTCAAGGTCGATGTTGAGCATATATATAAAAATGACGAGTCAACTTCCATGGACATGGAGATCCTGAATTGATATGTGTATTATATTGATAAATTTAATATATCAAAGCTATGCAAATCGAAAGCAGAAAAACTATGGTGTTGTCGTCTTGTTTGTTTATCAAGTTCTTCAGCTACAGACAGAACCTTACCATATTCCCATTTTAATTTGCATTTCCTTCCCTCCTTTGAGTTCCATGGGACATCAGTATCACACAGTGAAGGTACTAGAAACTTGTCAAAGTTTCTCCACCAACAGGTTCTGTTCCCTCAACCTCTATCCCTCTCGCTTTCTTTGAGATACCATGGCTTCTCTTTCTCTCACACACCCTACCCAACGAATTTTCTTCTATGAATTCCCTCACCCCACCATCAACGACTTCATGCAACTTACTCTTCCTATTCTCAAGCACTCTCTTTCCCTCTCTCTCCAACACTTGTTCCCCTTTGCCGCTACTCTCGTTTGCCCTCTAAAGCCCCACAAGCCTCACATCCTTTATGTTGATGGCGACTCTGTCCCCTTCACTGTTGCTGAATCCACTGCGAGTTTCACCCAACTAGTTTCTGATGCACCACGACACGTTAAGGATCTGCACCCTTTTGTCCCCGAGTCCCCAACAGTACGTAGTTTAGAGGATGGCACTCGTTTGGTCTCTCTCATGGCCATTCAAGTCACTGTTCTATCCAACACTGGATTCAGCATCTGTGTGAGCTTCAACCACTTGGTTGCTGATGGAAAAGCTTTTCATCATTTCATGAAATCGTGGGCTTCTGTCCTGTAGATCTAAAAGGGACTCAACTTGCCTTGAAGGGTCGCTACCAGTCCACGACAGAGCCATGATTGATGACCCAAGAGGGCTTGAGTTCTTTTTCTTGAAGGAAGTTTGGAATTGGCCATTGGAACAGAGGAATGACAAGGAAATCACCATTGAAAATGACCTTCTTGAAAGACAAGGTTCGAGCCACATTTGTATTGAGCCGTGCACAAGTTGAGAAATTGAGGAAATGGGCCTCTGGTAAATGCACGAAAAGTGAATTAGAAGCATTGCAGTTGTCTACGTTTGCGGTGACATGTTCTTTGATTTGGGTTTGTTTGATAAAATCAGAACAGAGCAATGCCAATGGATCTCAAAACAGTGTAGAAACCGATTGGAGCCTCCAATACCTTCAACATATTTTGGAAATTGCCTTAACTCGCACTCTATGGCGCTACCGAAGGGCGAGCTGATGGGGGAAAATGGGATTCTTAAGGCTGTGAAAGCTATTGGCAAGAAAGTTAGAGAGTTGGAGAGTGGGGTTTTGGAAGGGGCAGAGAAATGGTTACCAAATTACAGAGAATATCGAAAACTGGGGCTACGTCGAGTAGTAACAGTGGCAGGGTCACCAAGATTTGGCATTTACGAGACTGAATTTGGTTGGGGAAGGCCTATAGAGAGTGAAGTGGTGCACATTGATGCAGTGTCTATTTCTCTTGCTGATTGTAGGGACACAGAAGGTGAGGTTGAAGTTGGCTTGACGCTTGGAAGGGCTTACATGAACGATTTTGACACCATCATGGACAACACCCTGAAGATGTTGTAGTTTGCTCCTCCAAAAATGAATTTTGAGAAATCAGACGGAGGGACACCCTCAAGATGTTCAGAAGCTATTATGGCGTAGTTAAACCAACACTCATTTTAGTTCTTATCTAACCTATTTTTGAATTAAAATTAAGAGCAAAATTTATTTTTAGTTCAGATACTTTATTTATTAATTTTATTTTTTTAAAAATTAATTTTATTAATTTAATTTTTCATATTTTAAATCACTCATAAATTTTATTTTTTTATTTATTTTAATTTTATCAATTTGATCCCTTCAAAAAGGACCAAATTATTGTTAATTTGAAATTTAAGGAATTAAATTTATAAAATTAATCTTTAAAATACTAAATTAATAAATGATGTATTTTTAAAAATTAAAAATAAATTTTACTCTAAAACTAACTTAGAGTTGGTTTTTAATGTGTTTCATTTTTATTGATGGTTCTTATTTTTTTTCTTAATTTTTTGTTTCCTTTTTTTTCTAATTTAATAATTTTAATGATAGTATAACTAATTATACATATGAATATATAATAACTACTTTATGATTTTATAAATTACTAATTATTACATTATAACTTTACATTATTTGTTAATTATAATATTTATGTTGTATAATAATGAAATTAGAAACTTTATAAAAAAATATTCGTTTAAAAGTACATAAAAAATTTAATAGATATGATTTTAATAACTTTGTTAAATACTACTAAAAATAATAATAAATTTAAAAAAATTTAAAAATTGAACTAATGAGTTAACCTGATTGGCGTGCAAATTGCATGGGACTGAGGTGAACTAACAAAATACTGACTTACAACTCTTTTTGATCAGCTCAGCTTAACCTAAAAAAATCATTGGCCCGAAATGAGCCAGCCCTAATTAACACCTCTACGCACAGGTTTGTGACTGAAAGCCTGATATTGAACTTGAGCGTGATAAGGTTTGTCCAATTTGAAGCAAATAGTAATGATATATATATTTATTTTTAATATAATTTTTTATTTATGATAAATTTTAAGTGCATATTTGTTTTTAAATAATTTTTTAAAAATTATTTTTTATTAAAATTTTAACTATAAAATTTTAAATATAAAATAAATTATTTTAAATAGACAACGAGTCTACTCTTGAGATTAGAAGTTTGGAGTGTATTGAGAAAGTTAAAAATTTTAACACTAAAGAATATTGTTGTTAAATGTTTTGTCATAAATTTTGATAAAAGGCAACGGCTTGAGTAATACCGTGGCTGTCGTACGCGGGGAGGATCCATGTGTGGCTTAGGTTATCCCCCAAAAAAAAAAAAATCCTAATATTTGAAAATATTTTTTATTTGAAAATGTTATATATATATATTTACAAACAATTAAACTTCAAAAGAATAAATAAGATTATACTAAGTATTATTGTCCTATAATAATTTAAATAAAAAAATGAGTTTGTGCTAAATGTATTTGCAGTATGACTAAAAAATTCAATAATTTTGAGTGAGTTCACAATATTGAAAAAATATATAAACATTAAAAATAAAATATTTTTTTAAGATGTAATTTTACTATTTTAGTGCAACGGTGCGTTCAGATTTGAGGAGAGTAAGAAACGCGGCTGCCACTTGCCATTTGTGTCTTCTCGTTGGTCCATTTTTAGGGTTTTGCAGAGTTGCGGTTTGCCCTCGCTTCTTCAGATTCACCAGCCGCCATGGGTTGGAGGAGCTCCGAACATTGCGTTTTCTCGACCGATACTTCACTTCGTCCAACGATTCAAAGAGATCGTCGCAATTCCCACTCGACAATATCTCGCTCCTTGCTAGATACACAAGATAGATTTCCCCGTGAGGAAAATTTTAGTAATCTGAAGGAGGAGCGTGGAATTCACTGTTCCCTGAAACAAATCAAAATCGAAATGGGGCTCCCTCTCGCAACTCGGTATGTCTTCGTCGCAGAGGTTGAGGAAACATTTCATTTTGATGCCACGCCTTTCCCTGGTCGATACTTGGCTTTCTGAGGGATCTATCTCCAATTTCTGAATTTCCCAAGTTTTTTTGTTAATTTTTTCGTTTGCTTTTTTTTTTCTACTCTTTTTTTTCTCTCAACATTCAGATTTTTTTTGTCACGTTTAAGACATGTATTTTTCTTCTAATTTTGTTTTAAAGAAAACATCTCTAATCCGAATACTTGACGAGGGTATGAGAAAAGGTTTGAGCTTTGAAATCAGGAAGCCTAAAATTTGAGCAAAAAATATAATTTTGTTCCAATTCACTAATGAGAATAGGAAAGAATGGGTAGAAAAAATTGTAATCAAAATGCAGACAGAGAAAGGTTTTGGCTAAATTTTTTGAAGACAAATATAAATTAATTCAAACAGGACTAATAACCCAGCGAAAAAGGTCTGCCATGCAAAATTGGAAACATCCTTGAAATAATTTCGTAATAACCATGTACTGTATAAGAGGTTTGTGCCAGTATCTGTGATACTGGATATATATTACAGTCAAATTGCATATTTGTATTGGAAAAATGTGTACACAGATTGAGGCAGATGTCAAAACTATCACAGTTTGGCCTGTTCTTGCAGTTGCTCCTGTGCACAGCCATGGAAAAAATTAGTAGCATGCAACAAAATCAAATGGAAACAAAAATTTAAAAAGGGGTGGGGAGTTGGATTATGCAGTGTAAGGAACAGGGGGCATGTGTAAGGCTAGATTTCTGCACCATCTGATACAGGACTCTTGATTGAACTCTTCCAACATACAAGTAGATGCAGCCATTTTCCCTCTTTCCCAAGAAAATGTAAGAGTTAAGACCAGGTGACAGCAAATTACTGTTTTTAGAAACGGCAGTATCTATTTTCTTTTTTTCAAATTAAGTACGTTGATTTACCTTACATTTTGGAATTTGTGGGATCTACTATTCAGCAAGACTTTTTTTTTTTTGGTCAACACTATTCAGCAAGACTAAGGTTTTAGAAAATACCAAATCATTCAAGTGACCCACTTCTTGGACCCCGTCATCTAGTTAATTACTTATGACTCATTTGATAAAGTCATAATTACTATTGTAACATAGGGGCCATGATTTACTTCAATCAATGTCATGCAGAAATATATGGGCACTTCTCTAACTTGGAGCTACTACTCCTGTCATGGGCATACCCATTGCCAAACGGTAATATCTGGTTTTGTTATCTTCTATATTCAAATGCACTCCTCTGGAATCTCCCCTCCTGCAGTCCACTCACCTTGATTGGCATTACCACCCTCCAATGTAGTATTCTATAATAGCCCCGTGAAAATGGTTACTATATGAAAATGCCTAGTAATTAATCTATAGGGTTTTCTTTTGTCAATTCCTTGTTTTCTTGCTTTGCATATAATCCTTTATCCTTAAAATTCTTACACACAAACACATTATTTATGCTCCCACTCCTCTACCTACTTTTCCCAGTATAAATCCAAGAACAGAGAGGAGGGGAGTTGGAAGGGGTAGTGTTGGGTAAAAGAAATAGAGAGATAGATCCAATGTAGAAAGAAAGAAGCAATTTGATGCAACACAAACCTCTGTCACAAAGAAGGCATGGAAACCATATGGAACTCTATGCGGCAATTCGACAACTGCTACAGGATCTGCTGACATTGTTTTTGCATCGATGACATTCACAAATGACTTTCTGCAGCATTGTAATTTAAAGTCATGCTTAGACTTTATTCTTCTCAAGGAGATAAAAAAAATTAAAAATAAAATCATGTGGTAGTACTTAATATAGAGACAGCTGCCCCAGATTCTGTAAGACTTAGGCTCCTTTGATAAGCTTTTAAAAAAGTATATATATATGTTTATATATCTTATTTTATTAGACTTATTTTTAAGAAAAAATAATTTTATATTTAGATACAATATTTAAAAAGTACTTTTAAATAATAAAAGACTTTTAAGTTTGTTTGGATAAAAAATAATAGAAGTACTTTATTTATATCAAAATTATTGAAAAAGATATCCAAATGTAAGATATGATAAGTGATGATATGTAAGATATGATAAAATACTAGCATAATAGGGACAACGAAGTTTTCAAGTATGTTATGGTAACAGTATAATGAAAAACGAGATGTAAAGTAATAAAAATATATCTAATTATATACTTAAAGGCTTAATAACATGTTATTGATATTGTTCCATTTTACTTTCTCTAAGTGGTATAATCATTGACATTATAATTCAATTTAAGGTATTAGGACAAAATAGCTTAAAGTTGCGATATTTAAAATATAATTAACATAATTACCTATGAGAGGTTTATGTGAATAGAGTTTACAAGGAAGAAAAAAAGAGGATATAAAATATAATTTTTAATAAAGATAAAAGATATTCTTATCATAAAATTATATTAAAAATCACTTCTCCTTCTACTTTTTTCAGAAGCTAGAGATCATTGGCTTATAAAGAAAAAGATAAATTAATTTTTTTAACTTTACTTTTTTTAAAAGTTATATCTAAACATACTTCAAAATATGTTAAAGTACTTTTTTTAAAAAAAAAAATTGTATCCAAATGGGCTCTTAAACTAGCCATTACAGTCACAGTGATTACAATTCATGCATATAAAATAGTGGCATAAAAAACTGAAGTGTGAAGTGGAAAAGGATACCTGGTATTCTCATCGTGCACAAAAAAGATCAAGTATCCATCATCTTCTTCAGAAGTGCTGCCAGGCACACGAGGGACATAAATAGCCTCCGAACCAAATCTCCCTGGTCCCAAGTCATAGATACCCTGAACATTTCCTCCAACTTCCAGCTTTGTTTTTCCAGAATCTGGTTTTGCATGCAAATCAAATTTAACAATCCCAGTAACTTTTGCAATGCTGTCTAATGTGGTTCCATATACGTATCGCTGCTTCCTGATTTTGAAAATGTAAATAGTAAATACAGGTTATGGAAGCCAATTATAAACTCTAGTTACTAATCTTAGAACATAAATTTTTGGAAGCACATATGGTAACACTGTCATATCAAATTGAAGGATGATTAAGATAGAGTGCTTACAAGTTCAGTATCTAGAATAACCTAAATTTTCCCAACACGGACAAACTAAGCTTACCTGCCAGTGTAGCTTTCATTCACCCTAGGAAAATCTACAGCAGATGCTGATAGTTTCTTCTGTGAAGCTTCACCAGTTTTCATGTTAAATCTCATTTCATACCTGAAAAGAGTAGTCAATATAAGAAAATAAAGAACAACCATCCAGTAAATATAGTTACATCAATTACATATAGGAATGAGTATTTTTACAGCTCATTTGAGAAATTTTCAAGCTTTTCCTTGACAGTCCCGTTGACCATGTCCAAATCTGGATTTTCTAGGCGGCATGTGATCAAAACAACTTCATCCTCCTCCTCCCATGCATTGGCTAGAAAAAAAGTCGTACAAAGAGTTGACAAGTCAATCAGAAGTAAAGACTTCTAAAGCGCAGATGGATACATGGTTTCATGTTCTAACTTTTAAGCATATTAGTATATTACATCGCTCCTGTATATCATACAGTGGTTTGCATGTTACTGCAAGGAGGGTCAAACTTCCACATCACTTTGAGCTAAAATTCATAAATTTGAAGACTTCCTATATGTTGGCTGGGATAATCCATCATACTGGATTCACCACCCTAATTTGTTATCCTGCACTTCAATTTTATTCATCAACAATTGAATTTTTATTGAATCATCATTGCAGAATATCAATCAAGATTTTTTATTAAGGAGAAACACAAACAAATAAACCCACCATTGTGGAATATGAAGCAGTTTGGAAGCTCGAACCATCTAATATGCTGCTCATCCTTTGCATATCGAGGCAAGACACCAAAACGAGCTTTCTTGGTTGAATCAAATGAGAATATAAGTTTATTTTCCTTCACCATTTCCTGAAATATATTACAATCAACAATTCAATCATCAACTGATGCGCAAAAATCAATACCATTGAGAAAAAAAAAAAACCAGATAAAAAGAGAAAAGGTAAGAAAGGAAATCATCAGCATGAAAGCTATTGATGCCAACAACTTTATTCCTGGAATTAAGATAAGCAATCACGTTGCCCACTATGTTATCTGTAACAGTAAAATTCACATCAGGGATCCCCTCCTCAGCATCAAAACATTATGCACATTTTATTAAAAAATATTTCACCAAAAGGCAAGAAAGTAGTGCCAAGAATCAACTATCCCAAAAGTTTATGCTTGTTAGGTGCAGACCCAAAAACAGTTTCTATCTCTAACATACCCCCTCAAACAAAAGCCCTTTGGGCTTGGAACAAGGAGAGAGCATGGGTGCATTTATACATTGTGCTAAAATATAATTCAATTTAGAAAATGGGGGCAGCAACGATAGATCTCATGGCCACTTGTTCAAAGAAATGCTATATCAAAAACCAACTGTATCTTTAAAAAGTCGTAAAGGATTTTCATTTTTCATTATGATAGATAAGGGAATCTCAGTACTAAACTTGATAACTATATCTTTCTTGATAAAGTTGAACTACATAATTTACAATTTTTTTTTCAGATTATTAGAACAGAAACAAGTGCAATACCTTTGGCCTAAAATACAGAGGAAGATCCATAAATATTGCATAATTCTCTGTGATGGCAAAGTCGTGCATCATGATGGGATCTGATATTGTTATAGGTACAGGATCATGCATATAACCATCCTTTGAAATTACTCTGTAAGTGATATATGGTCGTGTATGCGAATAGCCAAATGTAAACATCTCGCCTGCATACAGGAGTGTTATAGGTTGGAATAACTATTCCATCAAAGTCAACTTAAGTTTTTGTTCGAAGATGACTTCACCAGTAAATGGGTCAACTTTTGGATGTGCAGTGAAGGAATGGCCCAATCTCTTGTCATAGTCCAGCATGCCAAGAGTTTGTAGATCTCCATCTTCAAAAACTTTAATAGCATCTACAAAATTCAAAATGAGACTACTTCAGTCCTACACTAGAAGAGACTAATTTCAATTACAAAACTAATAAGTTGAATGCTCTGATACTACCAAGTCACTAATGGACAATAGTTACTTTCTCCATGAGAAAGAAATTAAAAAAAAAAAACATAGTTCCTTGATCAGAATACAGATAGAAGTTGTCCATACAGGGTTTATCTCCTTCAGAGAGCGCTAGAAGATTCCCATGATGATACACGACAGCTGTATTAGCTGGTAGAAATTAGAATACAAGCACAGGTTAGTTTCAGCTATTCCAGTCATAAACACGTGATTAAAATTTCCACTAAAAACCATATAAAGATTTCGCTAAAGCATGTTTAGCAGCAATCAGTAAGGTTGAGTATCATATATATGCAGTCTATGGTCATTCTAGTATGGAAAATAAAGGGTTGCTTTAAAGATTAAAGATAATTTAGATGTTTGTTATATACTTTGTACAGTACCCATACTGAAAGCCCATACATATTGCTACACTCATTTAATCTTCAAACAGGTCATGCATTAAGAAATACTTTTGGAATTGTATTGAATAAAAATTACAGAATGTCAAAAATTCCCAAGGACCTTAAATTTGAAAACAAATTAGATAGCAGAAGTTACCTGTTCCATGTCCATAAGAATCATCCAGTACTTTCAATTTAACTCTCAACATTTGCATGTTAACCATTAACAGTCCAAGCAGACCCTTGAGATCTCCAATCTGAAAATGGACATATAAGAAGCTACATTTGGCTTGGCAAAATAAAATAACATCCATAAGACTGGTAAATTTTTCACTAAGCTTTAATATTTTAACTTTTTTTGAGGAAGGCTGCTGGAATAGTTGAACTTTACTCCCTTCAATCCACCACAAGTAAATTTATAGGCACAATGTAAATGAGAATAAATAATTTAGCAGCAGCTAAATAATGGAAAGTAAGCACAAAGCATTTAGCATATAGACCAATGCGAAATTGACTTCCATAAATTCTTAAATAGAAAAAAGATGCAGGTTATGTTTCTGAAATATTATTGAAAAGCTATATCGGTATTTGTTATCTAAGCATACAAGGCGCCTAATTTGGATCAAAGGGGGAAAGCATGAGTTTAATAGTAGCAAGATCACAAAAGTGAAAGACTTTGATGATTGACAGTATCAGAAGCATATTTGCATTGATCCAAGAGAGATTAGTTCAAATACTCCAGTAAAATAACCACAGTTAACAAAGATAACAAACATATTTGCAATGTGGCTTCTCTGATCATGCATAATTATTTCCAAAAAAATAACTAATCTATCTTGTAACTCCTGAGAGTGTGAGTGAGTCTGTGAACATTAAAGCAGCTACTCACTTATTCATACATGTACTTTCAGATATGGGACATACAGCAACAGATTTGGAACATAGTTTATACCTTCATAAATTTGGCACCTCCAAAGTATTCTTCTTGTTTAAGACGAGAAGTTCTCACAAAATGGGAAACATATGTAGCTTTTCCATCTTTGATACGCAAACCATGAATCATTCTGCAATTCAACAATACATAGGTAAATATTGAAGGACCAGATACCAGTATTTGAACTCTATATAATGTTATTGACTACTAAAAATTTTAAAAAATTAGAAACAGATTATTATTTACAGTATTATGGGCTGCTGACATTCCAAAGTGAATGCATAATTAGAAATTATGTTTGATTCATAAAACAAAATCAAGTGAATCAAAATTTGAGCAATTGATTCATAGCTATCTGGAATGTCATATTATTTAATATACGATCCCTGTAAAATTTCTGAAAACTATCCAGGTGCAAAAAGTGAGTTACATATATCATAATTTTTATTTTCAAATTAACCATATCATAACCCAGCTTGGATGCAGTTCAGACTAACAATAGGAAGCCACAATTAGGTCAATCATTTGAAATGTCATAGCATGTGAGAATGATGCGTTCCTTTGAACTTTGATGACCGAACATGATCCAAATATAACTAAACCATTGTTGAATTACTGATTAAGCATTAACTGTGCATGGAGCCTTCATTTGCTATCATTATACACATAATCAGTCTTACAGCTATCTCCAGCAAGGTGAAAAGAAGTTTAAAATCAGAACTCAATGAATGCCTTAAATGTAATGAAGCAAGCAGAAAAAAAATTAAAGTAAAGGAAGGAAGAACCGAAGAAAAGAAAAAGAAGGGGGAAAAGGGTATGCAGAAGAAATCAAATATATTTACTTCTTCGAGAATCTGGCTAATAGTTCCAACAGATTGACATTACACTAGGTTACTACTCACATATTTTACAGATGCCGCTGATGAAAACGGATAATCAAAATGTAAAATAAAGTATTGAACCAAAAAAGTATTAGATGCTGATTGAAGTTTAATGCTCAATAATATCCCGAATCTATTTCAATAATAAGATCCAGAAAATAGAGCTATTGGTTCTTCAAGCTGTAGGATCAAATATGACCAAAATTCAGTCTTCAACAAACATGAAAGAAATACAAGTTTGCACAAAGGAAGAGAACTACACACCCATCTCCATCAAACCTGCAAAAAAAGGGGGAAACCATGTATATAAGCAAACAAACTCGATATTATGAACAAATTTCTTCATTCAGATAGACAAAAAGAACTCCTCTTTTATACTACACCTTCCCATGAAAAGCAAATATGGGAAAAAGAAAATTGACAAATTGATAGAATATATGAATCAGCAAGATATGTATTTTCCACATAGATTTGTGCGATATCTCATAATATATGGTTCAATGCATACAAACAAATACTTACCAGTGATATCCAGCCACAGGAGGAAACTTCGGATTAGGTCCCACCCTGACAAACTCTCCATTCAAGCAATCCTGTAATACACTTACAATGGAAAGTCATCAGTGGCAGAGTTCACATTGCTCTAGTGGCAGAGTCAATTATAGAAAAACGTTCCAAAGTCATTGACTAGTAATGGTCACATTTTCCTAAGACAAGAAGCAGAAAAGGATAATAGAACATTTTTCATGATTGGTTGAGCGCAACTAGGTCAGTGTATTCAAACTGAGACAGCACGCAGCATAACACAAGTGAAGCTATAATATTCAAAGAAGTGCCAGAAAGATGGCAACTAATTTAGCGGTGCCCTTAAATCTGGACAATCTACAGATTGTAAGTTTTCTTAAAATCATGAGAGCTCTGTCATTAATACAACTAACACTGAAGTAAAATGAAGTGGCAAATTTTTCAGTAATACCAACCGATGGACAGTTTTTGCCCTCTTTATAGCTAGCTAGATTTCTTATTTTAGGATTTCAATTTTCTACATGAATGAACTATGCAATCATCGTGTTTAATATAAATCTCATCTTCCTTGCACAAAGGATTTGATAATTTCCATGTAGCCTATATATATTCTTCTCATCTTTGATGTAACATTTCAAATACTTCAGCTTGTTAATGCAGCTCCTTCAATACTTACTAAACAAAGAAATGACATTAGGTTGTAATGATCCTCAGATCTAAGAGCTATAAGCTTAGTCTTTATCATTAAGTACTTTGATATCCACAACCCAATATGTAAGGCTTTATAATAAAGCATTTGGTCAACCTTTATACTTTGTCTCCTTCCTATAAAACCGCAGGACTCTCCAAACTTAGCTTAACAAGCAAAAATTGAATCTCTTCAAATTAAACATCCTTTCTCATATCAGTCCAAATTAAGCATGGGATGATAAGTATAGTAATTACTGCACGCTGAAAGTACTGCAACTTTATTATCATATCAATTGGGGAAAACGATAACCGGCCTTATTCCACTAAGTGGGGTTGGCTTGTCTACATAGACCAAATGGTGTTAGGCTTTGTCAAAAATCAAAATTTCAATAAATCTATTTAGAGTAACATGGTGTAGGTTTGTGTTAGGCAGTCGGCAGCCAATGTAAAACTTCGCGGAATCTTTATGGCATGGATCAACCATATAATTTTTCTAATGCTAGGTCGTTACCCGTAAATAATGCACTGCATGGCTCGAGGACAGTGTGAAATGAACAAGAGTCACAGCGTCATTGGCCAGGGGCAGCGACTCTTGTGTTGCAAGGTTTTTTAAAACTTATATTTTACATGTAAAAAATTTTTGTGTAAATTTGTTTTTTCTGAAATTGTTTTTAAGCATGGCCACCCCCCAAACATTGATAAATTTTGTGTTCTAGCTCTGCCCGTCACTGGGGAGAAAAAACAAAAAATATGTATTGTAGAAGTACGTCCTGACTACTCTAAATTAGCTCTAGCAACAAAGGAATAATAATTCTTATAAGTAGTAAAACATATAATTTAATTCCTCTAAAGTGAAAAGTTCACTTTAATAAAAAAAGTCAAGAGTTATAACTTTTAAAAAAAAAATCAAAAAAATAAATTTTAACAAATTTATAATTTATTAGACATGTACATGTATTTTATCATAATTTTAATTATTAATTTTCTCGTCAACAATTATAAATCTTTCACTTTTCTATCTATCTACATTAAATCTCTCACTTTAAGAGCCAAATCCTAAAACACAATGTTGCAAATACTTTTTTTTTTCTTTTGAGAAAGGAAAGACTTTTGCCACAAATTAAGGCAAAAAGGGGTTAATCATTGCTCGTGTTCTTTCCTTTTCTCCACTTTTCAATTTGGCAAGCAAGTGCCGATTATACCCCACAGATGAAACACATAACACACAGCCTAAATTGGGCAATATCAATCACGGAGGCACACACACAAAAACACGGGTAATAGCCAATTGTACTAACCGGGAGGTACCCTCTAACAGGGAGGTCCTTGGTGGGAGGGGTCTCATCGGGTACAGGAGCAAAATTACCAGCAAGATAGTGATGGGGCAGTGAAGAATCATACAAGAACTTCACAACCAGCTTCTCCAACAAGTCAATCACTTTGGAAGTGAAACCTTTGCTGGGTTTGGGTTCCACCTTCACTACACCTCCTCGTCCTCCGGCTCCGCCGCCATTAATCTTCCTTTCATCCGCCATGCTCTCTGCCTTCCACTCCTCTCACTGTGGCTGTGGAACTGGAAATGGTGGGTGTGGGTCTGAAAGTGGCAGAATGCTTTGAGCTTTACGTACGTCCGAGACAGGTGGAGTTATCTGACCCGTGGTCGATAATTCGATGGCTTCGGTGGCCCAGCAACTGCCACGTTATTGCTGCAAGAGCAGACACTGAATTTTTGTGTTGAAGATTCTGTTTTAGATCAGTCCAATAGTGGATGGTGCGGGGCGTCCCCACACCATTTTTATTGTAGGACGCAAAGATTTAGAAATTCCTTAATAGTGCAAACTATTTCATCTCTTCTCATTTTTTTTATTAAATAATAATAGCGTCAATTTTTTTGTGAGAAACATTTTTTTACATTAAAATAAATTTAAAAGAAAAACATTAAATTTACACCCAAAAAAATATTAAATACAACTTTTTTTTTAAAAATTTTTAGCTCATAAGTAAGTATTTTTTTCAAATGACGATTAATAAATACCAAATATATCTTTGTGCATAAATTTGTAGTAAAAATTTTCATGTACATCTCATTTTCTTATTTGAGATATTCAAGTATAACTAATCTTGATAATTCATCTCTTATTGAAATTCATAATAATTGAGAATTTTTTTTAATTTTTTTTTATTGTGTGGATATATATAAAGAGACGGACTTATGAATTTTGATAATTGACATAAGCAATTCTAATTAAATTGAGATTAAAATTTTTGTTCTTGAAAATTTATATTATTAAATTATCATATATTGTAGTGATGTACATGGACCGAGTTTGACTAAGTTCAATCCTAATTCTAGGTTTTATTGACTTAAGATTTTAAACTTGTTACCAGTTTGAAATAGGCCTTAGATCTGAATAGACATGCTTGGTTCACGTTGCATCAAGTCAGGATCAAATCGATTTGAGATGGATCTGCCTACACAATAATTGAATGCATTTTTAAATTATTTTAAAAAAACAAATCAGAAAATAAAAAACTAAAAACAAAATAATAGAGAACTATATGGGCTTTTTTTGTATTTGAAAGCTATTTTTTTAAATAACTAAAAAAATATTTGGAAATGATATTTTTGAAAAAATATCCATTTTAATCATCGAAAAATACAAATGACATCGTATTGATACTTAAATTATAAGTACATCAAAATTGTCTTTGAATGATAATTTCATCGAAAGATCCCTTCAATTCCTTTTCTTCTCTGAGAAATACTTGTCAAGCGAGGGAAGCCCAAAACATGCATTAAGGAGATCTCTTTTCATGGGCAGTGAAGTGAGTCCTTGCCAATGCACTTGGATGATCTCCTTTGATGGGTTTACTGAAAAATCACATTTGTAGACTTAATAACATATCTTAACCAAAATCCTCCATGCATTAAGTTTATAAATCATTTCACTTATATGAATCTTACTTCATTTATTTCTTTCAATATAAAACATCTTTACTTATACTTGAATTTCCAACACTATTTAATTTGATCCAAAAATCAAATTAATCTATCTAGATAATATGATAGCTGTTACACAATTATAATTTGTTTGTCGCGGGGTCATTTGTGAATTAGCATGAATTTTTTGTATCCATTTGTCTATATATGACTACGAATAAACATTAACATCCAATTTCTTATTAAGATTTTAAATTTATATTTTTAAATGCACCATATAAGTTATTAAGATTGAGTTGGTAATAAATATTTCTAATTTTAATTTTAATTTTAATATATTATCATTGTAAAATATTTTTATATTATATAATCATATATTATCATATTATTTAGAATAAATATCATTTTTAGTCATCAAAAGATATAAGTATTATCATTTTAGTTTTTCAAGAAATTCTAACATCAATTTCATGAATCATGAAAGTGATATCAAGATCGTCTTTTCCTATATAGATAAGGATTAAACTGATATAACTTTTATGATAGAAGAATTAAATTATATTAATTTTGTATCTTTGAGTAACTAAATTGATAAAATTTTTTTTATGATTGATGTCAATTTTTTTGATGACCAAAATGATTCACTTTCCATGATTCATGTATTAAACTAGTATCAAAATTCTTTAAAAAACTAAAATGATAGAACTTATATATTTAGAGAATTAAAAAAAGGAGATTTACTCTATTATTTAAAAGTTTAAATTCTTTTATGATATATCAATACATGATTAAGCGATAGTGGAAAAAAATTATACTAAAATTAAAAGATATTTTATATTAAAACCTCGGTGTTATCACTGTTCTGAAAAAAAAAATTGCACCATATGGCCAAAGACACGAGAGAAAAGGGTAACCTATGGATACACGATTCGTTTTGAAAGGTCACAAAAGTTTTTTTCCCTCTTACTGAAAGGTCGGTATATAATTTTCATCTCATTAAAAATAATAATATAAGAAAGAAAAATAAATTATGGTATAGTGGAGCGGACCATTATCGAAACTCTTCAACAGTATAAAATTCGAAAACTGGTGCTGATATAGTTTCATAAATTAAGAAGAAAAGTGTGGCAGAAAATCTAAAGGAGCAATGCACTGCAAAATTGAGGTGAAGAAGGGATATGATGTTTGACGATGTTGGTGTTTGTTATGGTTGTGTTAGCTATGGGAGCCCATGCCATAGACAATGCTTCTACTAGGACCACTACTCCTCCTTCTAGTTCTCTATCATTTTCACCCAGTTTTCCATTAATATTACATGACACTAAAATATGAAAGCACTCAGCGTGAGAAATGTGTAGAAATTAAAATGTTTTAAGGAAGCAAAGGATCCTGGAGACCCTCCAGCGAGCTACATGTACTTTATGAATCTTGCTAGGTGCATGGATGAATGCATGCCAAGAACAAGGAGGAGAAAGAAGATCAATGAATTATATACATGGACAAGCACTCGGATCTTGGGATGGACTCTGGTTGCATGAGAAATTCTAAGACAACATTATTATAACTGTATAATTGAATGTCTGGCATGTCAGTTATATGGACCATTATTGTTTCTTATTATAGTTACAAAATTTATTTTTTTTCAATGTTAATCATTGTTAATGTGTGAATAGTGGGGAACAAAAATAGTCCATGTAACTAATGTGCTACATAATGAGTGATTTAATGCAAAAGTATTATATTACACTGAATATATCTAAGAATTGCTCTTTATTGAAGAGAGTTCCTTACCTATATACATACATACATATATATATATATATATAATATTAAAACCATTCTTCTCCTCACGCTTTATTTTTTTTTTTTTATGTTATTGTTGTCTTTGTTTGATATACATTTTTAGAGTGGAAAAGAAATAAAAAATTTAAAGTTTAGATTTATTCCTTATTCAATATCAATTAAACAATGCAAAGGAAGAAATTTGGAATGATAAACTTTTGGTGGGCTATTACATTTTTTCTTCCTTCCCTTATCTAGAAGATTGAGAGAGAAAAGGAATGTGCTAAAATACAAAAAGGTAATAAAGTATATTAGAAAAATAAAAAAAATAATACTCATGATGTTATGAGTTCTAGATATAATAAAGTAATTTGACATTTATTTATATATAAATTTTCATTATTTTATTTGATAAAACCAATTATCAAGGAAGAAAATATCCCTTCTTTTTGGTATTGGATAATACCAAATAAGGTAAATGATAATTCCTTCGCTTCTACCTTCCTTTTTTTTTTACTTTTCTTTTATATTGCATCCCTTCTTTTCCTTTCCCTTCATGATACCAAATATTTTTCACATCCTTGTAGTTTAAAGCAGTGTCTAATACACAACAAGAGGCAATTGAGAGTAGGATACAAACATAACAACATAATCATTTCTTACATACTATAACTTTTAATTAGTTTAATTATTATTATTATTTTGTCTACATCAATTACTTGAAGGTGTGCTCGAAATGATAAATTTTATGATTTAATTTTATTTGTGAATCAAATTCTTTGTTTTGAAAAATTATAAAATAAAAATTAATATGATTTAGAAATCCATAAAATCTAATAGATTTTAATTAAGTTAGCTTAGAAATTTTCTTAAAAATGAAAAGATTTGGGTGAATTTTATATAAATTTACTATTATACTTTTAATAAAGATATAATAATCATATCATTATAAGAATAGAAATATACTTTTTTTAAAATAAAATAAAATCAATTCAATTCTTTTTTAATGTGTTCTAAATATAAAAATTAATTTCTAAATTAATTTAAATTATAATTTTTAAAATAAATTCCAAACATAAAAATTAATTTTTAATTCAATTTAATTTAATTCAACTCAACTCAACTCAACTCAACTCAATTCAATTTAATTTTAATTTTAATAATTCCAAACAACCTTGAAGGAAATTTTTTTAAAAGAAAGTTGATAAATTGAAATACAATTCATGATGTCGCACCAAATAATAATGATGCAAATACCAAATCTCCGTAAGAACACCATAAAAGTCTTTTTTTTTTTTTTTTCAAATTCTCTAGTCATCAGTTAGGGGTTAAAAGTATCGACTTGAAACTTGTACCATTCACCTTATAAAGTGTTTATGATCTCGCATGGTTTAATGTTCCTACATAATGTGAAATCATCAAGTTCTACACTTGATTGCATATGAAATTGAACATATCATCTAAATCATATATTAAAATAACTATCGATTGCGTCTAGGGATGACGAACAATCCTTAATTTTGGGATTCTCGTATGGACTGCCCCATTTAGGAACTTGAAGTTCGGAGTTTTTTTTGAGGAAACGGGGGCAGAGACAAAAATTAGCTCAAAACTAATTCGGGGATGGCAATCATATCTGCACTGTGAACATTTCAGTTTGTCCAAGTCAGTAAAAATGTAAAATTAACAAAAAAAGAAGATAAAATAAAACATAATGAAATAAAATTTGCAAAAGAAAAAATGAAACAAGTCCAAATCTTTTCATGACATAAAATTAAAAAAAAAAGTGATTCAACAAGGGAAAAATGTTTTTTAACCCCTACGTTGGGAACTCAGCAAGAAGTAATGAAAAAAAAAGAAAACAACAAAGCAAAAAAAACAGAAAAAAAAACAAAAAACAAAAGTGTTGGTGATCTGGTCAAAAGGGGGCAGCGTGATGCACTGATGCATGTCTTCTGGCCCTGCATTCTACTTATACCAAATTGGCCGCGCAGCCTGCGGAGGAGGAAAGAGCAACAGTGCTTAACACAATAATTACTTTGCTTCTGGTTAGAATGCACAGCCCATGGCAGAACAAAAGGGATCCCTCTCCTTTTTGCACTGCATCACTGATAGGTTTGAATAAAATTTTGTCCACACCCCACACTTCATCTTGGCGGGACTGGTGGAACTCAACAATAAAAGGAGCGTAACTTCGAGGGCTCCGAGGGGGGGACAACAACGAAGAAAAACAAGATCTTCCATTTTGTGAGAATAGGAGAGAGCACCGGAGGGAGAACCAGAGCATCTTCCATTTGGTGAGAAAGAAGAGAGCTTCTGGAGAGGGATTTGCAAGAATGGAGAAAAAATCAAAGAAAAAGGGAGTGAAGAAATGAGGAGAAAACAGAGGGAGTGCGAAGTAGAGAGTGAACGTTTTCGGCTCGTTGAAATCAGGACCAAGTCGGAGGTAATCTGATCACTAGATTTTCTTTTATTTTCTCTCTTTCATTTTCTTCTTGACGATTCCTCCTTTTCCATTTTGGCTCCTCTGTTTTGAAGTTCTTGTTCTTATTTGCCCTTTTGGCCTGAGATTAGTTCCCCATCACAACATCCCCTTGGCAGCTTCATCACACACGCACAACATCATCAGCTCACCCACAACTCACCGCAGCCACAGCCCTTCACCTTGGCAGCTTCAGCACACACTCACCACCCATGACAGCCACCGTGTAATCACCTCCCCTGCACACCGACTACCAAACAGCCTGGAGTATTCGGTATTTGCCTGTTCTCCTTTTTTATTTTGGTGGTCCTTAGTTTTTAGATTGTAAAGCAGCATGAGTGACGGAAGATGAATCAAATAAAACGGAGAAGAGAGGTATAGAGCCAAGGCAGCAAGAGGAAGTAGAAAAAAAAAAAATCCTAGGTGCAGGTGAATACTTGTCAGATAGAAGAAAAAAAGTCTGAAAAAAAATAAATAAAATGAGACAGGTATGAAGCCACGGTCAGGAATACAGGAGAGAAATTAGGGAAGTAGATTTGGGGATTGTTGAAAAAGTAGTCCAGAAAAAAGATAAAAACAAAAGATAAAAAAAAAAAGGAAAATGGGGGAGGTAAGGCTGCGTCCAGTAGAAAGAGAAATTAGGGAGATAAATGTGGGCAGTTGTTGAAATAGATAGGAGAGAGGAAAAAAATAAAACAAAAAAAAAGGAGTGTTAGTGACTTAGTGTGAAGGCTAGGGTTTGAGACAGGATAAATTTGATGGAGAAAAAGTAGGAAAGAAAGTATGAAAAAAAAAATTAAAAGAGATTAAAAATTAAAAAAAATGAAAAAATCAAAATTGACTTCACTTGACAAGTATTAGTAGTTATTTTGTGCATTCTTTGAATTTTTGTGATATTATTTGCAATAATATATTAGATTCTTAATGTTAATTAAAAAAAAAACATATGCTTTAATCGGTTGCATCATTGCGTGGTTTTATGCCACTTTCCGATGATATTTGTATGTTGAGGGTTTATTGCATGGTCTAATGTCATATTAAATCTTACTAAATAGATTGAATAATTTTAACATCTTTTTTAAGAAGCATTCTCAATTTAAGCAATTTAGTAATTTTCTTTTAACTTAAAATTAACCAATTCATAATTATTTTTTAAACGAATTATGGGACTTTGATTCTTTACTATGAGGATACGTAAGCACTTTGAGTAAGTTAAAATTATAAATATTTTTATTTAATCTTTTTTAATCATTTTTGTTGTGATTTGAATTTCACTTTTTGCTTTAAAGGATAAATTAAATATTTTAAGGTTATTAGAATTTTTGCACAATTAACTTAAGGTAACTGTTTTAGAATGGATGTATTAAGAGTGTATTAGGGGTGCAGTAGGATTAATTTTCTGTCATTCTCTGTGCATAAATAGACTCCTAAACTTGACCTGGTTCACAGACTAATTTTTTTAAAAGGTTTTTTAAATAATTTTTCCTACCAAAATAAATATTAGGGGCGACTCCATTTTTTTCTAATTTTTCTCGCCATTTTGTTGCGGTAGCCCTTCGGGGACAATCGTTATTCATGGTCCTCCGTATGCGCCATTTATGTCGCTTACCATTCATGCTCCACTGCCGTTATTGCCATTCGTGTTTTGTCCCTCAATTCCCCAAGGTTTTATTTCTCTGCTTGGTTGCTATTCAGCTCTCCACAGCCTCCATTATCGTTCTTGGATTTTTTTACCCTTTTTTTTTAACATTTCGGGGTCCCCGCATGATTTGTGGGGCGTCAGGGAATGAGGATAGGATAAAAAATTCTCCCATGACGGGGATCGGGGACTGGGGAGGAAGCGAATGGCAGGGACATGGAGTGAGGAGTAAGGGAGGTACTCCTCGACCCCGCCATGCGCAGGTACCATCCCTAATTGCATCTACCCAAAAAAAAATCACTATGAATTACTCTTTCCATGCATTTTCAAGTGGTAGTAATAGAGGTCGGTGGTCCCACAGCTGGGTCAAACTTGTAAGTAAATCAAACTTGAGTTAAAGCTATAATATATGATAACATATCAAACATAACAAAATTATAAAAATTAGTAATACTTACTTCAACTTTAGCCCTAGATGAATCCATATACAGCCATCAGCATCTCTAGTGTTAGGAGCAGGAGCAAGAGAGCTGGGCTGAAGCATTTGTCTCAGGATGTAAGGATGTACTAGGTGAAGCTGTTGTGTGGGAATGTGAGGAAGATGTGGGGAGGTGAAAGGTAATGCTGCAAGAAGATTATGAGAGTGGTGATGGGCTGGGTAAAGGATTGGGTGAAGGGGACACATGAGTATATGGTGATGACGTGGGAGAAGGATCAGGTGCACTCTCACTGCTACCCTTACCCTTACCCTTACCTCTACCTCTATCCCTACCTCTACCGTCTGCCATCTATATGCACTTGCAATGACAAAAATGAATTTAATCAAGTAACATAAAAGTTTAGAAATAAAATTCAAGTAATATCAAGTCAAGTCAACTAATAGAAATAAAAGAACAAGGAAACATATAGTTTTGTTATCATATATTACATGTCAAAAGTAACTTAATCAGAAAATCTTTCATGAAAATCTTCTTCCTCACCTTCTTCCTCATCTTTTTCTTTATCCGTGAGTAATTCTTCTTCTTCTTCAGATGGAAGTTCTAGATCTTCATTTTCTTCTTCCAAATCAACTTTGATGAAAGAAGATGTATTTACTTCCTTAGTTGTACCAGTTAGATAAACTAAACCTTGCTCAAAATCATCATTTGCAACTGTTATTTATAATTGAGGAATATTGTTATCTTGATAAGGTTGATCTGATTCGGAGACCTTAACTTCTGAAGTTTGAATCACATTGCGTGCCTTTATTTTGATGATACTTAGCCACCCTTGCTGGCCTTTAAGATACTTGGTGTTGTACACTTGCTCAGTTTGTTGTGCTAATATGAAACGATCATAGTTTCTATACCTCTTAGACTCTTTTAATTCAATGATCTCATAATTTTTATCAATTTTTGTCCCTTGATTCGGAGTGGGATCAAACCACTTACATTTGAAAAGAACTAACTTCTTTGTGGTATATCCGATATATTCTAATTCAACAATATCAGTCAACATCCCATAGCAATCATATTCCATTTGGTCAAGGTCACCCTCTCGAACACATACACCATAGTTTATCATACGTATCCCTTGACTTTGATCTCTTGTGTAGAATTTATAGCAATTGATATAATATGTTAGCTATTTGTTAATGTTTCTAAGTGATTCCCATGCTAAACTTTGAAGTAACGAATCTCTACTCATGTTAACTGGATTTAGCACCTATATGACAAATTTAGTTACTTATTATAACAACACAACCAAAAGTCTATGTTAACACAAATTTGAATTGAATTACCTACATGTCGTTTAAATGAAGTAGGGAATGATATAGAAATTTACTTCTGTATTTTTGTGTCATTTACGTCAGGGACAAGTTCCTGTAACATATTTTCATATTGGCTGTACATATAAATTATATGAACAAATCAATATATACATGGCAAGGGGAGTTGTATAAGAGTATATAATAAAATTATTATTAGATGTTTGAGAATTTACTCCAAGAAATGTTCCACCTCAGGACAATTTAAGAGAACATATAATTTAGAAGTTGTCATGTCCCTATCATCCAGTGTACATGAGATGCGCTTTCTAGAATGTCGTCTTACATAATTGAAAATAAACAGTGATAGATTAAATGAACAACCTTCACTTACATCATTGTTACGTGGCACTCTTGTCCACCTACATGGAATATCAGGCGGATAGTGGTATGATGCAAAGGTTGAAGTCTCCTCCACTAAATATTCCTCACAAATTGAGCTTTCCACATATGCTACATTCGTAACCTTTTTCTTTAATGTACGTATAAACCTAATACATTTTTTTTTCATAATGTTAAGACAGAAATATACATGATAAGAGTATATATTCAATGAAATGATAAATGAATGAACCAACCTTTCAAATGGATACATCCATTTATATTATACGGAGCCAGTAACCTTTATTTCGTATGGTAGATGGACTAGAAGGTGTTCTATGGAATCAAAGAAGCTTGGCGGAAAATTTTATTCTAACTTGTACAAAATTATTAGAATATTATGCTCTATAACATGTAATTTATCTTCTCTCAATAATGAAGAACATAATTCCCTAAAGAATTGACTGAATTCAGTAAGAGTATTCCAAATGGGTTTCGGCAAAGCCTTGAATGCCATCGAAAGCAAGCACTGCATTAATACATGGCAGGCATGACTTTTCATACTAAACAACTTGGCTTCCCTCATATCAACACACCTAGCCAATTAGATGCATATCCATTTGGTAGTTTCAGATTGTTAATCCATTGACAGACGGCTAACCTTTGTTATTTGTTCAATTTATATTGTGCATTTGGTTTTCTTACTTTACCACCTCTAATATCCTGTAGCTCAAGATCTTTACGCCCACAATACTCTATCAAGTCCTAATCTAGCTGTCAAAATATCTTTCGTATTTCCTTAGGTATCCATAATTGTGTAGAAAATATTAAGAAGTATATTTCTTTCAATGTGCATGACATCCAGATTATGTGGGAGAAGAATTGTCTTCCAATACGGCAATTCCCAAAATATACTTCTTTTGGTCCAATTGTGGTCCATCCCATAACTAGAAATTTGTTCTCCTAATGTCTCGCATATGGTTGGTAAATATCTAACTCTTTCCTATACTTCTTTACCACTTAACCTACATGGTTGTAATGAGGTTTTAGTTTATCTTTTTCTAAATGCATTCTTATTTCTTCTATAAGGATGATCATGAGGCAAGAATTAACGGTGGCAATCAAAGAATGAGGTCTTTTGATTATGTTTAAGAGTGAATGCCTTCAAATGCTTCGTACAAATTAGACAACCAAGTTTACCCATCATCATCCAACCCGATAACATCCTATATGCAGGAAAGTCATTAATTGTTCACATTAAAGCAGCCTTCATGACTAAGTTTTGTTTTAATGAGACATCATAAGTTATCACACTAATATTTCACAACATATTTAACTCATCTATAAGAGGTTGCAAATACACATCAATTTTGATTTTCGGATTGGACAGACCGAGAATTATGACGGATAAGAACATAAATTCTCTTCTCATGTATATCCAAGGTGGAAGATTGTAAGACATAACAACTACAAGCCAACAAGAATAAATTCTTCCAGTGTTGTCAAATGGGGCAAAACCATGGGAACATAACCCTAATGTAACATTTCTAGGGTCTTGTGCAAATTTGAGATGTGTCTCATCAAATAATTTCCAAACTTCTCCATCTGATGGATAAGACAAGGAACCTGACTCCCTTCTACACTAACAATGTCATCTCATTTGAGTTGCCATTTGCATGGAAGAATAAAGTTTTTGTAACCTTGAAACAAGTGGGAAGTACCACATTCTTTTTACAGGGACCTTTCTCACTTTACCCCTTCTAGTGATAGATTGATAACAGTTCTTCCCACAAAACTATAACTTTGAAGTTCTTCATTGTTTGACTTATAGTATAACATGCAGCCATTAAGACAAGATTCAATCTTCAGACACCCTAGTCTTAGTTGGGCTACTAACTTCTTTGCCAGATAAAAATTTCTAGGCATACTATTATTATTCGGCATTGCATCAGACATAAATTGCATCCAATCATTAAAGCAACTTTCAGATAAGCTATGATCAGTTTTTAGATTTAGAGCATGTAATGAAACAAACAATTGGGAATAATTTTCACAACCCTTATACAACGGACTTTGTGCAGCCGTTAACATATTGAAAAAATTCTATGCTTCTGGGTTAGGGACTTCACTCATACCTCCAACAACACCTTCTTGTTGGATGTAATTCCCAATTTTCGGTCCAGCAACATCCATTACCATTTGCTCGTAATTATTAAAATTCTCTCTCTCTTTAATGTTATCATAGTATGAACTAGCCACGACTACTGGGGGGAATAGGAGACATTAATTCACCATGATTAGTCCAATAATAGTAATTTTTCATGAATCCCTTTCTACAAAGATGTACCAATACATCATCAATAACCTCAAACCTCTTACATTTACATTTCTTACAAAGGCACCTTATCTTTCTTTCAATGTTATATTGTTCTTGTTCACAAGCAAACTCAACAAACTTATAAATTCCCACAAAAAATTCATCAGTAATACTCCTATCAGAACCCACTCTATAATCCATCCACTTCTGATGTTCAGGCATCTCCATTTGATATCTAACTAAGTTTTCACCAAATGAAATAACATATTAATACCTAGAGTTTGTTTCTTATTTCTATATTGACTTTATACATATAAATATTAACCAATCTATTTCATAATTACATATAATTTAAGTAATCTAATTCAAATAAAATTGTCAAAATTTTAGTAGCATCTCCCCTACAATATTGACATTCTTAAAATTATAAGCACATATTTTATCGAATCCAAGCAGTTCAGTATGCATAACTATTGATATTAACTAAAACTATAAGCAATAATCAATAATATCCATAAAACTACAAAGCAAACAAATTAATAACATATTAATACATAGACTTTTTTCCTATTTCTATATTGATTTTATATATACAAATATTAATCAATTTACTTTATAATTACTTACACTTTAAGCATTCTAATTCAAAGGAAATTATCAAAATTTTGACAATATTTTTCCTATAATATTAATATTTTCAAAATCACAAGTACTTAATATCAAATCTAGGCAGTTAACAAGAAAACTTAAATTAATAGTACATCAGCGCAAAACAAATATTACACTTTGCATATTTCACTAACATTGATAAAAAAGACATGAATATTAATTGTCTGTTAAAGCAAATCAAGCAAAATTTATAGTTTAAGGTAAACAACAAATGAGAAAAGACTTACATGATAAAATTTCAAGATCCAATAGAGGGATCATAACAAATCTAGAAAAAGTTTCTAATTGCAATCCAAACAAAAAGAAAGAGAGAGTAAAAAGCGTACCTAAAAAGGAAGAGGAGTAAGTGAGGGAAAAGTGAGTGACACCGATGAAGGGCGAAGGAACGTTGTCCACCGACAAAGAAGATGCTCACCGAACAGGAGAGGAGGGATACTACTAATATTTTATAAATATTAACTAACTAACTTTATAATTTGTTAGGCAATTTAGAATCACTTAGATATATCAAACAGTTTAAAATTAAATAACAGACAGTTCATGAATACTTTATACGATAAAACATATACATAAATAATTAAATCTAATGCCAAAGTAAATCTAAAGGAAAAATTAAATTATATTATGTCTAAGTAACTTCATATAAATTGAATGCTCTTAAACCCACTAAAACAATTTGTATAGTTTTGGACAGTTAAATCTATATCAAGTCATGTGAATAAAAGTGGCACTCAATAAAAATAATTATTCTTAAATTTGAAATAGAAAAAACTTGCTAGCCAAATTGATTATTCCTAAAATTCACTTTAACTAATTTTCTAATTTGATCATTCACATGCTTTTCATCCTCTTTAATTTGTCCTAAAATTTACTTTAACTAAATTTTTAATTTTTCCCATTCTCAGTCCTTCTATATTCTTTAATTTAACTCATTTTCTAATTTGTCAATTCACATTCCTTCCATCTTCTTTAAACTTTTCTAAAATCCACTTTAATTAAATTTCTAATTTGCACATTTTCACTCTCTCTATATTCTTTAATTTTTCTTAAAATTCATTTAAACTAATTTTCTACTTTGACCAATCCTATGCCTTTCATTCTTTTTAATTTTTCCTATAATCTACTTTAACTCATTTTCTAATTTGTCTATTCTTATTCCTTATATCTTCTTTAATTTTTTCTAAAATCTACTTTAACTAATTTTCTAATATGGTGAAGTGTTGTAGCCTATGGGCGACCAGACTAGCAGGTGTGTGAGACTGTTGCGTTTTGTCTATTTTCATTCTTTCCATCTTCTTTAATTTTTTTTAAATTCATTTTAACTCATTTTTCTAATTTGCTCATTTTCATTCCTTTCATCTTTTTAAATTTTTTCTAAAATCTATTTTAAATTTTTTTTAATTTGATCATTCCCATGTCTTCCATCTTCTTTAATTTTTTTTCTAAAGTTCAGTATAACTAATCTTTCAACTCGCTTATTTTCATTCTTTCCATCTTCTTTAATTTTTCTTACTTAGAAAAATTTTTAATTTCTGACAAATGCTTACATCAAATTTTGATTAAATTTCACACCAAATGATATATCATAAGCCAACCTAATCAGAGACCATAATCAAACACTAAACGCATATGCAAATTTATTCCATAATCACTAACCAAACTCACACCAAAATAAATCATGCATAAGTTCTCAATAATGAAGAAAAACTAACCTCTTAAAGGCTTCGCCAGAGCAGAAAAAGCTTCGCTGGCAGCACACCATAGAACCTCTCTTCGTCGACGGTGGTAGTGGCACTTGAAAGAGTCAGCTACGAGCAAGGAAAAGGAAAGGAAGGGATGAGGAGGAAGGGAGGAGGAGGGAGGGAATACCAAACAACTTCGTCGTCGGCAATGGAGGAAAGGGAGGGAGGGGTAGCGAAGGAGAGGGAGGAGGAAAGAGGGAGGAAGCAGGAGGAAGGGAGCACCATACAGTTCTGTCATCAGCAATGGAAGAAAGGGAGGGAAGGGAAGCAAAGGGGAGGGAGGAAGAGGGAGAAAAACGATGGCGGTGGGCGTTTAAGGCAGCGGAGAAGTATGAGGGAGGAAGAAGAAAGAAAAATGAAAAAAAGGGACTGCGACGCTGCATATGTGTAAGTTTCTCAATGACAGAATAATTCCATCTCTTAATACGTCTCCATGTTAATTTTTTTTAACTCTCGCGTTCATTCAAACATGGGTTGGTTCTATGTTTGAGACTCAGAGACAGAACAATTTCGTCTCTAAGTTTAAAATTTCAACCCGGACATGGTTTTTGTTCTGTCTCGGAGATTTAATTATTCTGAGGCGTTATTTTTTCAATATAGATACAAAGAAATTTCGTAGTTATATGAATTATAATTTTAAAAAAATAAAAAAAATACTTAGACACCGAATCAGTCACGGTATTATTTAGACACGAAAAAGGTTTTGTGTCCGATTTCGTCGCTGAACATTGAAAAAATTTTCTTGTCTTTAGGTCATATGTTCCGTGTCTATTTCCGTGTCTATCAGAGACGGAATGATTTCCATTTCTAAAATGATTTTTTTTTTGTAGTGACTTCTGATTGCTAGCCTTCTTTTCATTATCTCTTGTGACACAATAAATGCTAAATGAAAAAGGAATGGGTGTGGGAATGAAAAAGAAAACATTGGATGATTGCGTGGAAAATGGGTGAAAGATGGATGTTCGATTCATTGTATAGAGTAGAATGGATAAGGAAATAAAAAGTGAAGAACGTTTATTTTCCTTAAAAAGTAAAAAATGAAAAAGGGGAAAAGCAATGAATTAAAGGAAAAGAAACGTATAGAATGAGAAAAGTGAGAAGGGAGAAAGAGAAAAGAGATAAGAATTTAATGATAGAATGTAGGTGAAAAGAGAAAAGTGTTGATCCTACAAGGTTGGTAAGAGAAAAGTGTTAGAAGAGATTTTAAAAAAAAGGAAATAAGATAGAAATGGAGAAGAGAGAGAAAATAAGCGAATAAAAAAAAAAAGAAAAAGAACACTAACATCTCTAAAATTTTACGTCATTTGTAAATCATCGTCTCAAACTTTAAAATCGTCCTATTTAATACTTAAATTATAAGAATTATATAAATTAATCCTTACATTCACTATCTGTTAAATCACTTAACGAAATCATAGTCATGTGACTGGCACATATAATTATTAATGACATAACATTATAATTTTCATCCTATTTGAATAAATTTAAACCTTTCATTTAAAAAATATAATGAAAAAATTTCGTTATTACATATTGATTTAAAATAGAAATTTCAGATTTATTTAGATATGATGAAAATATAGTGCTACGTCATTAAAAATTACATGCGTCAGTCACATGACTATGTTTCTGTTAAATGACTTAACAAATAGTGAATATAAGATTTAATTTGAATAATTATTATAATTTAAATATTAATTAAAACGATTTTAAAGTTCATGATAGTAATTTACAAATGACTCAAAGTTTAGAAAGTCTTAGTACATTTTTTCCAAAATAAAATTATCAAATAAAAGAATAAGAGAGGTGTATGTTTATGTTCTATTATTTTCTGAGTGTTTCTTTTAAATTATGCTTGTGTATATCTTGTCATGTTATCATTTTCTCAAGTTCTCAATTAGCGCTTATGTTCAAATAATATGCTTTCGTGTTAATTATATGGCCTTATACCATTTTCAGCATTGTTTAAGAGAATATGGTTTGTGTCTATAGGGGTTTATTGCATGAGCTTATACCATCTTAAATGCCGCTCAGTAAATTTGATAATTCTAATCTCTTTCTCTCCAAACCAAATAAACTCCAGAAATATATTTGTCCCAATCGCAAAACACGTCCAACCCCAAGCCCTCACCAGCAACTACACCCGCTGTCTAGGAGCCTCCTACTAGTACTTGCCAGCAGGAGGCAGCTAAGCTGGACCCATTCAACTCCACAGATCAAGTGATTTCAAATCATATTGTGGGAATCCACGACTCGCAGGCTACAAAGCATGACGTGAGTTCAGTTTACAGCGTTCTGGAAAACATCATCAAGAGCTCAAGCCATACTAGCGAACGTCTTCAACGAAAGGTGAACTATAGTACCCACACTCTCATTGTAAAATACAAATGGAAAAAAGAGGACTATTGAAGTAACTTTGATTGGTTAATTAGTATCTGTTGAAAAAAAAAAAGTGATGCACATATCTGCTAAAAAGTAGAGGTGGTGGAATTTACCAGAACAATCCAGAATAAAAGTAGAAAATGTAACAATGAATTCTAGAAGATATGTGAAATGACAACAATATAAAGAAATAGATAAAGAAGAAAAATCTAGAAACAAATTACGGCTGTAAATTAAAAGAAAAATATAGAAAATACTAGAAGAAAAAAGAAGAAGCAAACTGCCTCATGCTTGGCGGTCGAAGACTGCCTATAAATAGGCCATAATGCTCCGCTTTTGAAGCAAGCCGAGCCAAAGGCACAAAGCCATACAGCTGCCATTTAACTAGTTATCACCCTTTGGTATCATCCACTTTTTTTCAAATAAAATTACCCATTTTCCTGTATGGACCAATATTTCTAAACTATCAACCTCTTATCCATTTTCTCTATCAAACTAACGGTGGTATCAGAGCCATGTTCGGTCATATACTGGGCGTGGCATTTTTAACCTTTCAGTTAAAATCCATCCACCAACAACGATACCCATAACCATGACTATTTCTACTATCAATATTCCAGTTCCCATATTGTCCGAAGATAATTATGAGGATTGGCATAGTCAAATGAGGACATTTCTCCAAGCTCAAGACTTATGGGAAATAGCCCAAGAAGGCTTTGTTATCCCTGAAAATCAAGTTATTCTTTCTGCCGCGGAGCGAAAAAAATTAAAGGAGGATCAACAAAAAAATTATATTGCTCTTTGTTTCTTACAGCATGCAGTAACAAAGTCAATTTTCTCAAGAATTAGAGGCGATTCATCAGCTAAAGAAGTATGGCAGAAACTACAGAAAGAGTTTCGTGGCAACAAAAAGGTACGCACAGTCCTTCTCCAATCTTTAAGAAAACAATATGCTAATATAAAAATGAAAGATTCTGAAACTAACAAAAATTATTATACAAGAATTATGAGTTTAGAAAGTGAGATGAAAGCTCGTGGGGAGGATTTACCGGATCGAAATGTTGTTGAAAAAATATTTAATTTGTTTACCGGTTAAATTTGATCCAAAAGTATCGACAATCGAAGACACAAAAGGATCTCTCAACATTAACGATAACAGAATTAATTAGCTCACTCCATGCCTTTGAGCAAAGACTGGCTAGCAGAGACGAAGAATATGTAGAAAATGCTTTCCAATCCAAGCTCAAAATAAGGTCTCAGAATCGAAATAGAGGAGGAAAAGAAATTGAAAATTCAAGGAGGGTAGAAAATTCTAGAAGCATAGAAAATAAAAAGAAAAAATCCTCCATGTGGAATATGCAAAAGAAATAATCACTTGGAGAAGGATTGCTGGCACCGTGGAAAGCCACGACGCTACAATTGCAAAAGATTTGGGCATACTGAACAAGAATGCAGGCCGAAGATCAACCACCATGCCAATTTTTCTGAAGAAAAGGAAAAAGAAGACAATATCTTCTATGCATCTCAAGCCGGCAACGAGAAGAAGGACGAAACATGGTATCTTGATAGTGGCTGCAGTAATCACATGACAGGAGATAAAAGCCTATTCCGCAATATAGACAAATCTACAAAATTTGAAATTCAACTTGGAGATGGTACGCTGGTACAGGCAAGTGGCAAAAGAACAATTGCTATCAACGCTAAGAAAGGTACACGACTCATCCACAACGTTCTAACAGTCCCTAAACTTGCTCAGAATTTGCTGAGTACAGGCCAAAGGATGGAGAAAGGATTCGCTCTTCTTTGAAGAAGATTCTTGCATATATGACAATAACATTAAAAATCTACAAATAGCAAAAGTGAGGATGAGAAACAGAAATTTTCCAATCAAATGGAGCTATGCTACAGAGACTGCCTTGAAGGCTCAAGCAAACGACTCCTGGCTCTGGCACCGAAGGTTAGGCCACTTCCACTTTCATGGGCTCAAGATACTTCATCAAAAGCAACTAATGAAAGATTTACCAGACATCAAGGAAATAAGCCAACCATGTGAAGGTTGCTTACTTGGCAAGCACCGATGTCAACCATTTCCTTCTGGGAAATCATGGCGAGCCAAGGAGATGCTAGAATTGGTACACACCGATGTTTGCGGCCCTATGAGGACTCCATCCCTTAGCAACAATATATATTTCATCCTTTTCATTGATGACTACACTAGAATGACATGGGTATACTTTCTCCGTGAAAGAACGGAAGTTTTTAGAATTTTCAAAACGTTCAAAAACTATGTGGAAAAGCAAAGTAGTCGTACCATCAAATTACTCAGAAGCGACCGAGGAACAGAATACACCTCTAAGGAGTTTGACAAGTCTGCGAAGATGAAGGAGTTGAACATCAATAAACGGTTGGATATGCTCCAGAACAAAATGGAGTATCTGAAAGAAAAAATAGAACAGCAACGAAGATGGCACATTCAATCCTAAAGGATAAAAATTTGCCAAACACTTTTTAGGCAGAAGCAGTATACACAGCAGTGTATCTTCTAAATCGTTGTCCTACTAAGGCAGTAGAAAACAAAACTCCAATTGAAGCCTAGAGTGAACAAAAGCCCTCGGCAAAGCATCTAAAAGTCTTTGGATGTGTGTGCTATGTTCATATTCCAGCACAAAAGAGGAGCAAGCTTGACAAGAAAACAGAAAAGTGCATTTTCCTAGGTTATAGCACGCAATCAAAAGGTTATCGAATATACAACCTTCAGACTCCACAATTGACATCACGTCCACATCAACAAGTACTGATTCTCCGCCAAGAAGAACTAGAGCATTACAAGAAATTTATGAAACATGTAACTTTTCAATGATAGAGCCAGAAAGCTTTGAAGCTGCAATAAAGCAAAAAGTATGGAGGCAAGCAATGGAAGAAGAGATCAAAACGATCGAGAAGAAAAACACGTTGGAATTAGTGGAAAGATAGAAAATAAAGAAGTCATCGGAGTGAAATGGGTATACAAGACGAAACTCAATTCAGATGGCTCAATCCAGAAGCATAAGGCAAGGCTCGTGGCAAAGGGGTACTCATAAATACCAGGTATAGACTACATTGAAACATTTGCCCCTGTTGCTCGCTTAGACACAATAAGAGCACTTGTTGCAGTAGCAGCACAGAAGCAATGGAAGATTTATCAGCTACATGTAAAATCAGCATTCCTAAATGGAGAATTACTGGAAGAAGTCTATTGGCTCAGGCAAGCACCGCGTGCATGGTATAGCCGCATTGACGGGTATTTCACAAGTCAAGGATTCAGGAGGAGCCAAAGTGAGCCAACACTATACATTAAAACCCAAGGACATGAAGACAAGCTCATTGTTTCACTGTACGTGGATGATCTCTATGCGCAGGAAATAATGAAATTATGATACTAGAGTTCAAGGAAGACATGATGAAGACATTCGAGATGAGTGACCAGGGGTTGATGCATTATTTCCTTGGCATAGAGATAAAGCACGAGGAGGATGGAATTTTCATCTCCTAAAAGAATTATATAGAGACTGTCCTGAAGAAGTTTAAGATGTACGGTTGTAAATCCGTGGCAACTCCACTAGTGACCAATGATAAGCTAAAGAGAGAAGATGGATCAGGCCAAGCAGATGCTTCCAAATATAGGTCTCATTGGCAGCTTACTCTACCTCACAGCAACTAGACCGGACAATATGTACGCAACAAGTCTGCTCTCAAGATTCATGCAGAATCCAAGCCAAGCACACTATGGTGCTGCAAAGAGAATACTCAGATACTTGCAGGGCTCAATTGACTATGGGATATGGTACAGTTCTACTCCAGACTCAAGACTAACCGGGTTCACTGAGAGTGACAGGGCTGGATCTGTGGATGACATGAAGAGCACTTCTGGCTAAGGATTGGCATTGGGTTCAGGATATTTTTCATGGGCATCAAAAAAACAAGACACTGTTTCGCAATCTTCAACAGAAGCAGAGTATATAGGAACAACAACATCAAATCAAGCAATATGGCTAAGAAGAATACTTGAAGACATGGGAGAACAACAACGTAATCCCACAGAGATCTTTTGTGACAACAAGTCTGCAATAGCAATAACAAAAAACCCAGTATGCCATAGCAGGACAAAGCATATTGCAATTAAGTATCACTTTCTTAGAGAAGCAACTAGTCAAGTACTGCGAGACTGAAGACCAAGTTGCAGACATATTCACTAAAGCGCTACCAAAACAAAAGTTTGAACTACTTTCAGAAATGCTTGGAGTCATACATATGTGCGTCACGGAGGAGTCTTGCAAAAAGGAAAGTGATGCACATATCTGCTAAAAAGTAGAGGTGTGGAATTTACGAGAACAATCCAGAATAAAAGTAGAAAATGTAACAATGAATTCTAGAAGATATGTGAAATGACAATATAAAGAAATAGATAAAGAAGAAAAATCTAGAAACAAATTAAATTAAAAGAAAAATATAGAAAATACTAAAAGAAAAAAGAAGAAGCAAACTGCCACATGCTTGGCGGTGGAAGACTGCCTATAAATTGGCCATAATGCTCAACATTTGAAGCAAGCCGATCCAAAGGCACAAAGCCATACAGTTGCCATTTAACCAGCTATCACCCTTTTGTATCATCCTCTTTTTTTCAAATAAAATTACCCATTTTCCTGTATAAACCAATATTTCTAAACTATCAACCCTTTATCCATTTTCTCCATCAAACTAACACTATCTATCTATTTATGATTTCCTTCAGCGCCCCAGAGCATCCGTTGAGCTTGTAGAAAACACGATTCCCAGTTTTATGCCATTGTTGCGTACACTAAAGGAAATTGCTTGCAAGGTCATTCTGCATCTTATCGATCGTGTGTGTGTTTGTGTCTATATATATATATATGCGTATATACGCACACAGACACACGATAGATTAGATGCAGATGCATAAAATTGGGATATATATATATATATATATATATATATATATATATATGTATGTATGTATAAGAATTATATAATTTTTTTGAATTATAAAACATGTATATGACTAACTCTAGCTAGGATCGGGTGGTTAATTATGGTGTGACAGATGACATGCAACTCTTGTGATGGTGTTACTGAGCACAAAATAATAGTGTGGATACTCGAAAAGCTTCGAAGCCATACTTGGGATGTGAAAGCATTGATAGTGCTGGCGGCTTTTGCTTTGGACTATGGGGAACCATGGCGCCTTTCCCTGGTGGAAGCTACTAAGGAAGCAGGTTCGCTGGAATTCCACTTTCTCAGGTTCGCAGCCACGGACAAACCTATTAACGCCATTCTATCTGAGTTCAGCACTTTGGTCGAGCCCGCGTTGAAACTGATTAAAGGCATCACTGAGCTGGAGAAGCAGACTAAAGCTAATACCCCAAAGGCCGCAGCAGTTTCTTGTACGGTCCAAGTCCAAGACTTGTACTTACTGGACAATCTTCGCCCTCCTGGTTTGTTCTTGTAGGTCAGCCGAATCGTAAGTTCACTTGTCGATCGTAGTTCATTTATGCCCTTAAGGTTGCCTGCTCTACTAGTTGTATTAATGGAACCTGATTCCTATTATATAAACAAAACTAAAACTGCACTTGCTTTAATTTATTATATAGAGACTGGAATTTCAAATCTGAAGTAGCTCGCAGGCTTTCTGTGGTTCTCAATCAATTAAACGCCTATCTGAAAGCAATGGAAGAGCAAAAAGGTTACACATATATTGTTTTCAACTTTATTTGTCCATTAGTGCTCAATGAGACTTGTGGTTTATTTGTCCATGAGTTCTCACTTATTTTATCTATAATAACTCTTTGTGCTTGAGTTTAGAATAATAGAATCAAGCGAGTACAAAGCTTTTCCTCCAAAATTCTCTCTTCATTTTAACACAGTAATATGAGAGAACAGTACATATGTTCTTTGATTTTGACAGATTGTAACCTTTCCATTTACCTCTTTCTCTAACAGTAGAAAATATCTGTGTTACAGGAGAAATTGAAGATTACAAATGGCGTTTGACTGTCTTCTGTAATCCTAATGGACTTTTGGAGTTTCTATCTACCCCATGGATATTAAGCACTTCGAAGTTTTCCATTGCACTGCTAAAATACTTGTCAGTAATGACTAATATAATTTTTTTTCTCTATCAACATACATTAAGATTAATGTATATGATATGATTTTTTTTATACCTTTAAATATCCTCCGCTTAATCATATATTTATAATTATTTAAATTAAATTTTAAGCATGTGCACATATTTTGATACATTAGAAATTTCCATTCTTTTCCCTTACTGACACTGACAAACACCTTATTATTAGTATCATATATGACAGACACCTTACATTAGTATATTGTTTACTGCTCTAAACAAATAATAACCACATAGTTGTGATAGCTTACGTTCTTAATTTGCTTTTGTGTGTTTTTTTTTTTTCTTCCCGTCTCTTGTTGGGTTTGGCCCAAACAGGTTAGTGCTGAAGTGCTAAAGACAATGAATGTCTTATTGTTCATTTCCGGTCTTGACAATATTAATGAGGACATTCTAATTCTCGAAAACATTCACAAGGAATTCACCGGAGATAGAAATAATTACGAGATTTTGTGGGTTCCCATTGTGGAGAATTGGAGTGTAAGTGAAGGAAAATTTTTGTAAATTGAAAGAAAAGATGCCATGGTATGCGTGGAGTACTTCACCTCACCCACAATAGGCATGGAACTCCTAAAACAAGAGTGGCATTACCGGGGGAAGCCTATCGCGGCGGTGACCAACCCTCGAGGAGAGATAATAAACAAAAATGCAATGCACATGATTTTCGTGTGGGGTATTCAAGCCATCCCTTTCGACCAGTGCTTGAGGCAACATTTGGTGAGCGCTGGAAATGGTTTTGGAATGCAGCCAAAGAGGTTCACATTAGAATTGAAACATCGGTAAGTACAGTACAAAATTTCACACTTCTTTTGCTAGCAGTATTTGATATGATCTTCTTCATTTTAATATTTCTTGGTGGTATGGACAACAAGGAAAATAAAATTCCAATTTCCAAGTTCCAACCTGTTTTTAACGTGTATATGATATATCCTTGTGACACAGACCACGGACAACAAGTTCATCTTCTTCATTGGAGGTTCGGACATCCAAAACATCGTTACAAAAGTGGAAGAAATGAAAAACGATGCTAATATCAAGATTGCAGTTTCAATAGAGCATTTTTGCTTGACAGAAGTTGAAAAAAGTAAAATTGACTAGTTCTGGCGGAACATAACTTTTTTCTGTGCAAGGTTCGCCAAGATAAGCTAGACCCAATATTTGATGTCTCAACATTATTTTCCATGCAAAATGAAAAGGGATGGGCTTTTTTGAGCAGAGGGAAGAACATATTGTTGCTCTGTTACGATCCAACATTGGCAGAAGTGGTGGCGGAATTTGGACAGTGAAAACGGAAGTGGCGTCAAAAGGCTTTGACGTCGCTTTCATAGAATAAGCGCAAGACTAGAGTGGATCAATGCTTATTTCTCCAGACATTCGATCAAAAATCCCCAGTGTTATACGTTGCCCAAATCCATCCTGTACTCGTGACATGGAGATGGAGTCCATCACCTGTAAGTGCTGCCACGGAAAGCACAATGCATGATGCACTAGATTATGAACTGAACACTACTGTTTGCTATCAAAAGGAGCAGCACTAGCTTGCATGCCCTGAGAGTTTGCTTTTGTTGTGATATTTCAATTTCGGCTTCAATCAATCTATATGTCTGTGCCTGTGACGTACCGAGAATAAGTTTGTACCTGTGTGTGTGTGTGATGAACCAAGTGCCATTTCTTTTTGTGATTCCAATGGCTTGGCCTTTTATGTGTGTTATGGTTTGAATAATAGAAGTTGAGGTAGGCTCGTGGGCAATCTTGCTACAAGGCTGCAGTTACAAAGAATTGTTGCACTTCGTTGATTAGATATTTTTTATTATTATTCTTGTTTGATTGATTCGTTGTTCAGAATTTAACTGCACTAGCTTTATATCTGTTGCAGAACTGAATTGGTTTATCTGTCACGTCATTTTCCTCCTTTTGCACTCACTTTAATTTGTAATGCGCTCTCAATTTAGCTACCACCTATCCCTTTCAATTCTACACATGTACACAATGTTTCGGAAATTAATTAAGGTTTTATCTTTTAACTTTGAGCCATTCACCCAATTAGTGATAAAAATCATATTTTAAACTCTATCTAATAATTTAAATTTACTTTAAAAACATTTGATCATATATATATATAGTATCATAATATATATATGGTTTCATAATATATTAAAACAAAGTGGTAAAGATCAGTTTGATATAGCCTCGCGACCTCTACCCTTATATAGTCCAAAAGGTCTTTTATTAAGGAGCTATATGTTAGCGATAAAATCATTCTTTTTATTTTTTTTGTAAGTATAAGAATCATTCATATATAGGCCTTTACTTAATATGAATTAACTTTCATTAAATTTTAAACTAAAAGATTTTGGACACCCATACGCTTCTTCCAACAAGAAGCTTCTTCAAACCTAAAATTAATGCTGGTACTGCAACTGATGCACAATCGCCTTTTCACAATGCCTTTGATTTGTTTAATAAACCTTAGAGTATTTTAAATTTTCTAAGGGGTAATTTTTTGTGTTATTATGACCCTCCTTCGAATTAAATAAAGAGAAAAAAGAAGAAAAAAAATAAAGAACGAATGTTAAATTTTATTGATATAATAATAATGAAATTCAAGGATCATACATATAAGAAAAAAAACAAACAAACAAAGAACGAAAATACTATCAAAAGTTACGAAATTATGATCCTAAATTTGCGTTGAAGGATACCTCCGATGCTAATTTAACAGATCCCGATCAACAACTTCCATGATCCCACTGAATTTCTCATTGGGTTCATGAAGACCAACGCAAAGATCATAGAGAGGGACAGAGTTGGAGATAATAAGCTTTTACGAACCAAGTTTAGATTCCTAGTTCAGGAAGGACATAAGCAAATTAAATCATAGGTTTTGTTTGCTTGAAATTCTCTTTAATCTCTGGAAAGACTTCTGCTTCAACCAAGATCAGTGCTAATCCTAACTCTACCAAACACATCCTTATCCGTTTCTTTTCGTAGTCACTAAGGCGCAGTCATTGAAACATAGTCTACGTTGCTCGCTCCGATTCAAATTTCCCGTCCTTGTTTTATCTCAAATAATGTTTCCCTAATTAAATAAGGTTAACTTAATAAAATCTATCGGATTAAAATAAATATATTTCGATTTAGATTTTAATTCTTATTATTTTTTCTTTTGAATATCAGTTTTATAATTTTATTTATTTAAATTTTAATTTTTCAGAGATTAATATTTTAATAATTAAAATATTTTAATAATTAAAATTTATAGAAACTAATTTTTTACAAAAAATAAAGACTAATATCTTAATGAATAGAAACTATATGGACTAAAACTTAAATAAATAAAAAATATAAAAATTGATACTTTAAATGTAGAGATCAATATCCAAATAAAAAAATTATAAGAATCAAAATTTAAATCTAGTTAAATTATAGGAATTATTTATTTATCTTAACCAATCTATATCTATATAGGCTAGTTGTGGCTGAACCAATATGAATCTTGGTGTTATCTTCTTATACTCTCGGCTTCTCTTTATCTTCATACGAATTGATTTCATTAATTATTTGAGTCTCTTAATTATACTTTTATAATAATAATTTCTTCACATAGTTTCATATTCCCATTTTAGCTTATCAAAATGGTAAAATTGATTTAAGTGCAATAAATGTTATTAATAATAATTTAACTAATTCAAAATTTATTATATAATTTTAATATAGTAATAATTATATGAAATTCATTTAATTAATCATACAATAATACTTATCTTTTTAACTTATTTTGCAAGTAAAAATTATATTCATATTCAAGTATTAATTCAATTATACTTATAATTTGGAACCTATTTTCAAATTGGATTAATATCTTCAGAAAAAGTCTATGTCATTCAAGTCTTACTGGTGCTTTTGTGAATTTTCTAAGAAAAGCGAAAAAAATTTTATGTTGTTATAATTTTCATCTGCCCTATTTCATTTTTTTTTTCTTGCTTGTGTCTTCTATATTGTTACATGAATGGCAAGCATTCATATCTCATCGCACTCACAAGCTCATAAGTTAAACAAAAATATTTGTCATTACTGTAATTATTAAGTAAGAGTATATTTTTTATAATTAGAGGTGAGAAAAAAAAACATCTTAACCATTAAACTATACATGAATGATTAGGATTAATCAGAATTTTATTTAAAGCTAACATAATTATTAATATTGACCATTCATATAAAATGTAATGGTTAATATTTATTTTTCTCACATCTTTTGATAAATACTTACCTCACTACATATGCTCCCATATATATATATATATATATTGGTAAACATTTTTATATTTATCTTACACTCTTTAATTTGTTAATCTAATCATTACTTTGGAGGTTCAAAATTACAACATAGTCAAATAGCTACTAAAATCTAATCAAATTGCACGGTGGAATCAACAGATCATTACGACTTTCACCTTAGTATAATAGAATGGATACTAATAAGAAGAATTTAGCTCCTCTAAAATCTGCAATTTAGAGAATAAGGTGTAGTGCCTGTAACCTTTCGATTAAAACGCAATGAGCACATGGATAACGAATATAGATTTTTTAAAATCTTATTTGATTTTCTCATATTATCCACTTGCACTTCATTGTATAAAGTACCATTACTATAGAGAATCCAAATCCCATTTTAAATATGCAACCATTAAGAATTCAAATCGTCCTGCAATTTCCCTCCATCATCCTCATCATTCTTCAGCTCTTAGGTCATTAAAGATAAAAATTACTATTATCACATCTAACTTTTCTAAATTCATAATTAAACCGAATACTAACACAATTCAAATTAAACTATTATTTTCATATTCTACTTAACAAAATTTTCTTAACAAAAAAAATTATAATTACTTTTATAAGATCATCTAAATAATTTAAAATATATATACATCCGTACATGCACAGAAATAGAATTTATACTTCATTCTTAAATTTATAAAATAGGACGTGAAATGAAATCAACATTTTAAGATTTTTTTATTTTAGAAACAAATGCAGGAGTGTTTCATTTTAAAGAATAGACATGGAATTAAATTATTATTCTTACGTATCAAATGTTACGTAATTATTAAATTCTTACTAAGACTTGTGATATACTTTGACCTTAAAATGGATTAATCTCTCATCTTTCTAAACTTTTGTATAACAAATGAAAAAGAAAAATGTTAAAGGATTTGAATCCTAAAACACAAGTGACCTTAAATACCTCTTCACTAACAATCCAAATTTAGTATGTAAGTGCTTGTTGATACTATCGCATGTCCTAATTAACGAATGTGATAGCTTCTTTTTCCACCTAATTTTTCTTTAAAGAAAAAAAAAACAGTTTAAGTCTTCGTCATTACTGAATATTTTAAATTTGGGAGATGCTATATCAATTACTTAACATGTGACCATAAATAGTTCTTAGATTAGGTCTTCGTCAATATTAAATATTTTAAATTGAAGAAAAATAGATTAATTAATGAACAAGTGACCTTAAATAGGTCTTCAAATTGAAGCCTCTGGTCATTAATATTCTTTAAAGAAAAAAAATACAGTTTAAGTCTTCGTCATTACTGAATATTTTAAATTTGGGAGATGCCATATTAATTACTTAACATGTGACCATAAATAGTTCTTAGATTAGGTCTTCGTCAATATTAAATGTTTTAAATTGAAGAAATAATAGATTAATTAATGAACATGTGACCTTAAATAGGTCTTCAAATTGAAGCCTCTGGTCATTAATATTCTTTAAAGAAAAAAAAAAACAGTTTAAGTCTTCGTCATTACTGAATATTTTAAATTTGGGAGATGCTATATTAATTACTTAACATGTGACCATAAATAGTCCTTAGATTAGGTCTTCGTCAATATTAAATATTTCAAATTGAAGAAATAATAGATTAATTAATGAACATGCGACCTTAAATAGGTCTTAAAACTGAAGCCTCTAATCATTAATATTTAAGATTAGATTCCGCTCTCTTTTTATTCGCAAATTTTAGAGTTTGAAACAACAACAAAAAAAGGCATCTACTGTTATTACTAGCCTGTTTATTAAATGTACGTGATTAATTTTTCGTTTCAAATATATTCCATTTTTAGGAAAATGCTATATCTTGCACATGATACAAATCAGAACATAACACATTCTTAATTGCTTGAATAGTTATTGCTGCGCTGTGTTTCTTTTTGGATCTCCTGGGATTGGTCCATATGATTTCGTAATGCTTTTCGTAAAATAAATTCGAGTGAAGTAGCATCACTCTTATTTTTATTTATTTATATTGAACATTTTAATTCTCTTATATATAAAAAGAGAGTTATGATATGATTATTTAGGCATGAAAATTACACTTCGATTTTTGTTAGTCTCATTTTATAGAAAGAGTCATATCATTATTATTCTCGACTTATAGGACGATTTAAATTAACCGAATCCTATAGGAATAGATCATTAGGACTTTTACCTTAGTATAATATAATGGACACTGATATGAAGAATTTAATTCCTCTAAAATTTGCAATTTAGAGAATAAGGTGTAGTGTCTGTAACCTTTGGATTTAAACGCCAATGAGCATATGGATAACGAATATAGATTTTTTAAAATCTTATTTGATTTTCTCATATTATCCACTTGTACTTTATTGTATAAAGTACTATTACTTTAGAAAATCCAAATCCCATTTTGAATATGCAACCATTAAGAATTCAAATCCTCCTGCAATTTCCTCCATCACCATCATCATTCTTCAGCTCTTTGGTCATTAAAGATAAAATTATTATTATCACATCTAACTTTCTTAAATTCATAATTAAACCGAATACTAACACAACTCAAATTAAACTATTATTTTCATATTCTACTTAACAAATTTTCTTAGTGAAAAAAATTATAATTACTTTTACAAGATCGTCTAAATAATTTAAAATATATATACATCCGCACATGCACATAAATAAAATTTATACTTCATTCTTAATTTTATAAAATAGGACGTGAAATGAAATTAATATTTTAATATTTTTTTAGAAAAAACAAATGTAGGAGTGTTCCATTTCAAAGAATAGACATGGAATTGAATTATTATTCTTACGTATCAAATGTTGCGTAATTACTAAATTTTTACTAAAACTTGTGATACACTTTGACCTTGAAATGGATTAGTCTCTCATCTTTCTAAACTTTTGTATAACAAATGAAAAAGAAAAAGGTTAAAGGATTTGAATCCTAAAACACAAGTGACCTTAAATACCTCTTCAATAACAATCCAAATTTTGTAGGCCATTGTATCAATGTAAGTGCTTGTTGATACTATCGCATGTCCTAATTATCGAATGTGATAGCTTCTTTTTCCGCTTAATTTTTCTTTAAAGAAAAAAAAACAGTTTAAGTCTTCGTCATTACTGGATATTTTAAATTTGGGAGTTGCTATATCAATTACTTAACATGTGACCATAAATAGTTCTTAGATTAGGTCTTCGTCAATATTAAATATTTTAAATTGAAGAAATAATAGATTAATTAATGAACATGTGACCTTAAATAGGTCTTCAAATTGAAGCGTCTGGTCATTAATATTCTTTAAAGAAAAAAAAACTGTTTAAGTCTTCGTCATTACTGAATATTTTAAATTTGGGAGATGCTATATTAATTACTTAACATGTGACCATAAATAGTTCTTAGATTAGGTCTTCGTCAATATTAAATATTTTAAATTGAAGAAATAATAGATTAATTAATGAACATGTGACCTTAAATAGGTCTTAAAATTGAAGCCTCTGATCATTAATATTTAAGATTAGATTCCGCTCTCTTTTTATTTTCAAATTTTAGAGTTTGAAACAACAACAAAAAAAGGCATCTACTCTTATTACTAGCCTGTTTATTAAAACGTACGTGATTAATTTTCGTTTCAAATATATTTCATTTTTAGGAAAATGCTATATCTTGCACATGATACAAATCAGAACATAACACATTCTTAATTGCTTGAATAGTTATTGCTGCACTGTGTTTCTTTTTGGATCTCCTGGGATTGGTCCATATGATTTCGTAATGCTTTTCGTAAAATAAATTCGAGTGAAATAGCATCACTCTTATTTTTATTTATTTATATTGAACATTTTAATTCTCTTATATATAACAAGAGAGTTATGATATGATTATTTAGGCATGAAAATTACACTTCGATTTTTATAAGTCTTATTTTATAGAAAGAGTCATATCATTGTTATTCTCGACCTATAAAATGATTTAAATTAACCGAATCCTATAGGAATAGATCATTAGGACTTTCACCTTAGTATAATAGAATGGAAAATCCATTACTTGAAATAATTTGGTATTTTTGGTATAATAATTATGCCTAATCTATAATTTGGTATTTTTTGAAATAAAATATCTTTCGAAATCATTCCATTATTTGGTACATAGAATCGATATAGAATAAAATCAAAATTGATATAAATAATATAAATGCCTTTTTTTTGTCCTTTTGTGAGATTTTAAATGCCTCTTATCTTGAGTACTCTATATTTTATAAAAGGTTAGTTTAATTAGTAGGATTGAGTTTTTAATTCCAAAAGATCTTAAATTCATTTTCTACTAAAATCTCTCATTAGTAAGTGATATGTAAATATCATTGTAAGCCCTAATTAAGGATTATGGCATGTCCTGACGTTAAAATAGAGTAATCTCCCTTCTCTAAACTTTTGAAATACTAAAAAAAATCTTTATTTATTAGAGTCATTTCATTAGATAGATTTTGTTTTTTATAAACATCTCATTAGACAAATTAAATTTAAGAAAGATAAAAGTGTAATTTTATAAAATTAATAAGGGTAAGTAGGCACAAAAAAAACTAATGCTCATTTTATGAAATATAGAATTCCAATCTCAATTCTTTGAGAAGAAATTAATTTTATATTCTATTTCTAAATTTGTAAAATTGATTTCATGTTATTTTTTTATAAACAAATGTAAGAATAATTAATCTATTTTATGTTCATTTCATTTTATATTTCATTTTATTCAACTCCATGATGACTTTTGTGTACCATAACGTCAGATTAAATTGTGAGAGATGGAACATTACGAAACATGTGTATGTAAGATTTTAAATGGGTGGTAGGATTCATTTAAAAAAAAAAAAAGGTACTAGGGTTGAAGTCTTCGTCAATATTTAAAATATGAGCCAACAACATTTTATTGCGTTTTCACAGGGCACCTGACATGATATTGGATTCTATGAATCTGAGTACTTAATCAAACTCTTATGATAACTACAGTTTCTTCTGGAACAAGAAAGTTTGAATTATTTACAAAAATGTTCTAAATTTCTTTTATTTTGAGCTTTTTCTGTGGCAAGTTGATATTATATTTTATCATCTTGACAAATTTTTAAAGTTACTTTTTGAATATAAGCAATAAGTTGACCATAACTTAATTGCTCATACGGGATTTTTCTGTTAGTGGTTTGACTTCTGATTTTATCCCTAACTTTGTCTCCTAAGAATTGAGGAAGACCAGCTAGGAATTTTTTCTTTCCAGAAGGCTTGCTGACTATCGTCTCTGGTATAAACCCTTGTTAGGAAGGTATCTCGATACCACCTAAATTCTGCTAAGGTTCTACACCTAAGATTGGATAATAATTCACCAGATTTGTCCTTCCATAAGGAAGGATCTCCAATGAAATGTTGGGTAATTGTAACGATTAATGTGTTTATTGCATCGGGAATTGTTTCACCATTGCTTAAGATTGGAGTTTCATCTGATTCCGTTTTGATGGCAGAGAAGATATTTTGTTTATCTTCTTCAGTGAGATAATTATTCCACCAGCCTTTTAATTGTCCGAAAAATCCTGCTACTAGGATATTAACTACAGTTTCTTCTGGACAAGTATAGATTGTTTGGTAGGCCGTGACCACCATTGTCATATGTTGAAGAGTATTCAATATCTGATACTCAGCTTGACCATCTATATTCCATTCATAGATGTTATTTGCACTAAAACTTAAAAAATTTGGATTACGTTCTTCTATCATCAGATATGGAGCTGTTGCTCTCTGAAAATAGAGTTTGGATGGATTTTTTCAGTTTAAAGTTTGACTAATTACTGGATTGACTTTAATCTCAGAATTAATAGTTTGAGTGGTTGATTGTTTACTCTCTTTCTTCAGAAGATGAACATTTGGATGATTGTCTTAAAGTATTGATTACTGGACTTTTAAGTTTTAATGGTTTGAATTAAGGTTGAAGAGTTTCTAATGCGATTAGGGCATCTAACTTCTCATTTACCTTTGCGAGCATGATTTGCTTTTTGGTGATATATATGGTATATATATATATATATATATATAATGCTAAATACATGAAAAGTTGTAAGCACTTCTGCCTCTTGAGATGTGTCAATTTTAGTTCCTATTTTTATTTCACCAATTAAATTTAAAATAAATCATTATTAGAATTAAAAATTGATTTTAAAATTAAACTTAAACCGTTTCAATTAAATAAATTGAATTAGATCATAAGATCGGTTTTGTACCAAAAAGATCATAAGTTCGGTTTGATTTTTTATAATAATAATAATTATTATTATTATGATTATTATTATTATTATTATGTGGTCTGATTTAATTTTGTTCGTAAGCAACTTTTTTAATCACAATTTCATTAAAAATTTAAAATTTAATCGTCCGATCAAGTTGCAGTAAACCATAAATATATTATATAAATATATTATTTTATTTTATTTATAAGAGAAAACTGTTTTGAAAATGAGTATAAAATATATGACTCAGCTCTTCTAATATGTTTTAATTGTAACTCATTTCTGCAAATTTCTTAGCTCCGTTGATGCATAAAAATTAGAATCAAAATTTAAAATTAGTTGTTATAATTTCACCCAATTAAATTTTAATCTTTGTAATTTTTTTTAAATACTAATCCTTATAATTTTGCTAAATTAAGTTTTAATTGGTTTCTGAAGAGTCAATATCTTAATGATTAAAAATTATAGAGACTATATAAAAAATAAGAATTAAAATCTTAATAAATAAAAATTATAAGAATTAAAATAAAAATAAATAAAAAATATAAAAAATTGATATTTTAAAAATAAATTTTAAAATTTAAATAAATAAAATTATAAGACAGATATCGTAAGATTGTTTCATATATCACCAGCGTACTTAATAATTACTCAATTTAAAATTAAGTAGCCTGCTTCAACTTGTTACAAATAAATAGTAACTAGCTGTTCAAGAGAGTTGACATCACTTGGATATATTTTTCTGTTTCTCATTGATCTCGAGCAAAGTCGATCACAAGAGGATCCTCACTAGAAGTGGAGGGGTCCTAAGCCTATAAATAGGCATAGAAGTGGGCGAGGCAACCACACCACAAGCCATCCTTTTTCCTTCCAAACCTAATAATCTCCAGAAATGTCTGCGTCCGTAAGAGCAGCTACAATCAAGGAGCAAAATTGCCTGCAGGCAACTAAGCTGGACCCATTCAAGTCCACAGAGGAAGTGATTTCAAATCACATTGTGGGAATCCACGACTCGCAGGCTACAAAATATGATGTGAGTTCAGTTTACAGCGTTCTGGAAAACATGATCAAGAGCTCAACCCACACTGGCGAACGTCTTCGTCTAAAGGTAAACTATGGTATTGGTACTCACACTCTCTCATTGTAAAATATATACAAATGACTATTGAATAACTTTGATTGCTTAATTACTATCTATCTGTTTATGATTTCCTACAGCGCCCCAGAGCATCCGTTGAGCTTGTACAAGACACGGTTCCCTGTTTTATGCCATCGTTGCGTACACTGAAGGAAATTGCTTGCAAGGTCATTCTGCATCTTATCCATCGTGTGTCTCCCTTCGTGGGCGTCACTGTGTCTTTATATATATATATATGAGTATGACTAACTCTTGCTTGGATCGGGTGGTTAATTATGCTGACAGATCACATGCAACACTTTTGATTCTGTTACTGCACACGAAACAATAGTGTGGATACTTGAGAAGCTTCGAAGCCATACTTGGGATGTGAAAGCGTTGATAGTGCTGGCGGCTTTTGCTTTGGACTATGGGGAACCGTGGCGCCTTTCCCTGGTGGAAGCTACTAAGGAAGCAGGTTTGCTGGAATTCCACGTACTCAGGCTCGCAGGCGAGGACAAACCTAATAACGCCATTCTATCTGACTTCAGCACCTTGGTCGAGCCCGCGTTGAAACTGATTAAACGCATCGCCGAGCTGGAGAAGCAGATTAAAGCTAATACTCCAAAACCAGTAACAGTTTCTTGTACTGTCCAAGTCCAACGAGAGACTTGTACTTACTGGGCAATCTTCGCCCTCCTGGCTTGTTCTTGTAGGTCAGCCGAATCGTAAGTTCTCTTCTCGATCGTAGTTCATTTATGTCCTTAAGGTTGCCTACTTTACTAGTTGCATGGGAACCTGATTCCTATTATATAAATAAAACTAAAACTGCACTTGCTTTAATTTATTATATAGGGATTTGAATTTCAAATCTGAAGTAGCTCGCAGGCTTTCTGTGGTTCTCAATCAATTAAACGCCTATCTGAAAGCATTGGGAGAGCAACAAGGTTACACATATATTGTTTTCAACTTTATTTGTCCATGTCAGTGCTCAATGAGACTCTTGTAACTAACTAATAATTACTTAGTGCTCACTTATTTTATCTATGAATATCTCCCTGTGCTTCAGTTTAGAATCAAGGGAATACAAAGCTTTTCCTTCAAAATTTTATCTTCCTTTAAAATGGTAACATGAGAGAACAGTAAATATATGTTCTTTGATTTTGACAGATTGTATTCCTCTAACAATAGAAAATATCTGTGTTACAGGAGAAATCGAAGATTACAACTGGCGTTTGTCGGTCTTTCGTAATCCTAGCGGATTTTTGGAGCTTCTGAAGGCTTTGCTCTACCCCAAGGATATTAAGTTCTTCGAAGTCTTCGATTGCGCTGCTAAAAATACTTGTCAGTAATGACTAACATAATTTTTTTTCTCCATCAACATACATTAAAATTAATGTATATGATATAATTTTTATATACCTTTAAACATCCACCGCTTAATCATATATATATAATTATTCAAATTAAATTTTAACCATATGCACATATTTTGATACATTAGTAATTTCCATTAATTCTTTTCCCTTACTGACTGACAAACACCTTATTATTAGTGTCATGTATGACAAACACCTTACATCAGTATATTGTTTACTGCTCTAATATCAGTATATTGTTTACTGCTCTAAACAAATAATAACCACTCAGTTGTGATAGCTTAGATTCTTAATTTGCTTTTGTTCATTGTTTTTTTTTTTTCTCTTCCCGTCTTTTATTGGGTTTTTGGCAAAAACAGGTTAATGCTCAAGTGCTAAAGACAATGAATGTCTTACTGTTCATTTCCGGTCTTGACAAAATTGATGATGACATTTTGATTCTCAAAAAGATCCACGAGGGTTTCACTGGTGACAGACAGAACTATAAGATTTTGTGGATTCCCATTGTGGATAAATGGACCGATGAAGTGAAGGTAAAATTTGGTGAACTGAAAAAGAAGATGCCATGGTATACGGTGGAGTGCTTCCTCTCCCCCATAAAAGGCATGAAACTCCTACAACCAGAGTGGCATTACCGGGGCAAGCCTATCCTAGTGGTGACCAACCCCCGAGGCGAGGTAATAAACAAAAATGCTATGCACATGATTTTCACGTGGAGTATTCAAGCCTACCCATTTCGACCAGAGCTTGAGGCAACACTTAGTCAGCACTGGAATTGGTTTTGGAATGCAGCCAAACAAGTTCATGCTAACATTGCAACTTGGAGTAAGTTAAACACAAAATTTCACACTTTTTTGCGAGCAATGTTTAACTTGATCTTCCTCTTCATTTTAACATTTCTTGTGGGCATGGAAAACAAGGAAAATGAAATTCCAATTTCCAAGTTCCAACTTGTTTTTAACGTGTATATGATATACCTTGTGATTCAGACCACGGACGACAAGTTCATCTTCTTCATTGGAGGTTCTGACACCCAAAACATCGTTACGAAAGTGGAAGAAATAAAACAAGATGAGATTATCAAGAAGGCAGACGTTTCAATAGAGCTCTTTTGCTTGACAAAAGATAACAAATGTCCAGCTGAGAAGTTCTGGCAGAGCATAACCAACTCGTTTCTGTGCAAGGTTCAGCAAGATAAGTACAATTTTGACCCAATATTTGATGTGTTGACATTGCTTTCAATGAAAAATGAAAAGGGATGGGCTCTTTTGAGCAGAGGGGAGAACATACTATTGCTCTGTCCCGATCCACCATTGACAAAAGTGGTGGAGGAATTTGGAAGCTGGAAAACGACGGTGGAGTCGAAAGGCTTTGACGACGCCTTCATAGAATACTATAAAAGTAAGGGTAAAGGGGATCAATGCTCCCATCTCCAACTAAATGACATTCGATCAGAAATCCCTCGCGTTATACGTTGCCCAGATCCATCCTGTTGTCGTAACCTGGAGATAGAATCCATCAACTACAAGTGCTGCCACGGAAAACAAAAAGCATGATGCACCAGATTATGAAGTGAAAGCACCAGCTAGCTTGCATGCCCTGAGAGTTTGCTTTTGTTGTAGTATTTCAATTTCGGTTTCAATAAATGTATATGTCTGTGTCTAAAGCACCAGCTAGCTTGAATGCCCTGAGAGTTTGCTTTTGTTGCAGTATTTCAATTTCGGTTTCAATAAATATATATGTCTGTGTCTATGACGCATCCGAGAATAAGTTTGTGTCTGTAGATGTGTCTGTGATGTACTAAGTACCATTTCTTTGCTTGTGATTCCAATGGCTAGGCCTTTTATGTATGTTATGGTTTGAATAATAAAAGTTGAGGTAGACTAGTGCGCAATCTAGCCACAAGCCTACAATTACATTTAAAAAGGATTGTTGCACCTCAGTTTCTTCTTTCTTTTCTTTTTTTTATTTGATTGATTCGTTGCTTAGAATTTAACTGCGCTAGCTTTATATCTGTTGCAGAATTGAATTGGTACATCTGTCACGTAATTTTCCTTCTTGCCCTCACTTCAATTGGTAATGCGCCCTCAATTTAGTTGCGACCACGGATTCAAATTCTTTATCTCTTTTTTCTGTTTCTAACTATGTTCTATCAATCAAGTACTGACAAATTACTAAATAAATATATATATATTTTTTAATTAAAGATTAATTTCTTTTTAAATATAAATATTTTTTTACTAATTTATCATTATCTAATTGAGGGTATAACGGTTAAGAACAGGAAAAGGGAGACAGAGAATTTAAATTTCCGTGATGCATCTTATTCAACTCTACACATGCACACGTGATTTTGGAAATTAATTAAGGTTTTATCTTTTAACCTTGAGCCATTCAGCCAATTAGTGATAAAAATCCACATTTGGACTCTATTTAATAATAATTTAATGAGATTTCTCCTGTATTCCTCTTTTCTGTAAGGGTACCAGTATTATTTCACAATTAATGCTTAATATTTGATCATGTGCATCACTTAGTTAACAGTCATATTTCAATTAAGTTGGATGCGTGACTATATAAATATTAGCCACTCATTAAGGGCATACCATTACCCTTTTAAAAATGAAAGGTATCAAAAAATTCTCCATAATTTAAATTGAGTAATTAATGCCACATAGTATAAAAAATAGACAAAATTTTTTACAATATTCAATTAGATTTAAAAATAAGCTATTGAAATGAATGAAATAGTAAGGACTACTTAGAGTAAATAAATATGTCAAATTATTTTATTAAAAATTCTAATAAAAAATTTATGACTATATATATATATATATATATATATATATATATATATATATATATATATATATATATAATTTTCCATTTAAATTTACTTTTTAAACATTTGATCCTTGATATAAGGTCCCTTAGAGCAGTTTTGTAGGTAGTGCTGTACCTCAAGATAACATTGTATTAGCCCAAGAGCTTACAAGTTAATGCAAGAAAAATAGAAGCGGGAGATGAGCTATAATATTTTAAGTTTATCTTGAAAAAACATATGAGAAGGTGGATTGGATTTCCTCTCTAGAGTGTGCTGTTATTTGGTTGACCACTTGTCCCTGTAAATTTTTTTTTTAACCTCCCTCTCAGATGTGTTTTTGGAATTGTTTAGTATTCATTCGAACAGAGGTAACCACTTTCTCCTAAACGGGGTCATATTGCATACTCTGAATGTTATTAGATTTATACTTTATCTAATTATATCTTAATATTTCAGTATTAAATAATTAAAAAAACATATTTATCCAGAAAAAATGTACAATACAAGAGAGAAATAATTAAGATTACCTTGATAAGTATATTTTGTAATCATTTAATATTAAAATATTAAAATATAATTATATGATAGCATAATCATTAGTAGACGACTTTATAATTACTAAAATGTAATCACCATTTCATATGGCATAAGCAGAAAAATGTTTTGATTAAAGTGAAAGACACCGTTTAGTTACAATGTACAACCCAGCAGGGAAGGATATTGGAGTTCTTGCATAATGGGTAACATCACCAAGGAAGACGAGCAAGCTTTTTAAGAGAATGCGAGAGTGGAAGCTTCGAGAACTAGGTGACACAGTGAACAACATAGACAAACGTCGAGGGATGAATGCCAATGGAAGCATCAATTCAAAAGTATTTAGAGCCTTTCATTTTCAACCATGTACGTACGTCCTCGGTGTATGCCATATCATATTAGGCTATAGATTAGGGTACTTCTTTAGCACTTGGGACATTTCAAAATTTTTCAAAAATAATATACACTTTATAAACATTTAAAAAAATTGTTCCTTCATAACTCAAAATTGTAACTTTATTTATGAATTAAATATGTGGTAAAATATTTTATTTTTTATTTTGTGAAAAATTATTTTTTAAATTTACTTATATATCCAAATTATATCAATAAGACAAGAAGTATCAACGAACATGCTTTGGTATACTTACTGACCAAGTGTGCAAATGGATAAAATACATGCAAGCAAAAGAGTAATGTAGGATAAAAACCTAGAATTCAATAAAACAACTACTAAATAAAAAAGCTAAGAATGTGAAGTATGGTAAAACTTCTTTTTGACACCTTGAAACTTAACCTCCAATAAAGGCATGAAGTTGGGGGTCAAAGTGCAAAACTATTTGATTTGGGGGGCTAAATTAATAAATTATGATTCTTCAAAAATAAAAAGCTTGTAAAAAATAAAATTTTGAAAAATTTTGAGGGGCATGGCCCCCTACAACAACAAAATGCTCCACCCTAATATAGGATCCTAAAAATATATAGAAAAACTAAATTCACATACGGCAGAAATTTTGAAAGGGAAAAAAAGTGAATGGTTGCATAACTGAGAAAAATAATAATTTAAAAATAAAGGAGAGGTGAGTGATTTTAATAGGAGGAAGAGTGATTTGTTAACATAGGAGGGGAACATAAAATGGGAAGACAACAAAGGTAGCCACATGAGAATATCATGAAGTCCACATCATAGCAATATGTAATTAATTCTTTAAAGATGACAAATCAGCAATAAAGCTGATGTGGCATTATAAGATTTGCAAGAGTTAGCTTTAATAATAGTATATAGACTCTTTGTGCCATGTGTGGAGGTGTTGTCCTTACTTGAAACAAATTAAGGGTAAACCATGTAGAATTTATCCTTCCTAGGGTATATTCAAATGAAGGAGAATGGACAAAAACAAATGGAGGGGAGGGAAATTTTAAGTAAAAAGCCTTATTTGGATGTTTTCTGAAAAGAGGGGGAGAATGAGGGATTACCAAAATCCTAGCATTATTAATTTTTATGAACATTTAATTAAGGTTATGTTTGCATAGGAGATTTGATAAGAGAAATTAAATGAGAAGAAGAGGAAGTTTATCATAACTATTTCTCTTATTCATAAGTTTTATAAAAATAAAGGAAGGGAATGAAAATATTTAAATAATTCTTTGAAACCCTCTCTTATTAAATTTTATGAAAATTTTAAAATTCTCCCAAAAAAGATTTAAGAAGATTTTAAATATTCAAATAAGAGGACAAGAACTTATTATTTAACTTCTTATGTTCTTCCCTTTTATTCCCATTCATTTTCTTTTGATTCATTATATTCCGTTTCCAACTTCCAAACATACTTTAGGATGAGGATAAATTCATTGTAGATGACTATAATTACTAAAAATGATCACCATTCATATGGCACAAGCAGAAAAATTGTTTTGATTAAAGTGAAAGACACCGTTTGGTTACAATGTACAAGCAGCAGGGAAGGATATTGGAGATTTCAGTAATTGGGTAACATCACCAAGGAAGACGAGCAAGCAAAGAGAATGCGAGAGTGGAAGCTTCGAGAACTAGGTGACACAGTGAACAACATAGACAAACGCGAGGGATGAATGCCAATGGAAGCATCAATTCAAAAGTATAGAGCCTTTCATGTTTCAACCATGTACGTACGTCCTCGGTGTTGCCATTCATAAGGCTATAGATTAGGGTACTTCTTTAATTTGGGAATTTTAAAATTTTTCAAAAATAATATACACTTTATAAAACATTTAAAAAAATTGTTCCTTCATAACTCAAAAAAAGAATTATATTTAAATTTAATTATGATCCATTGTGAGCGTGAAATCTTTTTATACTTTCATCCAATCACATTAGATGTGGCAAATGGATAAATTGGATGAGTTTTGGATTTGATCATTAATGAATGGATAAAAGATAAATTAATAATTTATTTATGATCTAATAAAAACTTGTTAAAACCATCTAATCTATCCATCATTTATTTTAATGGATAACATATAATACATTCATTAATCAATTTTGATGAATTGATATATACCCATCCATCTTTAAGTAGATACATATATACTCCTCTAAATACATTCTATTTTCTAAATCATATATATATCTATCTATTGGATTCAATAAATATTTTGATTAGTTTATTAATCATCCATTAATTAAAAACTAATCCAATTCATTAAAATCCATTAAATCTATTATTATAATTAAATAGATTAAATTAAATTTAGATATGAATGGATTGAATGGGTCATGAATTAATAGATTCAATTGCTATTTCTGAAATTACATGTTACATAATGTTTAACTTTTTCAGGTAATTATTATTTTAGTTAATATCTTTTTTAATGATTTGGTAATTTATGGTTAAATGATAATATAAAATTTTTTACATTGACAATGGATAAAAATTAAACTCATTATATTTATGTTGAATTTTAAATTAAAGATTTATAAGGAAAAATCAATTTATTTAAATATAAGTACTACTAAAAAAATGATATTTATGTGTGCTAAAATTCATTGTAGAAAACGGTACTAGGGACAAAATTCAAATTTGAATATTTGTACATATACAAATTTGAAAATCTTTTGGTGAATTTGATATTTCATGCTCAATGGGTCTCTACAACAATAGATTTCGTGCATATTTAGATTAGTACATTTTTTGATCAAAATAATTTATAATTTAAAGTATTTTTAAGCTTTGGCCCCATATGTAAATCGGAAAAAAAAATAAAATATTTTAAATTTTCAACAAGATTTTTCTTAATTTTTACTCCTTCATAAATAGAGGGAAAAAAAAGAAAACAAAAAAAATTAAAGAAGGAAGGTAAAAAGTTTATAGATATAATAATAATAAAACTCAAGCTGGGATGATAAAGAATAGTAGTTCATAAAAGAAATAAAGAAACAAAAGAATAAAGAACGAGAACACTATAAAAAGTTCTGAAATTATGAGCCTAAATTTGCATTGAAGGATGCCTGCGACGCTGATTCACGCGATCTCGATCAACAACTTCTATGATCCCATTGAACTTCTCATTGGGTTCGTCAAGACCGACGCAAAGATCATAGAGAGGGACAGAGTTGGAGTTTGGGCACAGATTATGAAGAGACATCAACTTGGTGACGTTGAATGAGGTCTTGAGCTTATCTGGGTGCAAATAACGGCACAAGCACGTAGGGGTTCCGCTGCGAAAGATCTCGCCGTAGTTCTTGCAAGCATGCTTCGGTTGGGAGCGAGAGCCGGTCCTTCTCTTGGGAAAGAGGAACCTCGTCTTCCAAGAAACTCGCACAAGCAATGAGCCTTGCATGGTGGTGAATGCATTTTACTGGGGATGGGTGAGAACTGCTACTGCTGACTATGGTTGTAGTCAAGAACAAGAGGAACAGAGCAAGAGAAATCTTTACTGATGAGGTAAACTTGAACGAGGCCATATCGGAAAACAGAGCCACACGAGGTGTTTATCTTCGTTCTTGGGACGGAAAAGAATTACGGTTATAAAGGGTGCTGCTAAACTTTTATAGATAAAGCTTGCTTGATGACGGTGTTAAGGATTATTCCTAGTTCAGTAAGGATATAAACCAATTAATTCTTAATATTTTTATTTTGCTTGAAATTTAAGCCAAGGATTTGTTCGTATTAAAAAAAAAAAGACAGAAAGCCTCGGAAAAAATACTTTTTTTTTTGGCTTTGAAAATAAATTATTTATATGAATGGAACATATTTTTGGTACGATGAGAAGACACCCAAACGCCACCTTTAGGCCCATAGTAAGTCCGTGTGATCTAAACATGGGCTCAGATGATGCTAAGGTAAAATGGGCTTGAAACTTGGCCCGTTTCCAACTGGACACTTCAGGTACAACCCAAAAGCAGAAATAATTTTGACCTGGAACCAAAAACAAATAGTGTTATTCAACTATTGTCAATTTCGTTGACCCACAAAAAAAAAATATAGTCAATTTCAATATTAAAATGATTACATTTTACTTGTCAAGGTCAACCATTGAAAGTTGAAAGATGCGGCATATAAGAAGAGTGACTTATATTTGCCTGCTTTAATCTAACTTTCATTTTGTGTTTGGCAATCGATTGTACAGTCCTAGTTAGGTTTATATCCACTAACAAAGACTCGAGACTCCTTATAATTATAATAGTACTTGGCTGCTGCCACTCTTAAACATTAGTCACATGTCTGCACCTACATTAGCTCAAGCGAAATTGGAGACAACAGTACTTGGCTGTTACCCGCGAGGACAGTCAAGTTTTTTTTTGTTAATAAATTTTAAATATTTTTTATAAGATTTGATTTATTTAAATTTATTTAAATAAATAATAATAATAATAATATAATTTTTTTTATAAAATATAATTTTTAAAAATTAAATCATAATTTTTATATTTAAAAATATAATTTACTTTTATTATACTTATACTTCATAGGTGACGATTGCAAAGTTTTATTAAAAATTCTTTGTTGATGTCACAGATGCCACCGTTTTTTCTTTTTCCATAAGCGCCTTCGCACATCTGCAACATCTTTTTGTCTTTTCTTTTTCCTAAATTTAAACTAGCTCGTAAGCATAGGTTCTAAATTGTATTATAAAAACTATTAAACTCATTATAAAATTGTTATAGATGAAAAGAACATCTTTCTATCATCCTTATAAACCAAAATAATTTTCACAAAATAAGTAACTTGATCATTGTCTTTTTTAAAAAAAAAAATTATTAACAATTAGTTTTTAAAATGATCAATATATTATGAAAATGTAATTATTTAAAATAAAAAAAAAACCCATATACCCACTAACGAAACTCCTCATACAACAATTTTTTAAGTATTCTTTTCATCTAAACCTCACCTCCTTTCAGTCTTTTCCCAGTTTCACTTATATTTTCAATTGGGTATTTTCATCAAGTTTATGTATTCTTTTCATATGTGTGTGTGTGTGTGTGTGTGTGTGTGTGTGTCTATATATATATATATATATATATATATATATTCGGTTATGGAGTCAACTGGGTAAACCTCCGTGTCATTTGGATTGCTTCTAATTACACCAAATATGGAACCAAACCAACCTAATTAACTTGTGAGTTACTGAGAAGGGCAGGTCTAAAATACAGAAAACCAACTAGTTATTACGTAATTGGTTAGCCGGTGTGTCATTCTGTAGGGTGTCATTAATTAAGTCTCGTAACAAATAAAAGCAGTGCTTTAAAACAAGACCAAAATGGTTTTTTTGAGGTTCAGAACTTAACGTGCATGGTAGCTTCATGTCAGGGACCATTGAATTGGGAAGTTAACTAAAGCCCCATCACTACATATGCTCCATTTCTTATTCTAATGCACATTACGGCAAGTCCTAGCTAGGCCGTGGCTAATTCTAGCTTCATTTTTCAACCCCCCCTCCCCCCTCCCCAATAACACGCAAATCCCATTCTCTTATTGTCAGAGTCTTAAGCTTCTCTCTTCCCTTCTCAGAAACGCCTCTGCTTCAACCTAAATCATTGCTAACTTGATTTATTCAACCAAACACATCCTTATCCCTATCTGTTCATGCAAGTAGGCACAGTCATTGAAACATAGTCATGGCCCAGCCGAAACAAAAACTAACAGGGGCAATGAACACAATACATATCCATATTAGTTACCATGTGTCAAGGCGATGATTATGTGGTATGTATTGCTAATTAATTGTCCATCCAAATGTCAATATTGCTATTTGTTTTTCTGCGTTGCTAATTATATGTCAAAGTTTTTCTTTTCTAGGTGAAACTGTATTTCAATGTTTTATTTGAAAAGGTTGTTGTTTTGTATAGCGTTTGCAAGAAAGGAGAGAAAAACAATCCCTTTCTATTTTGAATACCATTTTAAAAATTTGGAGCAAACGTACAATATATAGAATGAACTTCAATAATCCACCCATAAATAGTTGGTGGTTTTGCAACCTTGAGACCCTCTTATGTCTTCCGTTTGTACTTTTTTCCTTTTTGTTTTCTGTTATTAAAAAGGTCTAAAAACTAGATAAGGAGATAAAAGATGGTTGTGAATGAAGATGCATATTAAAGGATTGAATCCAAAATCAAGTGTTAATTTTTTTTTAAAGTTAATTAGTGTCACTAAAATACAAAGTCATTGACTGTTTGTATAAACCTAAAAAGGTTTCATAAAAGATATGAGAATTATGTTACAATCATCTAAAATATAAAGAACTAACGAAAGCATATATACTTGCCAACATCCTTTTATTGTCACCTTTGTCAAAATATCTGTTGTTAGGATACCTTTCCTAGGTGTTTATTTGATGTTTAATCCTTCAAGAACTTCCTCCACTAAACAATCGTTGTCATGGATAAATATTTGCAAGCTACCATGTCCATGCAAGTTCTAGGGTTGGCTTAAGACAATTTAGCATTTTAGATGGAAGGAAAAGTTCCAAAGTTTGATTCAAAATTTGGGTCTCGACACATGGTATGTCTGTCGATGGTCATTATTGCCGCCTGATCTCGCCCACCCTTTTGGGCACCATATGTACCTTTGCATGTAGATGTATACGGTTCATATCAACTAACCAAACTTGCATCTACCTTTCTCCCTTTGCATGTACTTGTATTCGGTTCATATCAACTAACCAAACTTAAATCAACCTTTCTAAGGGAGATCTTCAATAATTTGTATGAAGATCGAGTTAAATAATTTGTATAAAGTACATTTTATCTCTTTGAAGTAAAGTCACTCTCTCAATTTATTTTTCTTTTAAATTTATTTTTTATCACTTAATCCCTCAAGATTAATTTTAAGTGAATAAGTAAAATCAAACACGACAATTCTTAAGATTATGATTGGATTGAGGATAATAAAAAGAAAGTGAAAGAATGGAAATATTTATTTTAATCATTTTAAACTTAAAATTTTAAAATAAAACTTTACTTTTTCATTCCTTCTATCTTTCATTCTCTTCCAACCTAAACATATCCTAAAAGTTGAGATAAATATATATGCTAAGGATTAAGTGATAATCTAAACTTTAGAAGGTTAAGTAATAAAAATCCAAACTTTGAGAGGTTAAGAGATAAAAAATCATTTTCTAAGAAATAAGTTGAGATATAACTATAGTTCAAGGGGTTAAAATGTATTTTACCAAGAAAATAAGTACCCAGTTGTCTAGTGTGAATTTTTGATTGATAAAAGAAAATATCATATGCCTATAGCAAAAGGTACGAAATAAAATCTGCCGTTCACCATTTTTCTTTTATATTAAAAACGTGGATTATATTTTCCATTTGACTGATTAAGATAATTATTAAGAACTTTAATTATTTATGGAAGACCTTTTTCTACAATTGACAACAGATCAAGAAAGACTCGGAAGAAGATGGCTTGACGATGCTTTTGATAACATATTTTTCGTCAAGTTTTCATTATTATACATAGAAGCAGTCAAAGTAACGAAAATAGGACCAGGAGGGTAAATTTTTCCACCCAGTGTCAGCGGAGAGGTGCCTTATTTGTCATGGGGAAATTTCTCAACAAATTGTTAGTGGATAGGCATGCAATTCTGTATTTACTAGTTAAGAGAAAAATACTTATTTTTCAAGGGAAAAATATTACACTCTTAAATTAAGCAGGTTCACATTCACATGATAATGAAGGTGAATTATTATTATCTTATATCAATTTTATAAATAAGTTAGGATTAGCATTATTTTAATAATAATATAACTTTCAGCTGTTAATCTTATAATTTTTTTTATTTTTTTTTAATTATCTTCATTTACATGTCAATTATTTAGTTAAATTTAATCATAAATTTTTTCACTACATTATTAAACAGATTTTTCTTTTTTCTGTACTCACTCCTCCATTTCTTAGATTTTAAATTTTATTGCTGGGGTGAATAGAATGAAAATAATAGAAAGAAAATAACTACCCGTTGTATTACACTATTATTCTAAATTTTGATCAATAAAATACATCCATATCCAATATTTGCCTTATCTACAAGATTAGGAACGTTGATTATATTTTCCATTTGTGTAACTAAGAAAGAATATGGCTGAAAGGATTTAACATGCCTTTAACAACAATGTTTTTTAAAGTTTAGATTATTAACTTTATATGGTACCAAAAATCAAAGATTATTACATTTTTAAGAAATCAAAAATAGAAAGAAAGCACTATAGTAGGTCTTTGTTCCTTTGGGTTTTTGTTTAATTAGTGTAAGTCGTTGTTCCTTATTTGTCAGGTAAAGTTTGCAACATACTGTGAGTGGATAGCTACCAATTCCATACTTGTTGAATTGGAGAAATCAAAATTGAGCAACTGAATAATATTAATATTATATGTGCCGGCCTAACGCACCATAAATGGGAAAATATTGTATTCACAATTGACAATTTTCTCGAGAAACTTTCCACAAATGAGATTATGAGTATGTTGTCGTTGTATGGCTGTCATCGCTTCCACATACTTTCAAATCTATACGCTTGAAGTAATAAAGAAACAATCTTAATTAACTAGTCTTATTTGTCAAACATTTTTTAGAACTATGACTCAACAAAAACAATGATTAAAATTACCCTACAAATAAGCCAATGAATGCGCATACGCAGAAAAAAAAAACAAAAAAAGAAAGCATATTGTTGCTCATGAATTTGTTGCCGAACATATTCATGTGTTTTGTGCAAATACAAAATGCCCTTACATTGAGCAATAAAATATGAATTGTTCAAGTCTTTTATACATAACAGAATGAAAACAAATTAATTAATATTTTTCTATTAAAGAAAATAAGATTATATAAAAGAATTTTTTATTTACTAATTTTAACATAGTGATGTTGAATTCTAGATTGTATATATGTTCAATATTTCTACTTTTTTTTTCACATGAATTATGTTAAGTATTGTGCAGTATTGAAGCGAATTTTTGCACAGTTAATTCATTTTCTCTGGTTAAAGATAGATCATTCATGCCGAGATTAAGAGGTTTACAACAATTTTTTTGTATATTATATTTTAAATCAAAATTTATTAACCTGGAATGAATACATATAATTTGAATGAAATAAATTCAGAAAGAAATCATGTTAGAGAATATATGTTAATTGCGAAACGAAAGAAATAAGTTGGATATACTAGGAAACCAGAAGAAATCTTCAGATGAAAAACATGATTTGAGAAAGGGGGAATTCTACAATGTGAAATTTATTTTTGCCACTTAGACATCTATACATATAGTAAAATTAACCTGAACCTAATAAATTTTATTAGATAAACACATTAAATACTATAATAAATATTATTAAATAAAAACAAATTGAATTCAAATGAAATTACTATTATAAGATCTCATGATTTTTCTCTTTGAATTTTAAAATAAATACACTTAATACTAACACAATTCAAATGAAAATATTATTATCATATCTCACTCCTTCAAGCTCTTTCTTGGGATAGGTACACTTTTAGAAAAAACTATTTTTAATGAAAAAAATTAAAACTGATTCTTTTTAAAATAAGTACAATGAATATTAACACAATCATAATGAAATTATTTTAAATAAAAAATTTAAAATTGATTCTATTTTAAGATAAATACTTTGAATATTAACACAATACTAACTTGAACCTAATAAATACTATTAATAAGAGACATTAAAAATTATAATAAATTTTATTAAATAAAGACTAACTCAATTCAAATGAAATTACTATTATCATATTTTATAAATTTTCTCTTTGTATTTTCAAATAAATATATTAAATACTAACAAGGTTTGAATAAAACTACTATTCTCATTTCTCACTCCTTCAATTTCTTTCTTGAGATAGGTACTTACACAAAAAAAAAAAAAAAAACTGTTTTTAATGAAAAATAGTGAAATTGATTCTTTTTTAAAATATGTACAATAAATATTAACACAATGGTGAAATTATTTTTAATGAAAAAAGTTAAAATTGATTCCTTTTAACATAAATATACTAACTATTAATACAATACTAACTTAAGCCAATTAAATGCTATTAGATAAGGTACATTAAATAGTACAATAAATGTTATTAGATAAAAGCTAACTTAATTTATATAAAATTACTATTATTAAATTTATCTCTTAAATTTTCTCTCATGATTTTAAATTAAATATACTAAATACTAATACAATATCTAAATTACTATTCTCATATCTTACTCTTTCAAATTCATTTTTGAGATGGGTACTTTCAGATAAATAAATTTTAAATTAAAAATTTAAATTGATACTTTTTGAGATAGGTACAATCAATATTAACACAACTAAGATGAAACTGTTTTAGTGAAAAAATTTTAAATTAATTTTTTAAAGATAAGTATACAAATATTAATACAATATTAATAAAAATATTTTTAGTGAGAAAAACAAAAATTTCTTTAAATTATTTTTTAAATAATATAAAAATATGTATAAATCTATAATAACTTATAATTCTCTAAAAGTTATCTTACATATTTTAAAATTAATGATAAGGTTATATGCAAACTTTATGAATAAAAATATATTTTATCATAGTTTTAACAATTTTTTAACTTTTTGAATGAGGTTATAACATCGTAAAAATTATATAAATACAAAAGTTATACATCTACTAATAAAGCTTACACAAATGAATACTTACCCTTGTCTTTTATATTTGGTTATAAGGCCATAGATATTTTTTAGTTAAGTTTACACATCAACTCAAACTGAGTCTTCTTTTCTTGTAATCTTAAAAGTATACTTTTCACATTAACTTATTTAATTTTGGAAATAAATTCATCTATTTTCTATGAGTCTAAAATGTCAAGACATAAAGTATGTACACATTCTTAATTAGTAGGTCATTTCCTTAATATTATTTATTTGAATTATTATAGAAATGAAATTCCTCCATTTAGTTTTTTAAAATATTCAGTATTTGTATATTTTTTTACTATAACCAAACAATAAGATAAAATTGTCAAAATTAATTAATTAATTAATTAATTAAGCACAAAAAGTCCACTACTTACATGACTCCTACTTTTTTCTTTTAAATTATTATATCTTAGAATTTGAAATCAATTTTAAAATAAGAAACTTTATATCCATATTTTATTTTTACGGTTTAAATCCATATCCAATGCATGTGCCTTATCTAATCTATAAAAACGTGATAACTATCTCCAAGAGTAATATAAATCTTTCTTAAATTTTGTAACAGGTAGAACTCTGCGTAAAAAAGAAGTCAAATAAAGTTAGGGAACCAAGTGAAATTGGGAAAACAAAGAGTCAAATAATGTATATTTGAAACAAAATGTCTCTGTTTAACCACAGTAATTGTTTCGTCTGAGTCTCTGGCATCCCTACCCATACCGCCAGATTCATTGAAACACATTATTCTCTAAGCACACTTTGCTTTGTCTCACAATCCATTCTCTCTCTCTCTCTCTCTCTCCCCCACTTTCTCTCTCTAGAAAAACTAGCTCTCTAAATTCCCTATAAATGTATAGCTCTTCTTTTGGCACTTATCCCAAGTCTCTCCAGCATCCTTCCAACTTTTGTCCTTCATTCTTTCAGTTTGTTTTTTTCTCATAAAGTGGAACATTAGAATGTCTCCACAAAGGCTAATTGTCTCACTTTTCATCATGTTGGCCTTATTCGGCTTGTGCTTTGGCTCCTACAAGGAGGACCTACTTCATCAAACAAATCATCAACGTTACCCTGGGCCTATGAGGTTGATGAAGACGAAACATGAACATTTTGGTACCATGGCAAGGGCTAATGGAGCTACCCCAATGTTTAGTGTTGATGATTATGGAGCCAAAGCTGATGATGGAAGAGATGATACTGAGGTAAACAATAATAAGGAATCCTTTTTATGCTATTCAATTCTATTCCCAATCTCCCTCACTTCTTTTCTTTTCCCTTTTGTTTTTGCCCTTCAGGCATTTGAGAAGGCTTGGAATGAGGCATGTTCCAGAGGGGGTGTTCTTGTGGTCCCTGAAAAGAGGGTCTATCATCTGAAGCCAATAACATTTTCTGGTCCATGCCAACCCAATACTGCCTTTATGGTGAGATACATGTTTCACAAGCAATGCTTAGTTAGAAATTTGCAAATTTTCACCCTCCATGTTCACAAGTAATTCATTGTAATTGTTCTGTTTTCCTGCTTCATCTTGTTAGATCCATGGAACAATCAAAGCATGGCCTCAGATGTCAGCATACAAAAAAGATAGACGACACTGGATCGTGTTTGATGGTGTCAATAATCTCAGAGTTGATGGTGGTGGCATTATCAATGGCAATGGGAAAATGTGGTGGCAAAACTCCTGCAAAGTCAACAAAAACCTTGTAAGTCATTGAATTGGACTCTATTGGATCAAACTCTAGTTTTATGCACATTGTGCTTTGGTTTTGGCTTCTCTAAATTGCAGTGGCCACTTTTGAGAATAATGCATATTTGAATAACCATTGATTAATATTATTATTAACGAACCCATATATAATTATCCCATAGCTAAGTCTTTCACTCTTTCTTCTTATTTTCATTTTATTTCAATTTTTATTCTTGCTGTTGTAATTTTCAATACTGACCTTGATGTTTTTTTTTTTTTCTCTCCTTCCGTTGTTTGACAGCCATGCAAAGGAGGGCCAACTGTAAGTTAATCTTCTTCACATCATAAACCTTTACCCAGAATTTCACAAGGGCATGCAGGGTGCTCTGTTTTCCTTGCGGACTTTACTTTACCGGAAAATTTGTTGTATAGGCTGTGACTTTCCATCGATGCAACAATTTGCAAGTGTCAAACCTGGGGTTTCAAAATGCACAGCAAATGCATGTTGCCTTTCTGAGATGCTTCAACGTTAGAGTTACAAGGCTCGTGGTCAGTGCACCAGGGAACAGCCCTAACACTGATGGAATTCACGTCACAGAGACACAAAATATGATCATAAGCAACAGTATCATTGGAACAGGTAAAAAAGAAGATCAAAGAAAAAATGTGAAAAAAAAAAGGATTTAAAAATTTTCTAATATTTTACTACTATTTATTGAAGGTGATGACTGCATTTCAATAGTAAGTGGGTCCCAAAATATTCAAGCTACAGATATCACTTGTGGACCAGGACATGGAATCAGGTTTCTAATTAGACCACAAACAACTCTAAATTCCCGTTTTGTTTAGATGAGTTTTACATTGATTGGTTAAGATGTTGATGTTGTATTGTTTTGCAGCATCGGAAGTTTAGGTGAGGGTAACTCAGAAGCTGAAGTCTCCAACGTGGTAGTGAACAGGGCCACCTTAATAGGAACAACCAATGGAGTGAGAATAAAGACTTGGCAGGTAAGAGTCCTAGTCTTGTGACGTTGCTTTTTCGCGATGAGAAATTTTTGGAAGTTGATATTTATGTGAGTTATATTATAAATGTAATTTTCTTTACCTATTTAAAAATTTCTCTTGCTTAAAACAAATAGAAACTACACAAAGAAATTGAACTTACCCACCTTAATTTAATTTTTGGCTTTGCCAAAGTTCAAAGGCCTTTTTGAAGAACTTGGCTAAACTTTTCTACATGGATAGAGAGCTAATGAACACATTGTCAAATTTTAGGCGCAAATCCGATTAGGATTGTTGCATTGGGAAGACCCATGATATAAAATTTGGAACATGGGGCAATAGTGCACCCAAGATTTACAACTTTCCACTTTGTTAGCTTTTTTCTTTTTTTTGGGAAACACTTTGTCAGCCTTGTGACAAGTTAAATCTAATTAATTATTACTTTTGACTGACCCAGAGTTGACCTCCAACTCTTCAACTAACCAGGTTTTGCAAGTTTACATATTTCACAAGTTCCTAACCTTCTTCGCAACAAGACAACAGCATTTTATTTAAAAAGAACTGTGTGGTTCAACTTTCCTCGATACCTCTCTCTCAACTAATTTGAACTAGCAAATAATTTATTTTTTTTTAGTTTGTTGTTTGGTGGAATAACAAGATAATTACCGTGGGAAAATATGCTTTATGCACAATGCTATTACTTTTCCTACAACTTAAAGTAAAAAGCATTTAATATTTCATATATTTCATGTAAGAGATTCCTGTATATTAGGGCACCATGTCAATCATTTACTTAAAAATTGAGATTCTTCATATAAAGGTGTGATTTTCACTATGATATCTTCCATTATTTTCATTCTGTCCCAACACAGGGAGGTTCTGGCTATGCAAAAAACATCAAATTTCTGAACATAGCAATGCTAAATGTGACTAATCCCATAATCATAGATCAAAACTACTGTGATCAGAAAAAGCCATGTTCAGTGCAGGTAATTTCTGAAGTTCTCAACCTTTTTTTACTTTCCTAGCATTGCATATTTGCATTAAATTTATCATAATAATCACAACCATCTTTGTTCAAATGGCAGGCCTCAGCAGTGCAATTGAGCAATGTGGTGTACCAAAACATCACAGGAACAAGTGCCTCAGAAGTGGCCATCAAACTTGACTGCAGCAGAACCGTCCCCTGCAGAGGAATCTACCTGCAAGACGTGATTTTGAAGCCTGAAGGTGGTGGCGGGACCACTGCTACATGTGAGAATGTTAGATTTGTAAACGCAGCAAAGTTTTTCCCTCAGTGCACTGCTTGAAGGAATTTAAGACGGAAGGGTGAAGCTATTAGGTTGTGTAAATATCAACTATTTAGAATATTCTAGGCACCAAGGCATTTTCATGTTGGTCAATAATTTCAGCATTTTACATTCTGCGTACATAGGGAGGTAATATACAAATTTCTATTGGTTGAGTACACTTTTCGAGTTGCTTGTGTTTCTAACGTTAGTTTTGCAATGAATGGAGGGGGAATATAAGCAAAAAGGTGAAGAAAGCGGCTATATAATAAGTTAATAACGATGAAAGCGATGCAACTACCATCAGGTAGCATCACACGAGGGATCATATTCGTATGCAACTACCATAACTAACTTTACCGTAATTTCAAACGTTGAACCATGAGAACTTTGAAACACATGCTTACGAAAGCAAAAATAACTTCTCTTTTTTTTTTAATGTCATTGTCGAATAATGTGTTGTTATGTTATTAAAATAATTGTAATAATTAATGATGTTTATTATTAGTAAAAGTTTCATTAATGATTGGAATACACTAATAAATGTAAATGGAACATGTGTTGTTGTTAGACCTTCTTTCTACAAGGGATATGACTAAAGACTGATAGATTAGTCTTTCGCTTTTCGGATGAGAGTATAGTGTAAGTGCAGTAAAAAAAATTATTCTCTAGGTATAATTAAGGTTACATATTTTTAATGAATTATCAAATACTTATTAATTGTGAGTTCTTGTGATAAATGCTTTAGAATTTATAAAGTATAATTCACTACTAATAGATATATGATAAGTAATGGATATTGGGCAACAAAATAATATTGATATTTTTGATAAATTATATTGTTGATTCTCATAATAAATATTTAAAATCTATCAAATATACTATAATCAGAAACAAAATAATTGTTAACTTAAGAAAAAATATGTGCCAATCTTTGTTTCTTTTTTCTTTATTTTTTTTTCTGGTGATCATCTGATACTCTTCAGTCTTCCAAACAAAATCCAGAAAGAAAGATAATTGGGCCTCTTTCGCTAAAACCATTCGGATATGACAAGGGGGTGGAGGCCCAAATTTCTGACTATGTACGTTTCCTAAAAGGAGCCTATGGGGCAGTCCATTTTTAAACTCTCAGGTTATGACTCAAGAAAAAGAAAAAGCTGTGAGTGTCAAATTTGGTTAAAAGAAATTATACTGAACATCATAAAAATATGGGGGGGGAAAACGCAGGTTACAATTCATGAAAAGGAAGTCAAATTGATAAATTTAAATTAATTTAATTATAATAAAAATTGCAATTCTTTTCGATTTCTTTTTTATTTCTAAATGTTTTTTTAACAGTTTATGATAGTTTTCAATAGAGGCATGCCCGTATGTACAAAAGAGGCAATACAAAAAAAAAATTAATTCAACGAGACTAAGGTAAGGAATTTTTTTTTTTTACATTTAGGACATAAAGTTTAAATCTATTATTTTTTGCAAACAATCTAATCTCCCTAACCACTGAACCACTCGATTTCTTTTTTATTTCTAAACTCCCTAACGCTAAACAAATAAAAATTACAAAATAAAAATTGTCAATGAAAATTTGTTTAGATGGTAATGATCAAAGTACTTCACTCATTGAGTTGATACTTGATATCGTTATCGTTGTAAACCCAAGCTAATGCCTCTAGCATACTTTAATCATAAAATAGTGTAATTAACTTTTTTTTAATCAATATTATTAAAATTAGATTAGACAATAAATTAACAAGATTTTTAGTTTAAATTCAATCAATTAAATCAATCAATCGAATCTAATGACGTCAAATTTACATGTACTAAAATATCAAAGATAAAATTTCTTTTCACAAATCATAACTCGTAAGTCATACACACATTGTTAATAATAATATACACAACAAGGTAGTCTTACAATCATAAATCACAACATAATACTAATCAACATCAACTAATCTAAAGGAAAAATCTAAAGTCCAACTTCAAATTTGTAATTCAACTTCAAATGGCCATCCATGGCTATTGGTGAACGGGCATCTCCAAATGGGCAAGGTTATTGAGTTATTTCTAAAAGAAAAATACTTTAAAAAAAATTAAAATAGACTAATTTATTTAATTTTTAATCAATTCAAATAATCAAATCATAAATTCAATTATTATATTAAATCATAAATACATTAAATAATAATTTACAATTAAATCAGTCGAATCATTCGATCCAAACAACATTGCTTTTAACTCATTTGCATAACAAAAATAAAGAAAACCAAATAAAAATTACACAACCAAAAAAGTTACCGAACTACAAATTTGAGAGGGAAGATAGAGGGTGAGTAAAAATGACTGAATTCTTAACGACGCGGGACTTTCAAAAGTTTGGGGTCAACTTCGTAATTTTTTATGATTGTTTTAATTCTGGAAGTTTTTGAATGGTGTCAATATTTTATAGCTCTATCTCATCTGGTCATTTGATCATGCCTCTACGACCCGAGAAACTTTCGGAAGTGACACCAAATGATAGAAAGCAACCAGGAGCCACTTTTGGAAATCAATAATGCTTTTGTGAAAACTTGGCATAGCCACAAATTTTCACGAAAAGTTGTGCCTTTTTTTTTTTTATATCATTTTAAGTTTGATCCTTTCATTCATTCTGATTCCTTACCTTTATTTCCCCAATAGAGAACTGTATATTGATCTTCACCTGATATGAACAAGAATTTAATAATGCAGAATATCATTTCTTTTTTACATTTAAAATGGAAAGAGCCTAGTCAAATCCAGAACCAAAACCAACACACCCTGCAATACTAATTTGAACAGAGGCAGAAAAAGTATGTGTGGAATATAAAAGAGTAGCTATGGTGATGAAGGTGGTAATGTTGGCACTGGTTGATGTACAATTTGCTATGGACAACACTGGTTCTGTTTTCTGTTTATCGTCCTCCTTCCTGACACAAAATGCCAATGATGGTAATTAAGAGTCTTATAAACAATTCTGTAACTATCTTTTTTATAAGAAAAAAATGAATAAAATAAAATGAAAATAAAAGATTTTTTATATTTTGATTTTAAAAATTTTATATGTTCCCTTCTTTTTTTTTCTATTATATCAAAAAGTGGGTTAAGAAAAAAATGCAGAAATCAAGCAAAGAGTAGTCTAGAGTAATATCTTTTTTTTTATTTTATACAAGTGAATACAAGATAAGTGTATAAAAATAATATTAAATTAATATCACATATTTATTTATTTTACATTCACTTATATGAAATACGAAAAAAAAATTTACTCTAAAAACATATAAAAATTTCTCCTAAATACGATATAATGATTGCATGAATAAGTACTCCAAGCAAGCTCGTGAGAAGCGGGGTTCAAGTCCTCCCACTATGTCATGAATTAATGTATAATTCAGAGGATTCGTTGTTATGAAGACCGTTGCACAAGAGAAAGAGCAAAGAGCCGAAATCAACCTATAAGAATTGTGCCAAACACAATTTATGGTAAACTCCTTTTAATTCATATATGTTCCGCGCTTTAGAGTTTGAATGTCATTAGTACTCTAATATTGGACCTATATGATTTATATGTATATACCAATGTTGTTAAAGCCCATCACTAATTGAACTAGTAAAATTTTTGATTTAAGTTTTTTAAGTATGAGATTAATTCTCTTCAAGTTATTGAGGTTGTTTCTCCAACAATACATTTTCATGAAGGAATTTGAATCATTGAGAGGCCCCTCTATTACTTAACTTAAATTTACTTTTCACCTAATCTATCACTTGTTAGTATCTGGTAGTACGCAGTAAAAGAATTAATATTTCTTAATCAGATAGTATGAATTTTTAGGTCTAATAGATCTGTGTATGAAGTGGAAAAGGCAGTAAGTCCCAAGGAGAGGCAGTAAGTCTAAGTCGTCCATATCTGCACAGATTGGTGATGATCAACAGAAAATCAGTGGTTATAATTAAATAATATTAAATTAAAAGCGGTGGCTAAGATTAGAGAATAGAAAATTAAGCATTCAAAATAATAATATTCAGTTCAAATGATAAATTTAAGTTTAAATCTATTTATTTATCTCTATGAAACCAGGTGATGGTAATGATATATTGGGGAAGGAATTCTAAAAACTTTTTCATGTCTTTATTTAGATCCCTTTCTTCTCGCTTTTCTTTTCGATCTTCTCAACCTGACTCTTCTTCGCTCACTGAGCAACAAACTCAATCTCAAATTAGAGAACCAACCAATATCTTCGATGAAGAAATTCATTTTGAAGATCTTAACCAAGAAATTGAAAATTGGGAAATCTCCAAGATTCCAACTGACGAATTATACAAACCAACAGGAAAATTCTTTTTTAATTCTGATTTTGTAATTAGAACTGTAGAAGAAAAAATTCCCTTCAATCTTGGAGAGAAAGATGAATTCGAACTCTTCTCTCTAAAATCAATCCTTAAACATAAGCTAAAGTACAAATTCCTTCATATAGGATGTGTACAAGTTGTAATCAAACCATTAATCACGGAAGCTGTTAATGCTTCAGTCTTCTCTGTCTTAGAGATGCTAGGCATATCAATTTTGACGATTCCCTTTTAGGAACTGTTGAAACAAGTCTAGCTCATGGACCAATCTATTTCAATAATTTTTCAGATCTTACTGTTAGTCTAACAGACAAACACATTATGAAAGTCTTGCATTTAGATATTCATACCCATGGTATCAACATGTTACAAGGCTGTCAACCCATCTCCTTGATGTATAGGGTTCAATACAAGGTAATGAACTCATCTATGTCTAGGATGATCAAACCAAAAAACAAACGAGGAAAAACAACTTTGTTTCTCACAGACTTCTCTAAAGCCAATGTAAATGTCCCAAAAACAATTCAATGGAAAGATGTTAATCTTCCAGCAAAATGGACATTAGACAAAGCAACACCTTCTCAACCTAGGATAACTCTTGATTTTAAGGAAATTAAACAATATCCGTCTGGAAAAGTATAAATTACTTTTGATAGACGAAATTTATTTAGCTCATGCAGCTTGGTCAAATCTGATGACTTTAAGTCTGATGATTTTAAATCTGTAATCTCTAGGAGATCTACCTCCACAATCCCTATATCAGTTTCTGATCATAAACTTAAAGGTATAGACACATCGTCTAACTTACCCAGACCAACTTATGAACCAGAGGTTGAAGATGACCAAAAGTCAATTCAATCTCTAACCTATTCCTCTCTTAATGAAGTTTATGATGTCATCTAGCTTCATAATAAATAAAGAAGCCCTTAAGAAAAACTTTTATTTCGAGGAATGGACTCCTCAAAGGGAATGATTTTTTCAACATTATCAGGGTATAAACAGAAAAAATGTCCAAGAGAAATTCTATGAATTTCTTGAAAGAGTTAAATTAAACATCCCATTTTTTTACTGGTTCGAAGCTTATACAGTCAAAAGCAATCTAGATTACCCATGGCAATCAATCAATCCATTAGGTTCCACAGACATAAATACCCTCTGGAACCTTAAAGATAGAGAACTAGTTCAAACAGGACTTCCTCCGACAAAACCATTTCAACTCCCAAATACTAGGGATGAGAAAAATAATCCAGTAATGGCTTCTCCATTCAAAACGAAAGATGAAGATGAGTCTGTAACCTCCAAAAATATTAAAAGTCTTATGGAACAATCAAATTATACAAACAAATATCTTCAAGTATTAGATGACCAAATAAAACCTAATAATCAGTCTGAAACTTCAACAGTTAAACCTGTCTTACAGAAACTAATCTTTATACCTTTCAAAATGATGCCAAAACTTAAAGAAGATTTGGCCAAATTAAAGCCAAAACTTTATGGAGAAGAAGCCTTTCTCGCTCAAGTTAATGAAAAATTAAAAGTACTAGTTGCTTTAGAAACACCACAATCACAAACAAAACCTTTAAAACTTAAAGGTCCAGCAATCAACACCTTACGTCAATCATTTAAATGTTCATCTTCTGAAGAAGAAAGTGAACAATTAAGCATTAATTCTGAGATTAAGGTTAATCCAGTAATTAGTCAAACTTTAAATTAAAAAAAATCCATCCAAACTTTACTATCAAAGAGCAACTGCTCCAGATCTAATGATTAAAGAGCGTAATCCAAACTTTTTAAGTTTTAATGCCAATAACATCTATGAATGGAATATAGATGGTCAAGCTGAGTATCAAATTTTGAATACTCTCCAACACATGACAATGGTCGCCATGGCATACCAAACAACCTATAGTTGCCCAGAAGAAACTGTAGTTAATATCTTAGTTGCAGGATTCTCAGGTCAACTAAAAGGTTGATAGGATAACTATCTCACTGAAGAAGATAAGCAAAATGTCTTCGTTGCCATCAAAACTGAACCAGATGGAACTCCAATCTTAAGTAACGGCGAAACAATTCCAGATGTCGTTAACATATTAATCTTCACAATTACCCAACATTTCATTGGAGATCCTTCCTTATAGAAAGATAAATCCGGTGAATTATTATCCAATCTTAGATGTAGAACTTTAGCTGACTTTAGATGGTATAGAGATACCTTCCTAACTAGAGTCTACACTAGAGACGATAGTCAACAACCCTTCTGAAAAGAAAAATTCTTAGCTGGTCTTCCTCAGTCATTAGGAGATAAAGTTAGAGATAAAATCAGAAGCCAAACTACTGATGGTAAAATACCGTATGAGCAATTAAGTTATGGACAACTTGTTGCTTATATTCAAAAGGTAGCTTTAAAAATTTGTCAAGATGATAAAATACAGCATCAACTTGCCAAAGAAAAAGCTCAAAATAAAAAGGATTTAGGAAACTTTTGTGAACAATTTGGTCTTCCTTATTCTACAAAGAAAAAGAAACCTAGATCGAAACCAAAGGAATATGTCAAACCTAGAAAATCAAAATATTACAAACACAAATTTAATGCTCCTCCTAGAAAAGTTAGGCAGGAAATTAGATCTAAACCCCCAATAGACATGAAAATTCCTAAAAAAATCAGTCATTTGCTTTAGATGTAACCAACCTGGACATATGAGTAAATACACTAAATTAAACAAAAAAATAAAATATTTAAACTTAGAACAATCTGTAGAACAACAGATTAGTAATCTCTTAATTGAATCATCTGATGAAGAATCTGATAAAGAATCTTCTGAAGATTTAAATCAGATTCAAAATGAAGACTTTAGTTCCAGTGAACAAACAGAGTCTTCAAATCAAATCAACATATTGACTAAAGAACAAGACCTACTGTTCTAAGTCATCAACAAACTTCCTAATAATCAAGATAAAAAATAATATCTTGACAAGTTAAAAATATCATTAGTAGCCAAGACTACTCAAACTCCTTTTTCAATTAGTAAATATGATTTAAAAGAAATCATAAAACGAGTTGAACAGAAATCTTCTCTAAAACCAGTAACAATCCCCGATCTTCAGTATGAGATACATAATCTCAAAGCAGAAGTTAAACTATTATAAGAACAGCAAGAAGTACAAGAAGTACAAGAAGGAACCATAGATTTAGAGCCAGAAATCTTAGGTAAACCTTCTAGCCAACCAAACCTAGACGATGAATTTTTAGGATTAATTAACAAGATTAAAATCCAAAAATTCTACATAAAATATTAAAATAATAATCAAAGACTTTGTTCTTGAAACAATTACTCTGTTCGATACAGGAGCAGATTCAAACTGTATTCAAGAGGGATTAATCCCAACAGAATATTTTAAGAAAACGTCTGAATAACTTAGTACTGCTAGTGGTTCAAGACTAAAAATCAACTTCAAATTATCTGATGCAGTCATAGAAAACCAGAGTCTACAGGTTAAAACTCCATTTCTCTTGGTTAAAAATCTTAAAAATGAAGTAATCTTAGGAACTCCGTTTATTAGATTACTCTTTCCAATAGAAATCTCTGACAAAGGGATTATTACCAAATATTTAGGAAAAAAGATTAAGTTCAAATTCCTTAAAGAACCAATCTCTAGGAATCTTAATCTTGTCCATTACAAGCATAATCAGATTAATTATCTTAAAGAAGAAATTTTTTTTAAAAAAGATTAATTCTCAACTTAACCAACCAGAAATCCAAAAGAGAACTCAATCTCTCCTCCAACAAATCCAAGATTCGATCTGTTCTGATTTGCCCAACGCATTTTGGAATAGAAAAAATCACATGGTCGATCTCCCTTATGAAAAAGGATTTTCATGAACGAGATATTCCAACTAAAGCAAGGCCAATCCAAATGAATGAGGAACTCCTTGTTCATTGTCAAAATGAAATTTCTGACTTATTAGTAAAAAACCTGATCAGGAAAAGTAAAAGTCCATGGTCATGTTCAGCCTTTTATGTCAATAAACAAGCTGAAATTGAAAGAGGTACACCTAGATTGGTTATCAACTACAAACCTATAAATCAAGCTCTTAGATAGATTAGGTATCATATTCCAAACAAGAAAGATCTTCTCAATCGGCTGCATTCAGCTAAAATCTTTTCAAAATTTGACATGAAATCTGGATTTTGGCAAATCCAAATCAAAGAAACTGATCGCTATAATACAGCTTTCACTGTTCCTTTTGGGCAATACGAATGGAATGTAATGCCCTTTGGTCTCAAAAATGCTCCTTCAGAGTTTCAAAGAATCATGAACGAAATCTTCAATCCATATTCAGAATATGTCATAGTTTACATTGATGATGTTCTGATTTACTCACAATCTATGGATCAACATTTTAAACATATCAATACTTTGTTTCAGTCATCAAGCATAATGGTCTTGCTCTGTCTAAAACAAAGATCAACCTTTTTCAAATAAAAATTTGATTCCTTGGTCATGATATCCATCAAGGGACAATTACTCCAATCAATAGAGCAATCCAATTTGCTAACAAATTTCCTAATCAGATAATTGATAAAAATCAATTACAAAGATTCTTAGGTTGTCTAAATTATATGGCTGATTTCTTCTCATAGCTTAGCAATCTAATCAAAGCCCCTCCATGATCGTCTGAAAAAGGATCCTCCTCTTTGGACAGATGTCCATACAAACATTGTCAAACAGGTCAAACTTCAGGTAAAGAATCTTCCATGCCTTTATCTTCCAAATCCTCAAGCTTTTAAAATTATTGAAACTGATGCCTCTGACATAGGTTATGGTGGCATTCTCAAACAGCGAGTCGCAGACAAAGAACATGTCATTGCATTTGCTTCTAAACATTGGAATTCTGCACAACAGAAATATTCCACGGTCAAAAAAGAAGTTTTAACAATTGTTCTTTGCATAACAAAATTTTAATCTGATTTACTCAACCAAAAAATTTTAATCAAGGTTGACTGTAAATCAGCAAAAGACATTTTGCAAAAAGATGTTAAAATTTTGGCTTCTAAACAAATTTTTGCCAGATGACAAGCAATTTTAAGTGTTTTTGATTTCAAAATTGAATACATCAAAGGCACTTCAAACTCTCTCCCTGACTACCTCACTCTTGAATTCCTACAGGGACATTAAACACAAAATGCCACGATCAACAACTTCCTCTCGAGGGAGGGGAAAAGGTAAAGGTAAACTGGTTCTCCAAAAACTAGTTGATCAATCTGAGTTACTAACTCAACCACAAACAGGGGCTTCTACCCAATCTGGGTCATCTACCCTGAAACAAACCCTACAATTTGGGTCATCCACCCAGTCAAACACTAAACCTGAAGAATCATCTTCAAAATCAACTTCCAAACAAACTAAAGCAGATTATGCCTTTCCAATCCAAACACTTGATATCCTCAAACGAGATTTAACTCATTTCCGTAAAAAATCCTGGGCATAAATTGCCTAAGAAGAAGATTCTGATGAAGAAAGCCAATCATTGGCAATACTTGTTCAGAATTTAAAAAATAAACAAATCAAAATTCTACCATCTGGAGAAATAATCCTCAGACTACCCTCCAGAGAATTAACCACCCAATCTTCAAAAGAAATAGCTCTTTATTCAGTACCTATTTCTTCAAAAAATCCAAAAGCCAATACCCAATATATGGCCAAAAACAAATTTGAAAATGTTGTCCAAATGGAACCAGACTTCTGGGATACAAACCCAAATAGGATCTCCCAGAAAATCTTTCCAAAAACATTTCATTTTCAACCAACCCAATTAAACAAAACACAACAGTTTTATGAATTCATTCTGGTGGATTCTGATTCAGTCTCAATAAAACACTACCAAGATCCAAAGGATCAAAACCAATATACTCACTCAACCATCCAGATTCTAAAAGTTATTAAACCCAGAGAATTTGGACAAGACTTGAATAAAATCAAAAAATTTACCCAGATTCATGATCCAATTGGATATAACTACTGGGATTAATCAATGTCTGGACTAATGTGTTCTGGTACCAAAACAAACTTAATCGCCATTCATGGTTAATCTATTTCAAAAACAATGTCCAATATAAATTTTCACACTGGTTTAACAAGTGGTGGGATTTCTTCGGACCAAACATTGAAATTCTTCCTCCCTCAGTATTGGAAGGATTAACAACTTTTGCAAAGAAAATAGAACTATTGGATGATCCATTCTCAATAGATCTACATTTCTTCTCAAAATTATCTCTGGCCTGGATTTTCCAATGGAGATACAATTACGGGCCCAGATCATCAAACTCTTCAAGAAGCCTGTTACTTCCCATGCTCAGAAAGCAGGCCTTCATCAAATGGTGGCCAGAATTTGATGCCTCCAGAGCTAATCAGGAGAACATTAAACTTTGGTTCAAAAAGAACCCGAAGATGCTCAAAGTAGCTGATCCGGAAACTTGTCGCTTTCTAAATCAAAGAGCTCAAGCCACGGCAGCCCTAGCAGCTTCAACAAGCAAAGAATCTTTTGCAAAAAAACTGTAGGATATTCTCAAATTTCTCAAGGAAGAAGAAGAAGCTGACCCCTCAAAGCAGAAGCTTCCTTCGACCTCCTCATCCAAAGATGACTCGGATCCTTTCTATCAGAATAAAGATCCCGATTTCGGACTCAATTTAGAAGAAGATTGCTGACATTATGGCAATCGTCATCAAAGAATTCAGAAGTACTGTAGCAGATAATCCTGTAGCAACGCTGTAGCAAAACTTGTACAGTTTAAATAGTTCCGGTTGTAACCTGTACTGTGCACTTAAGCAACCTGTACTGTAGAAACAGTAAAATCTATGGTTATAAAAGGAAGCCTCGTCTCTATTGTGAGGTATCCTTTTTAGAACCCAACATAGAGAGAGAGTCTAGAGAGAGACGCTCCGAGTGCCTCTGTAAGCTTTCTTTCTCAATCAATACAGTCTTTTCTTTTTCATTCTTTTTTGTTCTCCCTCTTAGCCAGTCTTGCGCGGACTATCGCCGCTCTGGTTTCTTTTCTTTTCTTTTATTCTTTTTATGCATTCAATTTCATGCATTTAAATATGTGTCTGTCTGCTTCCTACTTCTTCCTTCTGTTCCTTTTCTTTTATTTCTTCTCTTCCGCCTCCTTCTGCCCTCCATAAACAGTTGAATTATGTAATATTATTATAATAATCATACATATTAAATTTAAAATAAATTAGACATTTATTAATATCTAATTTAATAATTAATATTTATTTATATTTTAAACAATGTATTACATGTTAAATAAAATAATTAAATAAGATACTAATTCATTTTAAAATTTTATAAGCTTAATTTATCTTTTTATTTTAATAATTAAATTAATAAAATTTAACTTTTATAAAAAATTATTCAATAAAGTTATGTGTAACTTTAGACTAAGTATATATATATATATATATATATGTATGTATGTATGTACTCACATCTGTATGTGTATATACATACATACAAGTAAATATCTTTTTATAAATATATGTAAAAAAAATTGATTGTGATAAAAAAAATTAGAATGTTCTTTTTTTACAATAAAAAAAATATTTTAATATTTGAAATAATAGTATAGCAAATAATGTTAAATAACCTATTAAAAATCTCAATATACTCTGCCACTATGGTTCATCGAGCACTGCTTTGTTGTGGGTCCTTTTCTTCGTGCAAAGTCTTAAGTTTTCTGACCAAAGATCCAGAACCTTCAGGACGATCCCTTCCATGATGCCAGAAGATTAGCAGCTCTTTTCCTGTTCCTGCAGTACCATATTTCATAAACTAGTAGGCAGAAAAGAGAGAGAGTATCTCCATTAATTTCATGTCTTAACGCTTTGCTCCAGCCATTCCATAAACCGCCATTAATGTTCTGAAGTAACATCTATGTCTAGAAAGCCAGCGTCTCGCCATATATTTTCTTCACATGAGAGCAGCAACACAGAATATGTAGAGAGGTTTCAAAATGGAATTGAAATTGCAGTAAACACAATTAGCTAGGAGTGTTTTTTTTTAATTAAAGTATTCTTATAAAATTTGACTCATTTAAATCGTCTTATTTAGAAGTGATATTTAAGTCATCTTTAATTACCCTTTTAATTTTCACATCATATTTAATTTTTATATGAAATTTTCTCTATATGCTCTCTCAAATGTTGCACTCTTCGTCATGACATTCTAGTCTTTCTTTTTTTTTTATTACAACTGATTTTTTTTTATCTAAAATAAAATTTCATTCAATAAGCAACTGATTTTTTTATTTACCAATCATCCCTATATTAAATAAAAATAATGCCAATATCACAATCATGCACACATAAATTATCACAACAAAAGTTTGTATATCATTATTTCACCTATAATCATTATGTAAAACATATAATTATATCCTAAAATATTTTATTTGTTTTTTTTATTGTTTTGTGATATCATTCATTATAATATATGATTAAAATGTTTGTCTACACAATATTTATTTTTATATTTCTAATATGTTATATAAATTAATTACGAAAAAAATGAAAAAAATTATGATTTGTAATCAATAAATAAATATGATATTTTTAAATAATAAGATATAATTATATTTTAACAAAAAAGAGATAATATTTTTAATATGTATGATTTAGAGTTTAATCCTGATGAGTCCACCCCTTCAAAAAAATAAAGTGAAAGTAATTTAGACGTTCCTAAAAAGATGAATATAATTTACTCCAATATTAAGTATGCGTTAAGTCGGTACAATTTAATCCCAACTAAATTTGGCAGAAGCAAATTACCACAAAAAACAAAAAGAAGAAAAAAAAGCAGAAGCAAAACATAAGAATTAAAACAGTAAAATTTGGCCAAAAGGTTTCGTTACTTTCATCAGTCTTGCAAGGAATCAATAGCCGTGTCGCTGTACGAATGAGGCCCCATTGAAGTTTTGAGAGAAGGACACGGAGACATCAACGTTGACCCTAGGGAGACAACCTAGATCATTGGTCAGGGTCGGGAGTATGGGTTGCTCGCGATTGAAAATGTAACTTCACACACGGAAGTACGTTGTTACTTACACACTAATTTCAGTACAAGCTGTGCATAATTATTGTGGCCAGCATATATAGTTTTAAGTGTGATTTGAATCTTTTCCCTTTTATTAAGAACGTGATAATGTTATGTTATCAGACAAAGACACAACTTACATTTATGAATCTTTACACTAGTAATGATTAGGTTTTACATAAAATTTGTATTCTTTAGGCTAAATTATAAGAAATTCTCTTCAATAAATTACGTATAATAAATTTTTATATATTTTAAAACTTATTAATATAACTCATTAAATTTATAAAACTATGCATAAAGAAATTTTTTTGCATATGCATGTGAAGTTTAATTTGTACTAATATGCATGTTTTGACAAGTTTAAGGAGTTATATCAGTAAGTTTTAAAGTATAAGAGAGTTTTTTATAAATAATCCGTAATTAGATAAAGTTTCTAGTAATTTAGCTTTTTTTTATAACATAACACTGTCATTTTTTTTTTAAAGAAAAATGAAAGAATACAAATCTATTTAAGTGAAGCTCTGAATATTGTAGCATGAGCATTACCCGAATTAAACACTTCAGCAGTCGTCAACAGTTTGTATAGATTTTGTTGTCTAAGTAGCACGAGAGAGTTGAAAAGAAATAATAAAATAAGGAGATGGGCTCTTGTCCAGCGCCAAGTTCTTTTTCAAGCAGACAAGAGGCAGTCTTTTGGGACGAAGTTGTGGAGTTTCAGAAACAAGGGTGTCTCCTTCCGTTACCCTCAAGCAGACTCACTTGTATATATCCCCTCTCTTCTCTCCCTCTCTTTCTGGATTTACCTTCCACTTTCACTTTTCTTGGACGATCATACTGGAAGGATGGAAGGAGAAGGAATAGTGTCTGCAGGAATTGAGCAGCAAGGAAGGTTCAAAAGAATATGCGTTTTCTGTGGTAGTAGAGCTGGATACAAGTCTGCATTCAGTGATGCAGCTCTTGAGCTTGGTAAATTGCTGGTAATTCTTGTTCTACTATTGTTTACCAATTGGGTTATTCCCCTCGTATAATTCTTCCCTTTTGGAGAAGTCTTGCATGGGTTTGTTTGGTTGTTTTGATTTGTTTTGACAGGTTGAAAGGAGGATTGATTTGGTTTATGGAGGAGGAAGCTTAGGGCTAATGGGTTTGATCTCTCAGACTGTGCTGAATGGAGGTTGCCATGTTCTTGGGTAATTTTCTGAATATATTAGATTAGATTAGTTTTCTTTGTAAAATTCAATAACTCAATTGTCTATCTTTTCATTGTTAGAGTGATTCCTAAAGCTCTGTTGCCTCCAGAGGTACCATTTCATCCTTTAATTTAATTACTATGATCATGTGCATATTTCAACCTGAATTCTCCCCCATGAAAGGCATACACTGATCAAAACCCGCATTTAGATATCTGGACAAACCTTTGGAGAAGTGAAAACAGTTGCAGATATGCATGAAAGGAAGTCAACAATGGCTAAACATGCTGATGCATTCATAGCACTTCCTGGTATATTAAAACCGCAAATTTTTAATGTTCTTTTTCGCATTCTAAAATATTCTCATAGTAACTTCACATATATAGAAATTTCATTAAAGTTGCAACTGTTCAGGAGGCTATGGAACCATGGAAGAGCTGCTGGAGGTGATAGCCTGGTCCCAACTAGGAATACATGATAAACCAGTACGATTATCCTTCTTCAATCCTTACATTTGAATCAATTTGTCATTAACACTAAATGCTCAAAAGCAGGAAACATTTAGAAAGGCTTCTTTTTCAATAAGAGCAATTAAACATATCTAATTGAATTTGGCATATCGGTCTTCTTCCCCTTTTGTTATTAAATTTTCATTTTTAACTTTGAATCTGCAGGTGGGATTGCTGAATGTAGATGGGTATTTCAACAGCTTGCTGACCTTATTTGATAAGGGAGTGGAAGAGGGTTTTATAGAGAACTCTGCAAGGCATATTGTGGTCATAGCAGACACAGCAGCAGACCTCATAAAGAAAATGGAGGTATAATACAAGACAAAACATGCTAATTCTCATGATGTCCTAGATAAGCAATATATGTGGTTGGTCTGCTTTCTGAATTATTGGAGAGGATGACGAAACAAAGTTGCAGGTAAAAAAGTAGGGAATGATTTGTCTTGTTCATTTATTTGTTTTCTTCTTACAGGAGTATGTTCCCATCCATGACAAGCTTGCATCCAGACAAAGTTGCGAAGTGGACCAATTATTGGAGCCTACTCAAAATGGGGAACCCCCAAGATCTTTAGATCTCCATCATCCATCTGTATAAAGAACACATAAGTCAGTTTAGCTCCATTTAGTTGAAAAGAAAATGACAGCAGAAGTGCTTGGCCTGCCTCTCTCTTTTTTCTTAGTGTGGAAGTCTCAAGATCCCACGTCTCAATTACCCTTTCCTTAAGCATGAAAATCTGAATGTTGCAGTTCCATCATGATCAATTGAATATTAATAAAGTTCATTAACTTTGAATCTCTATTTTCCCTGCAAAGGCCCATTGACTCTCTCTATCATTAAAGTATATGTTACAAGGAGGTAGGTAAAAAGAGAGTAAGATAATGTTGCTCTTAATTATAGTGTAGGGATGGTTTGGTTCATGAAAGGCCTCGTCCACTTGCCACCTAGTCTTTGTTTGCGTAGGGCAACTTGTTTATTAGATTCTGACGTGTGAATTGGAGCCTCTGGATTTTGGCACCATTGCCGTTGCTCATTCAGCCACTGGATTGGACCCCATTACACAATTGACACATTTGCTTTATAGCGTATTTTCAACTCACAAGTGCCGACGGAGAACAGTGTAAAAACCAATAAACAAACCCGAGTTGAAAGCCAATGAAGTGTAATATAGGTATCCTTCCTCCCACACGTGAAGTTGGAATGATGAGTGTGCTTAATCGCTGCAATTTTTGGTTTCAAAACCTCTTTCAATTTTGCAAAACTTCAACAGAAAAAAATTTCTCAGGATGATGAATTTAAACATTTTACTCAAATAACTAGAAACAAGAAAAAGAAGGAAAATTTGTCAATGGATGAGGGAGCTTCCCCAACACATAACATGACATCCTGCAATATTTGCTGGGCCTGCTATTTGTTTTTCTCTTTTTATTTCTATTTTTATGGATAAAGTCTAAAATATAATTTTAAATAATAAAATTGAGATTAAATTTGAACCCTCCCTTGAGATTCGCTTGAGAATATTACTCCAATAATATCTAAGAATTTCTATTGCAATAAGTCACGGTCATGAATCTGGATCGTTAAATTTTTACAAAATATCAAATTACAGATGCGAAATGTGCTTTTTTCTTTTTTGGAGAAAATATTGTGCATAATAATATCACTCCCTTTCTCATGAGACATTGGGTCTACGATGACCCGCGCATTTTCTTTTTCATACAAGTTAGAATAATGCTACTTATATAATTTTTTTGTTTTGTCACAAGTCATGCATAGCTATCAAATTTAAGTTAGTACGAATGCATCAAATTCAAGTTATCCTCAACCCCAAAAGAAAAAGTTCAAGTTATCCTAAATATATTTTTTGGTCATGTCAACTATATCAGAAGTTGTGCATAGTTTATAACCAAAACAAGAAAATGTAAATAATATTGCTCTATATATTAACCTAGACGTAGAAAACTAGAGGTAGTAGTTTTGTTAGGCTCACTTCCATCTGGCTAATGAAAGCGCAATTTGTAATGGTGAATACTGAATACCCTTTCTCCATCCCTTTTCCTAGCAAGTGTAGAACCATTAGTAGTAGTAGAATGCAACCTTGGCGTCTAAGCATTTGGGACCATCACAGCTGGAGAATGGAGATTATCATGCACTTGTTTTTTTTATTCTCAAGTCTTGGTGGAATTACTCAATCAACGCATCTTATATTAACATTATAAACTAAAGCAAGTTTTGAGTCAGAAAACTTGGAACAAATTCAATTCTTACTGGCTCTAAAGGCAAAGAAATTCAGAGCATGGCATTGATCTTCAAGTCACGCACAGCAATCATTTGAACTTTATGATGATTGATGAATAAAAATTGCAGTAGAGGACCATCACAATTCTTCGGTCTGACAAGCTCAAGCAATAAATAATGACACTATATAGGTGACTGGATGGAAGTGCTCTGGCCGAGCCTGCATGCCTACTCAGGTGCAGGCCGAATATATTAATGCATGTGTAACATGCATAGCTTCATCATGCTACTCTAACATAAAAATGCTCAAGCCCTATTGGAATTGAGTGTGTTGATGCGATGCACAAGTCCATCAAGTGCTCCATTGACCTCTTGAAAAGTGGAGTTGGTCTATGACAGATCAACGTAACCCCAACTTCGTTATTTAATCGATATATTAGTTTCATGTCTAGAAGACATGAACCAAGGAAAGAACAGATATGAGTTGGCTTTGGTGATGGAAGTATCACCACTCATTGTGGCATAGAAGTACTTTACTCTCGCCATAGCCATAAAGCCTCTTTGACAAAATATTCGAGGTCTGAAATAGAACCAGCCTCTATGCAGGTTCAAGGGAATAGCAGCTCCAAGGTTCCATGCCAAGACATGGAATCTGGTTGTTGTGAATTTCACAACACTAATTGCCACATGAAACTTAATTATAACTAGTGTGTATCGTTCGAATTATATTGGATGTCCCTGAAGGGAAGTTATAACTGCTGTGTAGAAATGCCGTTACAAAGGGAAAGTTGATTTGCAGTAGTTCTGCACACTTGCATATTCATACCACCTCTTCCACCTTATTATGCATGCTTTGTAATTTTGTTACTTTATGTTAACAGCTTTTAAAATGTGTTGGTAACTTTTCCTTTAAATTGACTATAAAAATGTTATCAACAAAGAATAACAAACTACTAGCAAATCAAAGTATAAGTAACTACTCTATTATAGAACAAGTGTAGACAATGGCGTGCATGCAGGGGGTTACCAAAGGCCAAACCGAATCTCTTATTGAGTCTACTCATTAAAAAGATAAGAAAGCTCCTATTGCTCCAATATATATGATTTTGTCAGAAGGAGGAGCTTTTTATCTACCTGTTCCAAGGCAACTCTTGCAGGGAAAGATGATTGAATTAAGAAGATGGAGATCCACTACAATTTTTAAAATCACCAAGCCGCCGAACAGAATCTAAAGTCAAATCAAGGCCTAGCACAGGTTGTAGTACAAGTGTGAAAGAACTGGCCGATTGAAGAAATCGTGCAGGTGAATGCTGTCAGAAGCATTTCCGATGAACAATGGAAGGTCCGGTTTCATCATAGTCTGCTTTAGTTACATGCTGATTTTGAGGGAAAACTACTTTGGCAAGTATGGCTCCTCCCACCCATGCAGAATACATGGTTAAATTTTCTGGCATGTATTCTGGAGGCTGCAACAAGCCAGAGATGACCCCACCAGGGGAAACATAAATTAGAACATGAACGTTAAGATTTATGCATAGAGGAGTGTAGGATAACAATAAACAATTATAAAGAGTAGCCCACAAAACTCTATCCCCTCAGGTAGCAGAAGAATATGCAGCTCTTAATTTTTTGATACTAGCACATTGCTTGCTTAGAGACAATGCAAACTTTTATCGAACAAATTAGCACTTGATCCACCTAATTGACACTGGTTTGAGAATTTCAATTCTTACAGGTATCCACATATAAAAGAGAAAGTTAAAAGCTACTTATTTATAACATGCAAATAGTTATAATTTGAAGTTAATTAATCAAATTAATCCATTTGTAAAAAAAAATTCAAATGAGTAAGGAATATAGAAAAGTAACCATAACAATAATCATAATGAACACAAGAAATAGTAAATATAGTTACCCAAACTATGCAATTGTTAGCAGACAATTATATCTTATAGTTTATTTCTATCTCATGCAAACTTAAAGAGATTATCTGCAGAGAAATATACTTACAATAGGTAAGATTAGTATGTACTCTTATTTTATTTTACATGTAAAAAGTGTAAGGGAAATGGTTGGAGGTTGGTTTCATTAAACAGGCAACAATGTAAACATGGAGGCAGATGGGAGAAAAAAAAAAAACTATGTTTATACTGGTCTGAGCACATGTTACATGCAAAAGGAATGGAAAAAACCTAAATGGTACAAGAGCCATACGCACTAAATGTCAAAAATTAGAAACCTCCAAATTGTACATCCATTGGCAATAGCTACCAGAGGTAGGTTATCAGAAATAATAATAATGCCCATGAGACATGTTACATTATTTACAAGATTACCCAATTACCTTAACCAGGGTAGGTCGAACAGCAGATGAACTTAGGCTAGATTCCTTCTGAAATCTCTCTTCAAAACCTGCGGTAAGAAGCAATATTAGCCTGAGAAAACTTACAAGTAATTCAACAGCTTCCTCATAAATTAGAAGAATGTTGTCAGATGACCCTCATCTTGTCGCAAGCAAAATAAATTTATGTATTACACAAAAGGGGTTTACTTGCTGATGACAAAAAGACCTAAAGTCCATATGCAACTAGATGTGAAGAGAACACTGAAAAGTTGAAGTAGTAAATTTGTCTATCAGAGATCATCTAAGTGAATCACTTCACGAGCAGGCTTCTCAGTTGTACCTTATAAGATACAAGAAGCCATATTCAAGATGCTTTAAAGTCCAAACATCACCTCACAGATAACCACAATATTATAACTACAAATACAGATTGATTTTATACAAAAAAATAATAATAATAAATAAATAACCAAAAACATACAGAGAGAGCACCATACTTAACAAAATTAACTTGAAGGGAAAGAGCATAATCATAACTCTCAAGCTGCCAGTTAAGTAAATGCTTAATTGGCTACCAGTTATAATAGAAAATTCCATTGGTTAAGTTCATATTGGGATTTCTGTCCATTTTTTTATAACTTAAGTAGACTAATCAAACTTAAATTCAACTAATCTCTATCCTCTTATAAAAATATAAAAAAAAATAAGAATAATAAAAATAATAAAAATAATAATGACATTATTTTATTATTTATTTATTTATTTATTTATTATTATTATTATTATTAGGGGGAAAAACAACCTATCCTGCCTTACCAATTATTCCACATCAAAATTTACATGAGTTACAAGTTTTCTTTGTTGCTATCCAGGTTTCTAATTGAACGATAGGAAATCTAATAGCCCAATATTCAGTTTAAATGCACTCCAATTTAAAAAAGAAACATAGGATCCCTTACTCATAAAGCATAGAATTGTGATTCCATTTAGTAAAATATTAAATGCATAGACATCTGCACATTACTCTTGATATGGGAAAAAGAAGAAAAAACAGATTAGAATTTAAAGATTATCCTAAATTCACCAGAACTAACGATGATAATAATTTACCAGTCATAGAGGAGGCACCACCACAAACCACAGTATTTTCCAGCAGTTGCCGATGATTATCAGATGACACAGTTGAAATAGTACGGACAAGCTGCTCAACAATGCCGTGAGCCTCTAAACCCAATAGACTTGGCTGGAATAAAGCTTCACCAATAGTATATCTTTCTCTCCCAATTGTTATCACCTAAACATAATTCAACCGTTAGATCAAATCATAAAATATCAAAGATCCATAGTTAGAATGTGAGAGTGTGTAGTTTGACAGGTAAGGGGAAGGAAAAAAGAGGTTGGCTGTTTGGGGGTACTACTTTGGTTGCATGAATTGGTTATAGTAGCTTATGGTTTGTCATGAAACTAATTATCTCGAAAACTTAAGCTGTTAGGTGAAGACACATGAATGGTTTTTATATCTCTAACACACTCCCTCACGCAAAGGTTTGAAGCGTGGACAATGCACAACCCCACCTTATCTTATGTTGAAATTCAACTTAATAACGAAGAATAGGTGGTGGCAACGATCGAACTCTTGACCACTTGATCATAAAGACTCTGATACCACGTCATGAACCAACTATTCCAAAAGCTTAAACTGTTAAATGAAGACACATAAATGGTTTTTATATCTCCAACATGGTTGAACATCAAATCACAAGCATGGCAATGAAAGGTCCATGGCCTTGCTGACCATCTCTATGATCATAAAGTGAAAATTCAACAAGAAATCAATAACTTGCTATACTTGCTCAAACACAAATTTAGATGTTTCAAGTCTCATACACCACATCTTTGAGGGACATACTGCTACAATGCCTCCTATTGGAAAATGAAAATTCCTGGTGCAATGTTTAAAAGAAACAAATAAAAAAGAAAACTCCACATGACCAGCCAAAATTATAAGATTTAAAATTGCTAAGGCATTAAACCAGAATGTATCTAAGGAAACAAATATCAGCCACCTCCTCACTTCTGCTCATAAGCTTTGTTTAAATCAAGCATGGCAATCTACAGTAAGCCCTCCTATACCCCACATTCCCTTTCATTTCTGTTTCCTTCCCACTGTTGCAACAAGTGGTAATTCACATTTATATCAACAGGTCTACAGTTTCGCCAACTTGATTGAAGAATATATCAAAAGCTAACAAAAAAATCAGGAATCAAGTAAAGGAGAAAGCATCATAGCCAAAACTATCAGATAGAGAAACCAAAAAGCAGACCTGTCCATCAGGAAGGGTATGTTTCTCCACAGGACAAGAATCTAGGGTCTTCTGATAAGCTAATTCATCTTCAGCACAACATGAGTATTGCTCTTTTATTTTCTCAACATCAGACAAGCTGATATTCACTAGTGGATTGGATTTGCCAAGTTCTTGAGCTAGGAAATTAGTTAGATCAATACCTCCAAACTCAAATCTTCTTGAAGCAATGTGGTTAACAGCACCCTCAATTACTGGTGCAATATCTGGTTATAAAGCCAAAAAGATCAAGTTGCACATAACAACTAGTAAGCCCAAGAGCACGTTCACATTTGAAGAGCAACACTCAGATATCTATTTATGTACTTCAATGGCACATACAATATTAGTACAACGTCAACAGAATCATCTCAAACCACAATCTGAAACAACAATGTCAGAAGAACTATTTGTCTTCCCACCATGGATTGATAGTTTTAAATCATTGAACATACCTTTAACCTTAATAGTGTATTTGTTTTGTTTAGTTTGATAAATAGACAGTACCAGAAAAAAAATGCAAATGAAATATATTAACCTTTAGAAAAATTAACTTTTATATTTTAAATAACTTTCGGCTAATCTTTTCCTGTTTACATTCACCCAATACATTTATAATCAAAAGTTACTTATTCACATGACTAAAAGTCAAATTCATAATAAGTCCTCACAATGCTTTGCAGAAAAGAAAAATAGGGAAAATACCTTATAATAAGACCTTTCAATTCAATTCCATCCAAGGTAGTCAAAGGTGAAAGGTGCCCTTAAGGCACTAGGGGTTTTTAATGCCTTCAAGCGAGATGCGCTAAAAAACACACGCCTCACTAGAGAAAGGCGTTAACATTCAAAAAGAAGAAAACAGTAAAATATTTGAATATTTTCTATTAATTTTCTATATAAATAAACTATTTAAGTATAATATTAATAGTAAAAATAAAATATTAAGATATTCAATTTACAAACCCTAAGCTGCTTGCTACCAAGAGTTTCAAAGTTCAACAACTAGTTATTTTTTCAATACTCTAACTATTTTCCCTCTTTAGTATCATAGTTAGCAAGATTGAGAGTTGGACTTTTTGAGTTTTTTGACAGTTATCAATAAGGCGCCAAAGGTGTGACTTGAGGCGCTGACCCCTTCTAGCGCCTCGCCTCAACGCCTTAGGCACGCTTTTTTTGTGCCTTTGACTACATTGATTCCATCAGCAAAACTACAAATTAGCAAAAGACTAGCTTAGTAGAACTACCAATACATCAACACTAGGAACCTAAGTTACATTAACTAATACAGAGCCCAGGCATTCAATTCATTCCACTCAACCATGCAGATGACCAGAAAAAAAGAATATTGCAAACAAGATGGCATCTAGAATGTTATGAACCAACTATCTTAAAAGCTTAGGCTGTTAGATAGAAGCCCATGAATAGTTTTATATCTCTAACACACCCCCGTTATGCAAGAGGCCTTTAGGCTTGAAGTGTGGACAATGCATTTACCCATTTTACCTTATGATGAAATTCAACTTAATTATAAAGAATGGAGGTAGTAAGAATCAAACGCTTGACCACTAGGTTAGAAACTCCGATACCATATCATAAACCAATTTTTTAAGTCATCCTTTGGACCTTTAGACTCTTCTTGGCTGTCAATAACTGATGGACAAACTCTCTAGGGTATTTTATTTTATCACTGAGGCATGATAAAGCAACTTAATATCACTATTTTACTCCATTGCAATATAGATTATAGAGAACACAGCCAGAATAGATGTCTAGCTACCTACAGAATCCTAGGTGCACGAATCTCACATGATTATGTGCTAGAGATAACATAATTCCATATTCAAAACAGACAACTTGAACCACAGCAAGCATATCAAAGAAACCATTTATTCAATGTAAGATTTATTCATATAATTCAAACAAATCTTAAATTAAGTTCCCATTCCTTCATATATGAATACCTATTTTTCCATGACCAATGTCAACTGTGCATCCTGAGATACGTCCCACAGCATATAGTGATAACACTGCTTGTTCTGAGGCATAAAAGCCTGATATGTTGAATGTTTCAAACATTAGTTGCACTAACTGTTCTTTGTTAGCCTGGCAAACAATAATATATACATCTATTAAAGAAAATCTGGATAATACACATTAAAGAAGACTATCAACTTATCACTTGAAATTTTATTTAAGGAAAAGCTGCAGAAGTAGATCAGATAGACAACTCATTATGTAGTTGGATGAAAAGGAAACAAAAATCTTTCCAAGAAGAAAACTTTTGCATACACAAAAAGGATATCCAAATTGTCTGGGAATATGTATATAGAGTAAAAGAGAAAGCAGATGCAAATAAGGAGGCAAATACTGGTATACACATGCCAACACACATACACTCCAAAGATTCGGAAAATCGGTATATTTTAAAAAGAAGACTACAAACATGAGCTTCTCAAACCTTTGGGGTACAAAGTGGATCTGTAAACAGTATTTGTCCTTCATTGCCTATTTCCCATCCAAGGCCTGCATATAATACATGTTGCAACAAATCCTCCATGGCATCCCAATCTCTGATAAATCCTCGCACGACAGGATCAACAGTGACATCATCAACTAATGAATTATCAGCGATTGATCCATCATCAAGCATTCGTTTCATCTGAGTGGGAATTATCTGAGTCATATCAAAGGAACCACAATTAGAGGCACAATACAATTCCAAATGATGTGACGAAGGAAGATTAAGCCATCAATAGTTAAAAATTTTCTACCATCAAAGACTAGCTAAGACATAAACAGAAATTGATAGAGATGGTATTATACAACTATCCCAAAAATAATGTGGCAGAAGTTGAAATGACCCAAAAAATTCCCCGGTTCATAAATTAAATTTTATTTCTCCCCATTGTTTAGGTAAGCATTTCAGGACAAAAACTAAGAACTGCAAATCTCAGCACCAGCAATTTTCTTTCATGAATCGAATCAACATTGCTGTTCAACACAAACCAAATACCAAATCACCAATTTAAGACTAAGACATGAGCATCACGGTAAGCAGAATTCAGCAAACACATTACAATTTCACAGGAAAACTCATCCTCTCTCTAACTTTCTAAATAGATGAATGGGTTTAGCATCTTTTATGAAGCCGGTAGAACTACTGTAAGCCACCAAACAGTAGACCAAAGTTTTCCCGTAACCCGTAATAGATGACACTGAAAAATTCTGCCATTTGGTTTTGTTCTATCTTATTCTAAATTTCAGAACACTTAAAAGGGTGTTACCATGCAGTTTCCCACATCTAGCAGAATGCATCGGATTAAAAAAAATTTAACTTTTTTCTTCTGATCTAATGTGGCAGTTTTTCTGAGCAAAACAATTAGAAGTAAAGGGAGAAAGCATTTGGGGTGATAATTGATTACCAATGCGGGAGCCTGATCAGGAATTGCAAAACCGGCTTTGAGCAGGTTTGAGCCGACGTCGACCACTGCGGCCTCCATGGGGTGCCCCAAACCAACACCAATACCCTAGCTTTCAGCTTCAGAGAAGGACCTCTCGCCACCGAGTAGCAGCGAGTAGCTCCGCCTGAAAATGCAGGGAAACAAAACGCAGCTGCTGAAGCTTGCAGTTAGCGGGTGCGGCTGTAAATTTGAACTTCGTGTTTTGGAGAAAATGCTGTCTCGTTGGAGTGGCTGGCTTTCCCAATGGGAAATTATTGTTTACGTCATACACAATTTGTGATCAATCGATAAGGAAAAATTTAGAAGTAAATTATTTTTATATACTTTGTATTTTGCATTTATTAGTTATTAAACACGTTTTTATTTATTAAAAAAAATAAAAAAAATTTTACAAATTCTCTTTAAACTTTATTTCATTAGGAAGTACCTATCATAAATTTTAGAATATTATAGGATAGCTTCTTAAATTTTTTAAAACTTGTATATAAACTCTTATGTGTATAAGTTAAACGAAAATCGTTAATTACGTAACTTGTTTACTATTATATGATAATTTTTAATTTGTTCACATTATTTATTTTTTAAAAAAATATCTTATATTTTTAATTATTTGATATTTTTCATTTTAAAAAAAGAAAATTAATAAAAAAAGGAGAAAATATTTTTTTTAAAATAAGAAAATGGACAAATGAAATAACAAGGTGTAAGCCACGTGTAGTGCTATCAAATGTGTCCTAGTCCAGTCTGTTTAAAACTCGCAATGGGTCAGGCAAAATATATTTGCATTTGTATAAGTTGTTAAAAAAAAAATAGTTGGACTCATCTTATGCGAGTCTAACACAAGTCAGCCCATAATCACAATTTAATATAATTTGTAGTATGTGCTAACTTGCACCTAGCTAGTAATAAAATGATAAATAATTATTATGTAATATCTGCACCTGTGTGTGAATCTTTTTTTTTTTTTCTAAAAATCCCTCCAGACAAAAAAAAAAAGAAAAGTAATATGTCTTAACTTTAAAATAAAATAAACTTTAATCCTCTTAACTTTTGTTAACTCCAAAAGATTCTTATTTACTTATAAGAGTATGATTAAGTGATAAGTAAGTTAAAATTTACATCTTCTAACAAAAAAAAATATTATTTTTATATAACCTTTTACATTAGTTTTTTAGCATCATTTTTATATTATTTTCATTTCTACACCAGAATTACATCTACCCTATCAGATACATAGATTCTGTACAAGAATCAATCCATGTACAAAATATTGATAAAAAAATAATGTAACTCAAAATAATATGAAAAAAACCATTTCCCTTATTAAAATAGTGCGATAGTTCACTTGATGACACATTACATTAGCTCATTTTTTATTATTTAATTTTTTTTTGTTACATTACACTCTGATTTTGATTGTTTCAATATGTTCTGTATTTTTAAAAAGACAAAATTGAATTACTTATAAAATATGTTTAGCATTTATGCTTTTCTTTTTAAATTCAGTTCAAATCAATAATACAATAATTAAATCTTCTCAGAATGCGCATGTCTCACACAATAATTAAATCTTTCTTAGAATGCTACTTTCATGGGTTATTTACTAGTTATAACTTAAATTTATATCCTCTGAATAAATTTCAATGTGCCCAACATCTTTCAATTACAAACAAGTTTCTAGTTTATAGTTTTATAGCGTGCACCCTATTTTCTTGGTTGTCATGGAAATGGGCTTTTCTGAAACGGACTAATGTAAATAGTTTGCCTATTAATACCTACAGTATCAACGCAACATTGGTCTATATTCAGTGGCGATCTTGAACAATAATTTCAGGGGTTATATGATGTTTTGACAAAGTTTGAGGGGATAGATGTGTAATTTTTTTCAATGTGCTTCCATAGAGTTTTTAAAAGTTTTGGGAGGAGCTATGGTCCCCAATCTCCGAGAAGATCTTTCCTATCTATATCAATATGGGTTCATTTCATGAATACAGAGCATTTGTATTTTCTATCAATTTGGTTGCAGGTGTGGTGGTCATTCCCCCTCAGAAATTCCCAATTGCTTATGGCCTAGTTGACTAGATCTATGGGATTCAAATTATGCCACTGAGGCCTTGATTGATAGTCTTAGAGCAACGTGGTTTCAGGAATGAGATAAATGGCACGTTAGTTGCCTTGATATCAACCACACTCAGGTTTGATTCCCCTCTCCCTTGCCCCTAAATATCCCCTTCCCTAGATTCTAAAAAAAAAAAGAAAGAGCAACATATTCTTATTATCATTTTTTTCCAAAAAAAAATTGCTTTCATTTAAAGGAGGTGGTTACAACAGTTGAGAAGTAGAATTTAAGTAGCCTCCTGCAACAGGTGACTTGGATATGGTTGTCAAAGGTCATAATGAGAGTTTCCATGTGGTGGCTTCAAAAGCTGGCCTTGGTGTGTATTCTCCACCAATCGTGGAGGCGTGCATAAACATTGCTTTCTTTCCTCTTTGAATTCTTTGTACACTGCAAATCCTCTTTTTCTTCCCCCTCAGTGGAAGATGAGTAACAGGAAGTTCAACTCAAATGTCGCTCTAACCAAGCGAAAAAAGGGAAAAGCGACAAAAACAAAATGTGACAGATTATAAAAATTCTGTGCACCAAAAAAAAAAAGATTATAAAAATTTAATTAACCAACTTCCTTAGTTTAGGTTGAGCATTAATCTGGCGATAGTTTCCAACCAGCAAGTACAATAGAAGATCATATGAAATCAACGCACTACAACCCCACTGAACGAATCAATAGAAGGAAACGAAAACCCAAGGCCCTCACTTGTGACAAATCCTAGCTGTTGGCATGGTGACACAAACAGGGCATACTTTTTCTTAGCTTCTGGGGTACTGGCTTTGGGCTCATCTGCCACTTCCATCCCAGCAACAGAGCAAACAGCAGCTGCTGCTGCAGCAAACAGCAAGTTCCTCCTTCCATTGCTGCCCTCCTCATCATTGTCACAACTGACCATCTTTTCTCCTTCAGCTGCACTGGCAGCATTGGCTACGACCATCCTACGACCAGCCTCCTCTGGGTTGCCACCGGAGACCAGTTGGTGATGGCTGCGCTGCCAGGAAATGCGGCTGTCATGGCGATTGATGCCATTTCTTCAGTGCAATCCTAGTCCTGAACTAGTCTCCTTGCTCTGAAGAGTTTTCCTTCTATGATGCAAGTAGTAACTTTAGGTCAAAGAATATATGGAATCTAAATTCACAAAAGCGAAACTGGTAGGAATACCATCTAATATCCTATCTCCTTAATGAAATGACCAATAAATTATTACCACGTTGAATAGTTGATCCTGCTAGAAATTTCTGGTCCTGGGACTTGTAATGCTTCTTTGTATTGCGAATTAGGAGGATTAGGAAATTGAGGGTTGTATTGGCTTTGACATTTCTTGCTCCTTTACCTTGCTTCCTTTTCCTTTTTCTTTTTACTTGGATGGGGCGGGGCTTATCTGACATAGAGTAATATGAGCCACCCAACATTCTACTTAACACCCACTACAAATTTCCAAACCAAAAACAACAGCAAAAGCAAACTCCACAAAGAATTGCAATCCCCTACTTTTTGATTAAATCCTCTACCTCGAATGGATTACATTTCAAAGTCAATTGCTTAAGAATTACAATAGATAACTGATGCACACGTGTATTAATGTGTGCTGTTACATAAGACCTATCGCTTCATTTCCCAAAAAATGGCAATGTATAAATGTGAATATCACAGTAAACCAAAAAAAAAAAAAAGTGAATATCACAGCTAAGTAGCTACTCAAGACTTGGATTTGTAGATTACACGTGCACCTAGGCATATATAGCATCCTCTTCTCTTGTTCTGTATGGAGGAGGCAGTAAACTGTCTATATTAGCAAAAAGATCTCCACGACCAGGTGATGGTTCCGCAACAGGCGAATCCTAAGACTGAGTCAGGAATTGCTACAAGGGTTTCTTCAAAAAATGATTTGATTGTCTACAATCATTTAAGAATTCAGTAAGTATTTGTAGCAATTAATGCAATAACTGAAGTATAAAAGGACAGTTACAGTAAACAAAAGTGATATGATGTAAAAATTTTGCCAAAATATAACTAAAAACCGAATAATTTGGTTCTACGTAACACAAACTTGGCTTAACTGGTCCAGATAACTATTTAATAAGTACCTTTTATATAAAAGAGAAAGAAGGAACTAGAGAGTACATCCCTAATTTCCACGACAGAATACATTTTCATTATAATATATGTGCACCTCTTTTGGCTATCAACCTCACTCCCCACACTGACTCAGTAGTTCCAAATCCAGGGGTAATCTCTGCCTCTCTATCCAAGTCTATCTTTAATCTAAAAATGTAACTGATATCAAATATGGATCCTCAAGGAGTCTTTCTTTGTCAAAGCATTATTTTTAAATTTACTGGAGAAATGGAGACACTCCATGACAGTTAAAGGGAAGAAGGGTTTTATTAATACAATATGGAAGGATATTGATAGATCTGCCACCCCACCATACCATGCCCCCGCACCATCCAGAAGCAGAAATCATGTAATAGAACAGCAAATTAAAAAGACTATCTAAGATTTGCTTGATGATCAAAATTTGTATATCCTCATCCTGTATAACTTCATTTAAATTCATATACAATATAACACTCTTCTAAGTACTCAACAAATAAGGTTTTGCCATAGTAACCATACCGTGCAATTTAGGAAAGCGGCATCAGCTTTGCGCTTCCAAAGTCCATTCCTAGGTTCTGAATGGAAAAAATTGAGTAAAGGCTGCAGCACAGCAACACAATGGTCACCATTTGATGGCAGCAAATTGTAAATTGGAAGTAAAAATTTGAATATCATTAATAATTATTAAAAGGAATGAGACAAAAAAACAGAGAGAAAAAAAACCCTCCAATACATGTCCAATCTTTTAACTCCTAATATAAAACGAACTAGACTTCATTGTGTCCAGGCATTGAACCATAGCAAGAAAACAAAAGAATGTGCGTGTAACTATTTAAAGTTGAATGTACATATAAAAGAATGCAGCTTTATTACATGTCAGCTATGCTATATTAGATACAATGCTACTCGGGAACTTCTATTTGTCTAGTAGAAAGTGTAGTAGTAAGAAATTTGGAAATCAACTAATCTGAGGGCTATATTTGTCCCCACCTTCATAATATCTCGAACAGTTGGCTTACGTCCATATTGTCCCAACACCGAGTCCCCATATACTTGATATTTCTCAAGGACCTTAATGAAACGAGAAAATAAATAATCAAAACAAAAAATGGTAAACTCTAACTGGTGTCAACAGTTAATTCAAGAATTTGTGCAGATGAATCCATTCAAAGCCAAAGATTCTGCAACTGAACCTGACGACGTGTAAGCCCACTGCTTGGTGCACCATAAACTGCAGTATCAACATTTCCCAAAATATGCCAAGGACTGTTGAGATTATGAACAATGGTTACTCAAGCTACCAAGTATCAATTTATATAAACATCATTACGAAGGTTCAATCAACATTCACCAATGAAAACATTGTTATAGGTATAAAACCATTCATAGGGCTCCACCTAACAACTTAAGCTTTTAGGATGATTAGTTTTTGACATATCAGAGTTGCTATAACTAATGGTCAAGAGTTGGATCGTTATCACTCCTATTCCTTCATAAATAAATTAAATCTCAGCATAAGGTATGTTGGGCCTGTGCTTTGTCCACCCCTCAAGCCCAAAAAGCATTTGCATGAAGGGGCATTGGAGATATGAGTTCATAGGCCTCCACCTTGACAACTTAAGCTTTTAGAATAATTGGTTCTTGACAAACATGAACAATTAAGAAAGACTTTTAACCCACAATTAAAATATATATATATATAACACATGTTTGTTTCTCACAGCTTCATGAAATGATATTGCTTTGTACATATTGTTTGAGATCATGTAGTACACATACAATCAGTGAGCTGACTTGTGACAAATTAACGGTGACAAGCTGAGTAGTATGCACCCAGTAAGTTTAGATCACGATCTCACCCTGCACTCCTATTTTTAAGATGGAAGCAAGTCATATCTGGCAATAGTGGAATACCATTTTCTCTTAAAAGAGAAAATCAAGTAAACATTCATCCATTTTGTTTCTGGTAAACTCCAATGTAAATTTGCAGCAGTATGTTTAAAATTCAAACAATTTCTGCTATCACAAGTTGTTCAACTCAAAGGCAAACTCCAGTCTGACTGAAAAACAAAAAGGGAAATTCCAGAAATTATTTAAGATGAAAATTGGCTTCCTAGTTAGGTTCTTGTCAAACTTCATATTTAAAATTGGCATTCTACATTTTTTTTTTAAAATATCATGATCATTTTGATGGGGAGTCTAAGGGAAAACTTGTTTTCCTTTTATTGAAAGCAGAACCCTGATATCTGAAAGCAATAAACTTTTTGTTTTGAGACTTTACACAGGCAAAAGGGGAAAATTTTGTAGTGGACACTTACTTATTGTATGCTGCACGTCCAACCATAACACCATGAGCTCCAGCCTTTCGAGCTGCATTGATCTACAATCAAAATCCCCATTAAAACATGCATAGATAGAAGCATAAAAACAATATGTACCCATTATAAGAACAACAATTCCAATGCTGGAAAATGCCTATAGATTCATTTCACTCATGAGGACACCAAACCATCTCAAAAGCCAGAAATTAGGGAAAAATACATTTGATACTAAGCAGCATGAACATCAGACATATCAACACAATTATAGCAGTCTTTCACCAGAATGTTAAGCACAAAAACGCAGACCAATCTCATGGAGAAGAAAGTAAATGATAACCTTGAAAAATGTCGGCCTTTGTACATTGACTTATCGTGACCATTGTCGACCCAAATCAAGTAACAAAAATATAATTAATTGCGCATTGATCATATTCAGTAAATAGAAGGTTTCCCAATCAATCAGTAATTCAATTACTTTGACTGTGAATAAAGATCTAAAACCAGGCACCAAAGCCAAGAATTGTCTTAGTTAGAATCTAAATTAAGGAATCACCCAAATTAGTTTATTGATTTACAAAAACTCCTAGGAGGAAACCAGTTAGAGTTGCTCTTTATTCCATAAACTGGAGAAGATGTCCAGCATTATTGTTGCTTCAGCGGAAAACAATTATACTGACCTATCAACTAGGACTATATTTGGCAAACACCCAGTAGAAATTTGGAAAATTCTGCTCAATCTCACACACCCACTCCCAATCAAAAGATGAATAAATTTAAAATACCAATGGAAAACAACAACACAAACACCCTGGGCCCTGTTGTGAAAGCAACACAATAAATAAACTCCACATTTCTAGATATCTACCACCCATGGGGACAGACCAAAAAAAATACAGAAAATTTCATATAGATGCATGCTAAACCTATATAGCCAACTCATTTTCAAAACACGAAAAAGCTTGTACATACAAACAGCACAACGCAAAACAGATTTATTGCTAAAAGTAAAACACTATGAATTGGGCTTAATACTTTTGTTTTTTACACACATAAGTAGAGAATGTGCACTTTAAAGATATGTTGATGTATTTGACATAAGCAAAAAAGAGTAGGAAATACACTTTTTAGCAGAAAATTTCTCTTTTACTGAATATCAGGTCTAAATGATCACCATGACAACAACTCACCTCATCAATACTAGTAATGCCACCATTGATTGTAAATGTTAAGTCAGGAAAGTCACGTAAGAGGCCATAAAAGTATTCATATCTGCATTAAAAAAATGTGACATTCATCTCCTATTCTATATATAATACGATTACAAAAATCAAATTGTACAAGCACATACTTTAGCGGAGGAATACTCCTATTTTCAGCTGGGCTAATGCCATTGAGCAGGGCCTTCCTTGAGTGAATTATGAAATGCCTAGTGGGTGATAGAGAAGAAACCTTGTATATGAAATCACCTGACATACAACGAAGGTGACAATAGAAAGTTCAATATGTAATCCTACAAACCATGGCACAAATATTTTAAACAAATTATAAGTTTATAATCTAATGTAAAAAAAAAAAAAAGAAAAATCGCAATCCATTCTAAATCACATCAATGACAATGTGCAATAGAGATCCATTAAGCTTCAGGACAATAGCATCACAAAAAGTGTCAATCTTAATGAGGGCAATGAAACCCAGAACACAAGATGAAAAGCCAAATAACAAGGCAGAAATTAGAAATTGCTAACTAGGGGCTATGTTTAAGCTTCTAATCTGCAGTATTAGATACCACAAGGGTGAGCCAGTGAACTTCAACTAACAGGTTACATTAAAAGGCCAAATTTAAATAAAGCAGTATGTTTCTTACTCATGTTTCTCTGAAAAATGGCTGCTCCCCAAACTGACATGAGGAATTGGCAGGATCAGTAGCATCATCCGATCTTACCGAATTTTAAGTGTTGGGATGCAATCCCAGTATGATCCCAGCAAACCAAACTCTCTGCTGGGATCAGGATCATTTCAGCGGAGAAAACGCGTAGAATTGTTGCAATTCTACAATCCAGCATGCGATTTTTGGGAGGAAATGAGCTTTGTGTTTGGTTCTTGTGCTCCTTGCTGGTTGCCGGGGGGGATTTCAATGCTGTAAGGTTTTCTAATGAAAGCAGGGGTTGGTGAAATTAGAGTCATAAACTCAGAATATAGGAGATTCTGAAAGAAATTGACTCCTTGGATAAGCTAGAAATGGAGGGACCCCTATCTTAGGAACAGATGTCTAGAAGAAAAGGCTGCAAGCCTTAAGCTTAACTGTTGCTTTTTTTTTTCAGAAGTGTCAGGATATTATAAAGAGGACTGTCCGAAGGTGTATGCTGAATTTACCTAAATGGGAAGATTGGTGTCAGCATGAACTCTACGTTCATCAGTCTTGTTCCTTGGAAAGATATATCTTTAAAAGTGAAGGACTTTTAACCCATAAGTTTGGTCACTAGTTTTTACAAACTTATCACCAAGGTTTTATCACTTGGATTGTGTGAAGTTCTGACTGTTCAGTCAGAAACCATATCTTCCAACCAGAGTGCTTTTGTTGCAGGAAGAAATATTTTACATGCTGCTCTTATGGCAAGCAAGGTGGTAGATGATGTTGGGAGGGGAATGAAAAGTGGTTTAGGCTTCAAGATGTACTTTGAGAAAGCTTATGATCGATTTAGTTGGGGTTTTCTGGGACAAGTTTATGGATAGGAAGGGCTTCGGAGAGAGATAGGGGAGATGGGTTGTTTGTAGTCTTTCAACTGCTACTTTTTCCACTATTGTCAATGGTGAGCCTAAGTCTTGGTTTAAAGGGCAATGTGGAGTGGAATTAGACAAGGGGGACTCTACTATCTCTTGCTGTTTCGAATCCCAATAGGGGTTGCTCAAAGGATAGAGAAAATTATGAAGGATTTTCTTTGGTCTGGGGTGGGTGACCAGAGAATAGATCATCTTGTGAGATAGGGAGATTTGTTGCAGGCCCAAGGATGAAGGGGTTCAGGTATTGGAGATTTGGTTTCCAAGAATATTGCTTTGGACGGCTAAATGGCTATGACATTTTCTGTTGGAATCTACTTCCTAATGGCACTAAGTAATTCAGAGCAAATATGGTTTAAATCTGAATGGATGGGACACCAACCCAACGATCCTTACTCCTCATGCTAGTCGTTGGAAGTTTATCTCTCAGGGATATACTTCTTTCAAATCATTGGTTTCTCTACACGTGGGTGATGGCTCTCACATTAGATTTCTGGGAGGACATGGGGTGGAAAACGCCCCTTTCTAGGAGGCCTTTCCTCACCTTTACCATCTCTCCACCTTGCATAATTTACCCATTAATTATTTCTTTCTTCTCAAGATTCTCCTTCATCTAGGGATTTCCAGTTTCACAAAGACATGAACAATAGAGAAGCTAGCAAGCTAGAATCCTTTCTTGGTTTACTTTACTCTTCTCAACTTTCTACTTAACTAGATAGGTGAGTTTGGACCTTGGATTCCTCCCGAGAGTTTTCCTGTAAATCTTTTTTCCATTTTCTTGCTTATTCTACAAATCATCAAAGATTTCTCCTTGACAAACAGATTTGGAAGTTCAAAGCTCCCACTAAATTCAACTCTTTTGTCTGGACAGTGGCACATAACAGGATTAAAACAAATGACTTGTTGCAAGCTTGTAGACCTCATACCGCTATTTCTCGCGATATATTTGTTATGTGCTTCTCTAGCTTAGAAATTAGAATCTATTGGACACTTGTTCTTGCACTGTAAGGTGGCTACCTTCTCATGGGACAACCTGTTTGGGGTCCTTGCTAAGCTTTGGGTTTGTCCTCCTACTTTCAAACAATTTTTGCTAGTCAAGTTCAAAGGTTTTGGCAAGGAGGCAAAATTTTTGTCCAATGTGTGAAATCTATGCAGTAATTTGGTTCATTTGGTTTGAGCGGAAAGATCACAATTTAGGGGTGTCTCTATACCCCCTCAATGCACTTCGTGATAGGATTGTGTTTTTGGCCTCTATAAAGTGCTCTGCTAACAGCGGTTTCAAGTGAGTTGCCATTTCATATTTGTAGAGATTGGGCAGCCTTGTAGCAATTTTTTCATTTTCTTTTCACTTGATTTTTTTGTTCTTTCTGCTTTGGAGGATTTCTTATTCTCCTCTTAGCTGTACTTTCCCTCTCTTCTTTCTAATAAAGATCTTTCTAAGAAGAATGACATAAGAGAGACTGGCATAAATGACAACTTAAGTTCTTACTCTCACTGATCTTCCCAAATGGCAGAAGCATGAGACCCAGAAGACAAATAAATGGAGGCACCAGCAACTCCAAGCCTAATAAATAGTAGAAAAAAAAAAGGTCCCCAACAAACTCTAACAAAAATATTTCCTGTTAGGTTCTAAACATTTCTACAGTCTATCAATATGTTATTCACTACCATTGACTCATTTAACATTGGCTTGAGGGCAGAAATGGGCCCCCCATTTAAAAATATATTTTTAAAAAGAATATAATCTCTTGTATTTTTAATAAACTTAAGAATCAAGTTAAGTCAATCATCTCTTATTTTTTCTTTAATAAACTAAAGAATCAAGTTAAGTAAATCACTACATTACATTACAAAATCTAATTATCCAAATCCAAATGAAAAAATTACATGATTCTTGGTCCAAAATTACATAATTATTGGTCCAAACTTACATATTGGCATCTTTTAAAAAAATAATACGGGCTAATGGCTAGCCCAAGGGTAAACTAGTTTGGCTCGTTTAACCTATGGGCTAAAAGAGTCAGGCCAAAATTAACCACTTTTAAATGGGTCATTAAAATAGAAGCTCAGCCCACCTAATTTATGCAGGTAAACAGGTTAGTCCAATGAGTTCGGGCCATTTTCACAACCCTAATAACAACCATGATTTTTTTCGTACAAATTCCTGGCTCATACCAGCAGGTCACTATTTGCTTTCAATAAATAAGTAGTAACAGAGTTTTTTTTTATAAAAAAAATTCACTAAGATGAAGAGAAGAAAATTACAAGGAATTTGGAGGATAAGGGATTTTAAGATGATAAGAACCCACCATGTACCTAATCAACTGGATAGCCAACCACGATTTTTTCCATACAGATTCCTAGCTCCTACAAGCATGTCACTATTTGGTTACAATGACCAAGTAGTAATTTTGAGCTTTTTTTTCTCATAAAAGAAGAAATTCATTAAGACGGAAGAGAAAAAATTACAATTTGGAAGATAAGGGATTTTGAGATGATAAGAACCCACCATGTACCTAATCAATTGGATAACCCTTTGAGTGCATTACAAAAGCAAGAATATTCATTGAGCACAGCTTAGATGACAAAACATCTCACAAAATATAGCAGATATGCAGCCATACCAACATATATCTGGCATACTATATGCAATACCATGTCCATATAAATATTTTAAGAGGATGAACCATATAATATCCTAACTTTACATCCTTTTTTTCATAAAAGAAGAAATTCATTAAGACACAGAAGAAATCCTAGCTTTACATCCTTTCAACTTGAATAGACAAAGAATGTTTAGAGAAGGACCTTACAGAGCTCATTGTAAGAATCATGATCATCCACACCGATTCGGCATTTAACACTGACAGGTACATTTGTATTGGCAGCAATTACTGACATAGCCTCAGCAACAAACTTTCCTTGTATACATTAGATTTCTATATTAATGCACATTGATGAAGAAAATTTATATATTCAATCTGTTTGCATTGTCATATTTAATTAAGGATAATTTTCTAACCTTTGGGTCAAGCATAAGACGAACACCAAAGCCATCCCTTGTCCAGCTACCCTTGGACTAGGGCACCCACAGCTGGTATATGTTAAGCAAATAAATAAATGTCTCTGTCAGAGATTAATAGAACAATGAAACTTTAAGATTCAAGGTAATAGGAAATAACGAACTTGAAGTTGATCTCATCATAGCAGTAAGCATTAGCAAGTTCAGTTGCTTTTGCCAAATTTTCTAAATTACTCCCTCCAATTTGAAGCACAATAGGATGTTGATCTGGAGAATATGCCAAGAATCTGTCCTGAGCATAATAGACAAAAAGAATCAATGGTTTTTCAGTACCAATTTATCCACAAATGATGGTTTTAAATACCGTCCCATTAATTTGTGCTCTTATGCACACACATATGCCCACACTGCTATGAGATAAAGTAATATTAATTGCAATCTGGTAAGTTTATCAGAGACAACTCTGAGTACACTATATTAATTGCAATCATGATCTTAGTTATTCACATAAGAAAAACCCTTCTATTTAGCTCCATAATTTCTACTTTTAACAAGCAGACTTAATCTTTATAAACTTACCAGATTACCATTTTGATAAACAATTGTTTCAGCTGCAAGCATCTCCGTGTACAGCCAAGCATGTTTTGATATGAGGCGTGCAAGAGTCCTATAGTGATGGTCTGTCCAGTCCATCATTGGAGCAATGCTGAAATCCAAGCAACAACAAACCATTACCGAAACAGGTTGATAAAACCAGTATACTTATAGCACAAGCAGATAGGAAGGAGAGCAAAAAAAAAATGCAGAGAAACCCAGCTACCCACCTAAACCAAGGAGGAAGATAGTATTTTGCAACCATCACAGCCTTACTATGCGATTGTTCTTTCAGAGTATAAGCAGAAAGAACCTCGACCTGCGCAAATTCCCGCAAGATATACCAACCAACAATCTGCAACCGTTTTTAATGATATTAGAACTTATAGGAGTAAATGAAACTGCCAGGGAATATCCTGCAAACTTCATCATCCCTTTTAGCAAACCATAGTATGCTCCTCATGTACATCAAATGAAACCATCTCTTACACTGTAACATAGACACACACAACAATATGCGTGCAGAAGTATATAAAATATTACACGCCAAGATATATTTCACCTCTATGAACCCTTGGAATACTACTTGCAACAGCATCACTCATCATAAACCAACCATCCACAAAAACAACACCCAGAAAACAGAACTTGAAATGTTATGTTTACCCAACGGGAATATTACTTTAAATTATTAAAAGAATAACAACAACGCTTATGATTCGTCTAAAAAAAAAAATCTAAAACAAGAAGAACCTAGCTGGCAGCCTAGCAGTTTCCAACAATGGTGACAAAATCCAAGAAGCATCTGATATAACTAGTATGGTAACGATTCTCAAGTGATGAAAACCACTTTTCAACCATGAACGGTTTCTTTTTTCTTTTTTTGGGGTGGCGGAGGATGTGAATTGAGAGGCATTTTATCGAACAGTAGACATGCAAGGAATGGCCTTATATATGATATAAAATTTAAGGAGAAGCTCATAGAAAAAGAGCATTTTAGGGTTTCTTACATGAAGGAAGGAAACTGCTGCCGGTGCCGGATTCTGCCTCGGCCTTCGCGCCGGAGCTCAGCGTTCAGAGAATCCAGAGAAGCAAGACTAGTAAGTGGAGGCTTTGTGCTGTATCCGCGGCACTCAATTGGAAGCACACCGGTTATACCCTGTTTGCCCCAGTTTTTAATTCAAAAGCGTTTTTTTTTCCTTTTCTGAATTGCACTATTCAGTTGACCCTTGTTTTATCACTTTTATTAAAAGCATATTTGGTCTGTATAATTTATGTTTTTAGTTTTAATAAAATTTTAAAAAAATTAAATATCTATTTGATTAGGTTTTAATTTTTTAAACTAAAATCAATTATAAAAAATAATAAATAATCATTTTATTATTTTTAAAAAATTTTAAAAACATAAAATAAGAAGTTGGAAATGCAATAATAATTTTTATATTTATAATAAAAATTATATTAACTAAAAATATTTCATAAAATTTAAAAATTTCAAAAAGAAAATTATTTTTTAAAAATTAAAATAAAAAATAAAAACAAAAATACTTCTTCAATTATCTTTTCATTTTAATTGACTCATTAAAATAAAAATTTAATTTTGATTCATTACAATATAAAATTATTTTATATTAATTATTCAATCATATACCACTACATTATGAAAAAAAATAACTATGATAATAGGATTAATTTTTAATCTAACACTAATATTAAAGTATTTTACCCTATCATTCTAATCATGTATAGATATATTATTTAAAGAATTTGACTATAATAACAATTGTTTGAAAAAGTTAAACTCTTTTAATACTACCTCCATTCCTTTTCTTTTGTTGTTTAAGATACTTGTACATGGATTAAAAAAGTCATTAAAAAGCATCATTTACAAAAAAACAACAAAAAACACTTGACTAAATTAGCTTCCTATTGAGAAATATTCAAACGAGTAAAAACACTATTATTCATTGTTCTAATTCCCTCTTACCTTATTAATGTCAATGATAAAGTTTAAAAAAATAATTAATACTTTCTTAATTTTTTAAAAAGATAGATAAAATGAAACAAATTTTTTTCTCTAAAACAACAAATAAAAAGGAACGAAAAAAGAGTAACATATTATATATTAGTACATAATTAAATAATAATATAAAAAAATTTTACACTCACAATATATTCAAATTAAACTCATGATAATAACTACACAATAATGTAATAATGATGATAGTATAAATAAATTTTATATTGATAGTAAATTAAAATTAAACTCAATAAATAATATGATTAAAAAAAAATTTCTATATAGTTTACATTTATTTTTTATTTTGATCCCTAATTTTTTTTTCTTTTATAAGCAAGTCCTTATATTTTTATATGTTATCAAAACCATCAAACTATAATAACTTCATCAATTTGCATCTCACGATGTAAACGAATGCTTAGGTAACACAATTTTGTCCATATAAAATGCTTTGGACATTTTCTTCAACTCATCTACTACTACTTTTTCTTTTCCATTTTGCATGATGTGTGTGAGCGTGGAATTTGGTATCTTATTGGTCCACTAGTGAGCATGGCAAATACATCTCGATCCACAAGTATTTAATCTGTCCCGTCCCGTCCCATCCTAGGATGGGGTGGGTTAGGATTCATTTTCACTTACAAGGAGGAACGAGTTCGGGTTTGAAATGATTTGTCCCATCCTATCCCGCATTCCTTAATATTTCCATTTTTTTACTTTTTTTATTTTCATAGATTATATTATAATTAATGATCAAGAAGAGAAGAATGATGAAGAGTTGATTGTATGATTGAGAATTATACAAGAGCAAGTACTAGACTTTATTTTATTTGTTGACTTCATATCCAATATTTTAATTTCTATAACTTTATTATATTTGGAATTGATCATGTTATTGTATCAAACAAGAAATAATAATGTTATTAACTTGTTTAATTTCTAACTTGTTAGAAGTTTATATTTTTCTTGAAACATAAATTTTAGTTTGATATCATATTATAAGCTATTTTTTTATATTTTAATTGATTGTTTTATAAATTTATAACTACTAGAAAGATCATAAGGTGCTAGTAGAATGCGAGTTTTCTGTTTATGTTATAGGGCGAGTTCGAATTTTTTTATTCAAAATCTTGTAAAGACAGGTAGGGACGGGTTCTCATAAAAAATAAAGGGTGTGAGGTGGGGTTCGAGGATGGGAGAAAACTCGAGCCCTACCCACCTTCGTTGTCATGTCTAATCACACTATTTTGACTCATCCATTTGCATATGACAATATATGTAACAGGGATTGGAAAGTAATACCCTTGACAAATGTTACATAAAAAAAATAATTAAAATTTTTTACATAGAATTCAATTAATTAAATGTAAGAATAATTATTAAATGAAATATAATAGTATGAACCACCCACTTATTTAAGAGTTCAATAAAGCATATAAAATCATTCTATAAAAAATTCTAATAAAAAAATTATATCAAGTAAGTTTAGTTCATCACTATATTTTTTTCGTGTTAGCATATATAAATACCTTCTCACATGTCCTATGCTCTATGTTTTTTACTCACTCATTAAAATTATTACAAAATCAATTTCATTCATAGTTAAAACTACTTCCAAACTACTTTTATCCAAAAACAAACAATTAGTGCTTGTTTAGATTTTTATTTTATAAAAATACTTTTAATAAATATTTTTTTATATTTTAGTATATTTAGATGAGTTTTTTTTTTTAAATGTAGTGCTAAAAAAATAAATTTTTAACTATATTTTAGTGTTCCTTAAAAAATTTAGATCATAAAGAAATTGTTCAAACATTAAAAAAAAATCTCTAATTTTGTATCCAAACATTAAAAAGTTTTTACTTTATGTTTGGTTTGAGAAAAAGAAAATAAAGAGAAAAAAATTTTAAAAATTTAAAACTTTCTCTTATTTGGATGAAGAGAAAATTTATTTTTGTTATACGAGAGGAACAAAAACCTAGGTATGGGAGAGGAATAGGTAACCTCGTGAAAGATCAAACCTTTAACATCATCACATCTCTTCTTATAAATTAAGACTCATACTAATTGAACTACAAATTCCTTGGCGTATAAAAAGAAAAAGTAAAGAAAGAAAAAATTCTAAGGTATTTTTGGTTTAGAGGTAATAGGAGATTAACTTTTAAGAAAGAAAATTTTTTGAAATTAAAGTGTGTTTGATAGATTGAGAAAGGAAAGAGAAACATTTGTTGGGGAAACATGTCTTCTCACTTGATGATAAAATCAAGGATGAAGATGCTATTGAAGATTGATTCAATTTGTAAGGTTCAAACTATAAATTCTCAAAAATATTAGGCTCAAATACCTTATCGAAGTCCTTTTTTAATAAACTATCTATACATACTACCGTAAACCTTCATTCAAGCTTGTGGTACGTCCTTTCATTGAAATAAGATAGTCTCCCATCTCCTAAACTATTTTATTAAAAAATTAAAGGAAATTTTTTTAATAAATTCATAATTTATTATTCATGTGCTTATATTTAATCAAATCCTTAAATTATTAATTTTTAATCAATAATTATAAATACTATATTTCATAAGTTTATATTCTAAAATACATTTTTCATTTTAGAAGAGTCAAACTCGTCAATATGTTTTATGGTTGAACAAATAAAGGCAAATGTAAAAGATTGGTATATTATGCCTCTAGACATGAGAATTGTGATTCAGTTTCTTAAAAGTTACATTTTAAAGGTGAGGGTCATATGTTATGTCTCACATTGAATAGGATTAGAAATTTAATGTGGTACTTAAATAATGAGACACTCTCATCTAATAAGTTAATTTTTTCAGAATAAGGCCTTTTATAGACTGGATCGTGACAATTGAAAAGATAAAAAAGGGCCATCTAGAAGCTGAACTCTGTAGGAATACTCCATGTTTAAAAAAAAAAAGAATTACTACGTTGCTAAGATGTTAATTCATTTTGGGGCAACCAAACATTAAAAAAATGAATTTTTTATTCTTTTAATATTTACACCTTTAAAAATTACTCCCCTAATCATTAAACTAATATCAAACACAACCTAAAAGCTAAAAAAATTAAAAAGAAAATTATTTCAAATATCATTTTTTTATTATTCCTTTCTTGACTTCCAAACAAAAGATTAAAGATAATTAATAGTTGAAATTCGAACCAAAGACCACCAGGCCTATAATGGTCCTAATAAAATGATCCGAACCAGCTCATCGACCCTGATCATTATTCGTTAACCGAAACATGTGGCAGAGGATAACTAACTCAACTAGAGAGAAAAGCCTGTGTCTCAACTCTCAACTCTCAACTCTCAACTCTCAACTCTCAAGTACTCGTCGCATCATAGAGAGCGGCCATGGCTACACTGAGCTTCAACCCCAACAGAATCAGAACCCCAACAGTCAAATTTTGGCAAACCCATCTCCAAATTGAGCTCGCCGTCAAAAACCATCAGAATCCCATGTATATTTTCCTCTAATAACGGAAGAAACCAGCCACAACTTCGCCATTTTCGAACCAGTTCGGTGTCCGAGAGCTCGGTGTCGACCCAGAAAGAAGAGGAAGTTTTTGAAGATGAAGAAGACGACCCAACTGCAGAAATGAGCTATCTTGATCCGGAAACCGACCCTGAGGGCATTTCGGAGTGGGAATTGGACTTCTGCTCCAGACCCATTCTTGATATTAGAGGGAAGAAGGTTTGGGAGCTAGTTGTTTGCGACAATTCGCTCTCGCTACAGTATACAAAAGTATTTTCCAAATAATGTCATCAATAGCGTTACTCTGAAAGATGCTATTGTTACTATTTGCGACGAGTTGGGTGTCCCATTACCTGGAAAAATCCGCTTCTTCAGGTAATTAATTATGTGCCATTATATCTAGATTTATAGGCATGCTTGTATTAAGTTTTGTGTATATGATAAGATAATCTTTTACTCAGTGTTCATGATAGAGTTAGGAATGTTAATTGTTTTGTTGCTTTGTAGGTCACAGATGCAGACAGTTATTACAAAAGCATGTAAGGAGCTTGGCATAAAACCTATTCCTAGTAAACGGGTGTGTATGGCTTCAATTTTTATTGTGGATACAAAATTTAAGAGCTTAGCAGAAAACTATAGGCTTCCCTGTTGTTAGAAGTTAGTTATGTTGATGAATGATTGACAATCTGACACCCTATCCAGCAAGAAACCAGATTATTTTGTCGCGTGACTGACAAAGCTTGAATTAAAAAGCTTAACTTGTCCATTTAGGTTGAAGGTGCCAAGAATGGCTGTCATATCTCTAGCATCATGGATTGTCAATGTGTCTATATTCTCTAATCAACTTATGAACGGGATGAAGTAGTTAGTAAACATTTGATTTAACCACTTGCCTATTTATAAAAAAAATTAAATTTTAATTTGTATGCATAGATATCTAATTGTGATATCCCATAATATAGGAAATTCTCAACAATGGCAAGGGGAAGCAATGCCAATTGCCAAAACATATGGCACTAAGTGTAAGCTAAATTGGAGCATGTAAAAATTTGGTTTTTTTTCCCCTTAATTTCTGTTTACGCATGTTATTGGCTAAATGTCACTTTTGGTAGAGAGATAAACATAATGGGAACAAATAAGATCTGCATTTACACCATTGTTAAAACCAGTTATTTTATATTTGGATTCGTCTAATATATATGTTAAGATTTCATCCTAGGAAATTGTAAAGCATGCTCATCTATGTTATAGCTTTTTTAGGTTTTAGATTAGAAATTCTAGTTGTTGTATCAAACTTAACCACACCAGGGTCGTTTTTGTTTAAGCATATTTAGCTATAGAGACTGGAAGTGCTTCAGGAAATTTCCTCTTAACCATGAAGTAATAAGAATTATACACCAGCTTTTAAATGTTAAAAGGGGCATCTTGTTGCACAAAACTAGAAGATTGAGAAATAAGAATCTTTTTGAGTATGCATAAGACTGCCATTAATGCTGTGACTTTATTGCTAGAAGTCCTCACTTCACAAGGAGGGGACCCCAGTGGACATAATTTGTTTCATGATGCTTTTTTTCTTTCCCATTCCCCTGCTTGGTGCTTGACGATTCATTTAAATGGTTCAAAATAGCCCAAAATTAAGGTCTGTACGCAAGTTTTCCCAAATAAATCTCACCTCTTGGATATTATCTGTAGATTGTAGGAAATGCCTCTTCTATATTACGTCCATAAAATGAGGAAATAGAAATTCCATGGTATATGTAGCATCTTATATTTATAATGATTCACTGAGTTCAGATATCCTTTGTCAGAGGTGGCCCAGCATGTATTTTATGTGGTTCATCTGATCCTTTTCAGTGCTTGTCATTACTTCTGTGGCTGGAGGAGCGCTATGAGACTGTATATATGCGGCATCCTGGATTTCAAAAAGGATCCAAGCCTCTGTTGGCACTAGATAATCCTTTTCCTATGGAACTTCCAGAGAATCTTTTTGGGGAAAGATGGGCATTTGTCCAATTACCTTACTCAGGTAAAGAGGCAGCAGCTTTCATGTCAGTTACTTGACAATTGGTTGACAAATGATTGTCTTCTCTTTCTCTCTCTTCTGGTAATGAGGCACATATTTTTCATTTTATTTTTCAAGGTTAAACTTCGCTTATACTAGTTTAAATTTTTTATATAGCTACATAGATTTAAATGGTCCCATTATTCAAAAGCCCAGGGCTTTTCCTCTTATTTTTAATACAAGGCAAATTTGTATGTTTAATACTTTCGAATTTTTTCCTAGGACATACCTCTCTAACTTCCAATAACCTATTTTTAAGCTGTTCGAGAGGAGGTGTCTTCCTTAGAGACAAGATTTGTCTTTGGTGCTGGGCTAGATCTTGACTTATTGGGTATTGAAATTGATGACAAGACATTGATCCCAGGACTGGCTGTTGCATCTTCTCGTGCCAAAGCATTAGCAGGTACAGAATTATAGATTTTCTGCATGTATATTCCTCGTGTCCATAACAACAGACTCTTAACATCCTTGGTATTATTTCATTCAAAATTATTTTTGTACTTAAAATCAATTAATAACCAAGCTAGTGACAACATGTCAGATCTTGTATCAAGCAATTTGATGAGTTACTGAAAATCTATTTTCAGACAGCATGAAGATTTCCTGTACTTGAGTCAAAATGCATAGCTAGGTCCAAATCAAAATCATACAATAAGATTGTTGATAAATTAAAACGTGTATTGAGCTCAAATAGTATGCAGCATGCAGCACGGAAACTTAAAATACTGATGAGTGATGATGCTATGTGCTATCATACACTTTTAATACACTGGAGTGTATCCAGTTTTACAATTTTTTATGTTAGAACAATTTGCTAGCTAAGCGAAACTATGTTGCTCATTTACACAGTTATTAGAGTACGGACCATAATTTGGTCAATTAGCTTACTATAACTATAACTAAATTTTATATAACTGTTGACAGTAAAGCTGGGTAGCTGCTTCAATAAGATTTGTGGACAATTAAGACCAAGTAGTGAGATAAGACCTTGATCTTAATGGAGTTGCAGAAAGACAAACTTATGCATCTTGGCTGTTAAATTTTACTTGGTGGATATTCTTAAATATTCTTGGATAGCAGATCACTGTGATCTTGGTTCAGCAAGTATTTTTGAGACCTAAATACCTGTTTTCTTTACTAGTGCTGTAGGATTTTGGCTATCCTGATTCTGAAAAGCTTTTGATTTCTTGATTTGTATATCATCACTAGCATGCCTCATGCAATTGTAGTTTTCTTTTATGCAAAAAATATAAAAAATACAATTGTCTTCCAAATCCTTCTTATAATTTAGAATACCCTCAACATTTACTGTCACAGCTTGGATGAATGGCTTGGAAGTTTGTGCTGTTGAAGCAGACACTGACCGTGCTTGCCTGATTCTATCTGTTGGAATTTCTATTCGGTATGTATATGCCACCTATAAGAAAACTCCTGTGACAACTAGTGAAGCTGAAGCTTGGGAAGCAGCAAAGAAAGCTTGTGGAGGTTTGCATTTCCTTGCGATCCAAGAAGACTTGGATTCTGAAGACTCTGTTGGCTTCTGGCTTTTACTAGACTTGCCATCTCCACCTGTATAATCTTACAAATGATTATGGTTGAGTATTCACTGAACAAAAATATTATCATAGAATTATTAGATTCCAGAATTTTTCTTGGACCCCAAAATCAAATTCTACCTAAATTGACCAATTAATTTCTGCGCAGCATTGCCATTCTCATTCTATAAAAATACAATACTCTAATCCCAAATCAATTATAACCCTCGCTCTTGTATTCTTTTTCTGTAGTAAGACTTTATGCTATTAGGCATTGTACTATCAGATCTTATAGTATCGGATCTTATCTTGTATAATGTACCAAATAGGACTTAGACAAAGGTAAAAGCGAGCAAGCTAGCTGTGAGACTTCTAGTAAACAAAGGTAAACGTAAAAATGCTGTAAAACAAAATATGCAAAGGTGAAAGCAAGAAAGCTATTAAACTAACAGTAAACAAAGGTAAAGTTAGCTTGCAAGCTTGCATGGTGGTTTTTTTTCCTTGCAGCCCACAATCTGGCATGAAGGTTGAAGGACATGTTTCTTCTTATTAGTGCATATATTTGATATGGGAGTAAAAATAGAAATAAAAAAAATTTTCTGGATAAATTTTATATATAAAATATAGACAAAATTCATCTAAGAAATTTTCACCCCACTTTTATCCTATGCCAAGCTGACCCGTGGTTCACATTGCCCGTAACTTGTTCTTTCATCCATAGTGATGCAACTTGAGAATGGGTTTCAGGCTTGGCTTTTACGTTTCTTTTTTTTTTGGGTCGGGGGATTTGGGGGATGGGTTGGGATCCAACCCTAGGTGCGACTTCTCAAGGCAACAAGCATTTGTCATTAAGCCACATGTGTGATTGCTTTAGGCTTGGCTTCATAGTTGTATAACCCGTACCGGAAGTCAACCAAGTCAGAAGGCCGAGTCATCGGGTCAGCAGTCTTAATGCGGGTTAAGCAGTCGAATCGAAAAATTCAGATAAAAAAAAATAAATTAAAAAAACTTACTATGTAAAAAAGTACTTTATATTTTTAATATAATACAATTCAAATGTAATATTTAAAGAATACATAATTAAATATTATAATATAATATAATAGACAAACATGTTTGTAATTAACAAATAACATAAATTAAGTCATTTTGTAAATATTTTTAAAGAACAAACATAAATTCAATAATCTTGTTCAAGTGTACTCATTTATTACTTCTTTTATCAGCATAAAATGACAAACAAAAGTGTTAAAAAAATTAAAAGAAACTTTATAATGAAATATATATTAAGGCCGGGTTAACCAGGCAAGGCTGAGCGATCATGATGGTTGAACCGGACAAGTCGTCCGAGTTGAACCGGTCAAAGTGGATTGATGTGAAAAACTGTCTAAAACCTCAACCGAATCAATTTAGTTGCCGGTTCATGAGATTACTGGCTGGTCCAGTTCCGGTCCATGCAATTATACTTGGCTTCTTGAATCAACAGCTTAAGTTAGTTGGACTTGTCTACTCCTTAACCCAATTTGACATTTGTACATTTTAGCGTGTCTAACAAATTGATACCTCTGACAAAAAAATAATAATATCATGTTAGACCAAAAAAGCAAATTGATATCATGTGGACTCAAAAAAAAAATGATATCATAAACACGTTGAAAGCTCTATATTTATAATTTTATAGGCTTAATTGTAGTTTTGATTTATGTATTTTAATAAAATGAATAATTTGATTTTCCTATTTTGAAAATAAATTATATAATTTCTCCATTTTAAAAAAATTAATTATTTTTGTCTCTCTGTTAATGTTCCTTAAAAACCTTAATGAAAAAATGTTAATGTAATATTAAGAAATTAAATTTTTAACAAATAAGTCATGTTAAATATATGTGATATGTACATGATTATTTAATTACTTAAATTAATTTTAATAAAAAATAAAGTTAATAAAAAAATTAATTTTGTTATTAAATGCACATAAATTACTTATTTAAAATAAAAATTTAATTTTTAATATCATATCAAGAGTTTTTTTTTTGTCAAATTTTCAATGACACATAAAAAGATCAAAGCTGTTTATTCTGTAAAAAATAAAAAAATTAAATAATTTATTTTTTAAAATAAAAAAATTAAATAATTTATTTTACTAAAATATTAAAACTAAAATTACAATCAAACAATATTTATATCATGATCACAAGTTTTTTTTTAATAAAATAGTATTCTCATTTACAGAGAGATTTTAATCCAAAAAACAATGTTTGTAAAGATGGTTTGAAGCAAGATTTTCTTGAAGTTGAAGAAAAAGTGAAAAAAAAGGAAAAAAAAAAAAATCTCAGTCGACTGCGATCAGCGGAACTGGCAACGCCGCCTTTCTTTCAGTGGCGGGATTGCAGAGTTACAATTAACTACCTTCATCACTCGTCCCTAAAATAGAACGCATTGCACTCTCTGACATTGCGAACTCTCTGGGCTATTCTTGAATCTTCAAGTTACTGGTACCCTCCTTCTGCCATGGTTTTCGTTCTCAAAACGCTATCTTCATCCGAACTCCAGAATTATCCTTTCTTTTTCAGTTTCTTGGTTTTTTTTTTTCCTTATCAGGTTATAGCTTGGTCGGGTTTTCGATTAGAATCGGACGCTGTTCCCGAAAAACTCAGGTAAATAATCTTTGTTAAAAGCCTTAAGATTATGTGTTTTCTTCGTTTGGAGCTGAATCTTCTTGACATTGTTGTCTTTTGGACCTGAATCCATATTCCGTTTTTCTTCATCTCGATAGCATTCATTCGGTAGATTAGATGATGCTTTTTGTTATAATGTGATGGACAATTGAATTTGAATGTGTGTGGGAAATCAGGATTCCATTAATCCTTCTCTGAAGCGCCGGTCCAATACATTTGCACATTTGCATTATTTTTAGTGTTAACTAATGTGCATATATAATGTATTTGCGCATTTGCATTATTTGTTTCTTCTGTGTGTTTGAAGTTTGAATGAACTGTGTGTACTGTCTGGCGACACATTTTCAAGTTTCAGCTCCTTTAATCCTCAATGGCGTATAAATCTACGCCATTTCTATTTCCATTTAAGATATGTGGGAGTATGCAGGAAATGATATACCTTATAGTGAATTGACTTCATGTGTTAAGGTTTTATGCATGCTTGGAGCTGAAGCCACATTTATTGGTCAACATGGGATTTGATAACGAATGCATAGTGAACATTCAATCTCTTGCTGGAGAGTACTTCTGTCCTGTTTGTCGGCTGCTCGTCTATCCAAATGAAGCATTGCAGTCACAATGTACTCATTTATACTGCAAGCCATGTTTGATATATACAGTGAGCACTACAAGGGCTTGCCCATATGATGGTTACTTGGTTACTGAGGCAGATTCCAAGGTTCTTTTCCTACTTCTCGTTCCAAAATGCTCCTGTGCAATGCAGTTTTTTCTGTGTATTTATGGGTTTGTATCTCTTATTTGCAGCCGCTGACAGAGTCAAATAAGACACTGGCTGAAACTATTGGAAAAATAGCAGTCCATTGCCTATATCATAGGAGTGGATGCACATGGCGAGGAACTTTGTCCGAGTGTACTTCTCATTGTTCTGAATGTGCTTTTGGCAACTCTCCTGTTGTTTGCAACAGGTGTGGGATCCAAATAGTGCATCATCAATTACAAGAACATGCACGAATTTGTCCTGTGAGTGCTATATATTAGTTCCTTCCATCTATTTCTGCCAGGCAGGTTCTTATGCTTGTTGATTGACAGGGTGGGCAAGCTCAGGTGCAACAAGCAGCTGCTACCCAGGATCCTTCTTCCAGTAGTGCTGCTGCTTCTACTGATCAGAACCAGACTGCTACTGCTCTAACTTCTCAAACTGTTGTTGCAATTACTACACCTGGGCATGTTCTGAATCAGCTAGCCAACCCAGCTTCTCAAACTCAACCTTTAGTTCAAACTGTTGCACAGCCAACAGCAGAGCAATGGTATCAACAGCAACAATATGAACAATACTACCAGCAATACCCCAGACAAGACCCATACCAACAGCAGTATCAACATTACTACCCCTATCAACAGTCTGTTCCACAGTACCAGCAGGCCAATGGCCAGCCACAACCTCAGGCCCAACAACAATCTCAGCCCCAACCTCAACCACAGGGACAGTCTCAACCGTTTTCACATATTCAGGCTCCTGCAGCCCTGCAATCTCAGAGCCAGATGCAAGTTAACCAACAAAAGCAGCAGAATCAACCTGCTATACGGCCATATAGTCAGATTCAGTCACTGAGTCACCCACCAGGCCATGACCAAGCCCTCCCTCAACCTCGGACTTATCCTTACCCGCAGGTTCAACCTCATTCTGTCCAGCCTCAGCTCCAACAACATATGCAAATGTCTCCTTATCAGCAGCCTCATCCTCAAATGCAACATTCACATCCTCAAGTTCAACAACCAGTTCATAAGTATCCTGTTCCTCAACCTCAAGTTCATCCACAACTGCAGCCTCATGCTTCAGTTCAGCATCTTTCCCAGTCCCAGGTGCATTCTCACCAGCCCAACCAACCCCTGACTTCTAATATCCAGTCTCAAGTGCAAAATACATCATCACATGCAGTGACAGGTCATCATTCTTATCCTCAACCCCAGCCTCACCAGAATATGCAGCTGGGAGCCCCTCAACATACTATGCACATGCATCCTCAAACTGGGCCTCAACCCCAGTCCCACCATCCTGTCCAGTTGCAGAATCAGTTTCCTCAGCAAACTCCAATGATGATCCCTCATCAATCGCATGCTATGCTTCAAAGCCAGCAGCATCCAGCTTTGTTACCTTCATCAGTTCAAGGACAAAGTACCCCTCCTGTGCAACAGCAGCCAGTTTATGCTCCTAATCAACAACCTGGCCAAATCAACCAAGGTCCTGTTTTGCATCCGGTTCAACAGATATTGCCTCAGCAACCTTTTGCAGAACACCAGATACTGCCTGCTCCGTCTCATCTACGACCCCAAAGTCCAGCCCATTCATTTCCAAAAAACACTCTTGCTTATCCAGAGTTACAGGGAAATTTTGCACCATCAGATAGCACTCAGCACAGTCAATCTCAAAATGCTGTAGGAAGGCCTTTGATTCCCAATCATGCAGTACAAGTACAGCCATTTGCACAATCTTCCACTTCCAATACTATTCCAGTTAGACCAGTGCACACTGACCCACCTGGAAATCAGAATTTCTTGGTTGGGACCAATAATCAAGTACCATTGTCTTCGCAACTGCAGTCTAGGGCGCCAGAACCAATTGGTAGACACGGTGATATCATTGAGCAACAAACTGACTCTGTCTCTGGGAAACTTGGTAAAAGTTTTGAGGATTTGGATACAGTTTCTGGATCAGCAACTGAGATGAAATCTGTAAAAGTTGAAATGGATATGAAACAAATTGAGGTTTGGAATAAGCGAAATGGCGAAGATCCACATTCTGTGCAGACTCTAGGCTCAAATGACAATGCAATAGAAAATGGTGATTCGATGAATAAGAATCTCAGTAAGGGAGAGGCTGCTGAAAGTACTTGGCAGCCTTTAAGTGGCAAGTAGATTGGGTGGTACAATTTATGGGATTCAAAATGATAGTATTAATGAGCATTCTGTTGTCAAAGGCAAGGAGATTCAAGATGAACCTCTGCTGAAAAATTCTTTGACTCTAGGGAAAGAGACAAAATACTCTGAGTCAAAAACTGATAAACTACGGAAGGATGATACATATTCTCCAAAACCTCCTATTGGTGCTGACAATGCATCGGCGGCTGTCTCTCAACCGCGTGGTAGTCAAGGACCTGGCGGTGATGAATACAGAGTTAAGCCATCTGAGGGTTTTGCTCAGCTATCTTATCCAGCTCCTTTTTCTGATCAGGGTAAGCATCAGCAAATGATGATTAATTATGGGGCTGCTGCTGTCCAGCAGAGGCCTTCTGCAATGTCAGCATCACAGTTACCACATCCAGCAGTTCCAAATGAGCCACTCTCTGCAAGACAAAGCTTTCAACCTCAATCTCTTGGACCCCCAGCATCGTATAATCAAGTCCATGAGCCTCCTTTCCATGCTGGTGCATCCAATTTTTCTCATATTGAAGGGCCACAATTTCATGCACCATCTCCTGGAGATATGCATGGTGGAATGACTGCAAATTTACTTCCACATGCTCCTGAAGGTCGAAGACGTCAGCAACACCCAACTAATTTGATGGCTGCTGAAACTTATCCACATCAGAGGCCCAGATACTTGAATGGTCCCCAATGTTTTGGTTTGCAGAATGAAAGATTCAAATCTTTCCAGGTTCCAGGTCAACAAAATATTGATCGAAGAGAGTTTGAAGATGATCTCAAGAAATTCCCTAGGCTGCATTTGGATGCTGAGCCAATTTCTAAATTTGGGAGTTACTCATTAGGTTCACATGATAGCTGTGGTAGTGGTGCAAAGTTGAATCCTGGAACAAGTTCTGCTGCCTCAAGATTACTTCCTCTTCCTCATCCTCCAAATGAAGCTGAAGAGCGACAGGTCGGTTTTCATGATGATGCAATTAAGAAATCAGGTTCAACTCTTCATCCTGGTTATCGTGGACTAGGTCCTGGATATGGGCGAAATCATGTGGATGGTATGACTCCAAGAAGTCCCGTTGGTGAATATGCTGAGATGTCTTGGAGATTTGGGGCCCTTTCTGGCGGTCTTGTTACTAAGTCAGGTATTGATGATTTTGGCGGCAGAGATGAACATCATTTTGGTGACTCAGTTGGCATTGAGTTTCATGACAGTCAGTTTCCTCATTTGCCTAGCCATTTGTGTAGAGATGAGTATGAGGGTCCTGGTAATTTACGAATGTGTGAACGTTCACAGAGTGGTGATTTTGTTGGTCGTGATGGATATGCTGGCCATTTTCGAATGGGTGAACATTTGGATCCTCATAATTTTCCTAGGCATTTGAAGCTTGGGGAACCTCTTGAATTTGGTGCCCATCCTGGTCATATGCGAGCAGTTGAATTTAGTGGTGCTCGAAGTTTTGAATCTTTTAGTAAAGGCAACACGCCAGGCTATCTGCGGGTTGGTGAGCCTGGGTTTAGGAGCAGCTTTTCCCTTCCAGGATTTCCTAATGATACTGGATTTTTAACAGTTAAGTTTTGATTATCAACACATTAACATTTGTGTTTGTTATTCTTATCACTTAGTTAAGATTTAAAAACTTTTCAACATTGAAGTTGAGTCAATGGAATGTTGAATATTTTGGGGGAATATAGTGATTACTGTTTGCTTTGTGAATTGACTGCAATTTTCAGCTTTATATCCAGGAGGCAGTTATTGAGATGTAAATTTATTATCTTTTATATATTTTCCTTTTTCCAGGGAGATATTAGGTCATTTGATAATTTGAGGAGAAGGATGGCTGCTAGCATGGGGTGGTGCAGGATATGTAAAGTTGACTGTAAAACAGTTGAAGGTTTGGACTTGCATTCTCAAACAAGGGGGCACCAGAGGGTGGCCATGGATATGGTTAAAAGCATCAAACAAAATGTGAAGAGAAAAAAATTGTAGGTTTTTTTTCTTTTGCTGCATTAATGCTGTCTTAATACTTACAGGAAGTTAAGCTTTCCTTCGGAAGATAAACTCTATTATTTTATATGTAAATTTCTTGTTTGTAGAATGTCCAGTGGACAATTCTCGGTTGAAGACGGAAACAAGTCACGGAAAACTGGTTTTGAGGGCTGTGGAAATAAGCATAAGCATTGAGTAGTTGTGGTTTTCTGCAACTCTGATATTTGTGGCTCTTGTGCAGTTGACATTGAAAGATGTTCCTGTGGTATTATTGCTTTAGCAATGCTTACCGTTTCATGCCCTTTTTCTATTTTTGAGGTGGTTTATGCTACTTTTGTCTTTTCAGGTTGCTGCCATCATGTTAATGGAGATGTTTTTTGGATCTGAATTATCCTGGCAGTTAAGTTTGTTGGTTTTTGAATTTGAAATCCATAATTTGAAATTAGAATAGTTGTTTCAACCCTGGCACTATAGTTGACAGTTTCTGTCATTTCTTTGTGCTTATGATGATTACATGCAATTTTCAAGGTACAGTGTCTATGGAAGGCAATCCTTTGACTTTTCTTGGAAGCTTTTTTGATAACTTTGCATTGGTAGTGACTTAATATCCTAGTCCGGTTTTGTCTAGGTATTTTCTGATTATTGTTTCTTGATACAAGACTTTGGAATATCCAATATTCTGTGCTTTTATCTATGGCACATCTATATTACTGTAGATAGGGGATTTCTCCATTTGGTGTCTTTCTTAGTTTTCCTAAAAGCCCAATTTTTAGTTTTTACTGTAACTAAAAAGAGAGGACAAAAATGTCATTTCAAATTAACCACAAAGGCACACTACTTATACTCACTTCTACTTTAAGGAACTTTGCTCTGTAATTAGTATTTTTATATATTGCAGTTTGAAAGACGGTTTACATTCACTTTAATTGTCATGTTTATAAAATGATGCCAAATTTGTACTTAAGTCACTAAGGTAAGCCGACAAAAGGGTCCTTGCCTTGATGTTTCAGGTGAGGCCTTTTCAGTCAGGCACTTGCCCTTGCTGCCCTTGCAACTTTTGGGCCTTGTTGTTTATGGTGATCCAGATTGCCTATTTAAATTAGGCACGGCCTGAATCAGCCAGAATCAATTGAACTGTGCATGAATTACAGGACTAGTGGTGTTTTGGTGATTCCCATGATTCTTGCTGCAGAATAATTGCTCTGAGTTGCAACTGACCTGGTTCCGGTCTTGCATGATGAATAAAGTTTTCTTTAGTTAACGCATAGTATAGACAAGCTGAAATTACTCCTCTGAATTTATTTTAGAGGTCAGCTACACCCATTCTTACCTATTTTACTAAGTTTGAATCATATCAACACCCTTTGTCTCAGCTCTTAATTATGGAATTAGTTTATTAGGAAAGAAATGAATGAGTTGGTTAGAAAAATTGGTAGAGGTTATAGAAAAAGACTAGATTTGGTGACAATGAAAGAAAGTTTGATTACAAAATGAAAGAATACAACTATGTTAATTGGATAGCAAATTAATGTTGAGAAGGAAAGAAGTGAATTGGTAATGAATAAATCAATCAAGAAATAAGGCTGGAAGAAAAGAGAGATACTAAGATAGTACATCATTAAGAAATTAGTCTTAGAAAATTAATAAATGAAAAATGATGTGGCAGCCCAAAAGTTCATATCAAAAACATAAATTTTGGTGTGGCAGCCCAAAAATTTTGGTTCATATCAAAAACATAAATTTTGGTGTGGCAGCCCAAAAGAAAATTAATAAATGAAAAATGATGTGGCAGCCCAAAAATTTTGGTTCATATAAAAAAAGTTCATATCAAAGTTCATATCCAAAAGTTTATCTGCATATAAAAATTTATTAATATTGTTAAGAAGTTATATACAAAAATTACTCTATCTATATGTTTATTCCAGAAAGCATACATGACTAAAACTTAAAAAATGTTTTAATCTTTTACCATCTAATCCAACATAGATTTTGGTGTGTTTAGAGCCATTAGATGATGTTTTAGGCTTTTAGCTTCTAATCTAATATACCTTTCAAAAAAAAATCCAAAAAAAAGGCATTTTGGATAGCTTTTATAAGTATCTGACTGGAAATGTATCAAAGACATACGAATAGCATGCCAAAATGCAAGTATCTATACTTCTTAATAAATATGACGTTACAATTTACATTTATTTATCTGTAAAACTTTGTGAGAATCTTTTGAATATTGAAATAAAAATTGTAAACATCAGTATAAAGAGGTTGCTTTCCAGAAGTACAATTTTGCCTTTTGTGCTGTACTTTGTTCCTTTTGTTTGAGGCACATTACAATGGTTTAAGTTATTTGAGGTTAAATTTCTTCTTTTATATTAGATTTTGAGTATGACCTGTCTTTTTTTTGGTGAAGCAGACATCAAAAAGGCTGAAAGTCCAGTGGAAAGGTTTACCTGGTCATCTTTGTTTTTGATGTGGTAAGATTTTGTTAGTAGCCAAACTTACAACCTGGTGCTGATTTCTGAAATTGGTGACATATTTGGGGATTGTCTGATTGCCTTTCATTTAAGGTATTGTGTGTGTATATATATATATATATATATATGCACACACACACACACACATATATAGGCCTATGTTTGGGTGTTCTGTGGTAAAACTTGTAGTTTCTTCTCTAGGTTAAGTTACTGAGTTGAGAGCCTAATATTCATATATCGTCTATGCAGACAGTAAGAACTATGGTAATTATGTAGTTCTCTGTTCGTTTACGTAGTAGGATAGGAAAATAGATTAGCTGAAGTGAAAAATCATTTTTTTTCCTCGTTATATAGTATGGGGAATTTTAAGTGACACCTGAATTCTGGCAGAAACAGTGGATGTTTTAGATGTAACTTGGGATATTTGGCTTAACCGCCTAACTTAAGAGGTCTAATTTGATCTTTGGACTGTTAGGACTAGAGAACTGAATGGAAAGCTTACCAAAATCCCACATTGTATGCATTTTTAATGTAGCACTTGCTTAATTTGTCTACATAATACCAACACCATGCAATAATTTAAGTGCTATCTGAATGCTGGTTGGAATCAATTGATGCCGGTGTAATAGTTCTTTGATCATTGATTTCATTTTAATCTAATGGTTTAAGATCATCTAATTTAATGAAGGGAGAATAGTAAAGTCTAATAAGAAAAGATAATAGTGAAACATGATTTTAATGAAGAGAGAATTTGACTCTTGACTCTACTTACTAAATTAAAAAAATAATATATTGTCAAAAAATTATATGAATAAATAATTTATAATATTATTAAAATCTATAAATATTTAATATTTTAATACACAAGTGTCCAATTTCGAGTATAAGAAAAATACACAAAAGAGATATGAGACACAGCCATAAAATCATATGATTAACCTTAGAATTACGAATGAAAAATGAAAAACATTGTTTATTGAAATTTGTTTAATAATATTATATATTATTTATTCATGCATATTTTTTTAATTTAATAACTAGAGCAAGAAGTTAAATTCTCTCTTTTCATTAAAATAATTTACTGTTCTCTCCTCTACTTATTGATGTTAGATTTCATTGTTCTTTCTCTTTATTATATTGGATGATTTTGGATAAGTAGATTAAAATGGAATCAATGGTCAGATATTGGTTTAAGAGTTTTACTCCAATTGATTCTAACTATATATATATATATGTGACCACACTATTCTTATGCTTTATGCAATTCATATGACACCTGAATACTGGTGGAAACGGCTAACTTGGAGGTCTTTGGTATAGCTAGAATGGAAGACACATGATTCCCATGGAAATCACTGGTGAATCTCACATCATATGCTATTATAAAGTGATATTTGCTTAAATTGATGTTTCTGAATTGTTGCTGCTGCTTCTTTCAAATGGTTTTATCTATTGTTAATTTGAGTGTGGTCTGTATTTGGATTTTGTATGTACTTTTCTTCTGCAACTGTTTCGTTTCCTCATAGTATTTGATGTTTGACCATTTCCTTTGTTCAATACCTCATTCTAAAATAGGATTAGCTGATATTGGTATGCAAATAAGTTTTCCTTTCACATACATCGAAATCTGTAGTATCATGAAGATATATAATTTGGGATTAATATCCTCTCAAGTGCATGATGCATTTTACAGATTAGAGTGGTAGTATAACTATAGATGAGAAAATTCAGTGAGAAGTTACATATTCATGATTTGTTAACCATGTGCTTGTATTTCATAAAATTCTGAACTGTGGATTTTTTTTAATGGCTATCAACTCTGCTATCAAAGTGATTATACGTTTGTAAGATTATTTATTGGACAAATAATAGAGCAAAACTCCTTACAAATGGATAAATAATGCCAATTTGATAGGGACTAAAAATCACTGTATATTATTTATCCAACAAAATGAGCAAAACTCCTTACAAAAGAGAAAACTCTACTTTGGAAAACTCAAGAAAACAGTAGAAAATAGAAATATCCAGAGGCTGCAATGAGCAGTCCTCAGCCCAGGCCAGTGGCACCCCAAACCTTGCCTAAAGTTCTCTGATCCTTCCCCATCTGCTCTCCTACCTATATATTCCCCCCTTCCAGCCTCCTTCTCTCTTTGCCACATTAGCATGAGCATGATTAATATTTCCCATCTTGTCCCCATTGCACATGTATGAGGTCTAACATTATACCCCCCTAGGTTGTGGCAACTTTCTACTCCTCCTGAGCTGTCTTGCCTTATCAAAAATGGCTTTCGAGCATCCGGCTTCACCACTGCTGCCTGCTCTGTCCTTCTTCGGCACTTCCCAGTCCACAACAGGCCTGATCTTCTCTTGATCCATCTGAATCACACCCTTGCTGATCCAATGGCATAATGAATTGTACAGAAAAGTTATACCTAAAAATAGGACTGAGGAAAATTTGATCCTTGGAAATCCATGATGTTGATAGGAATAGAAAGCCTTGTCTCAGTGCGCCTAGAATAGCTGGCTGGAAGATTAAATGCTCAGACTTACTTAGGAGACTGTTTTTTTGTTTTTGGCATGGCGTACTAGTTGTGACTGAAGTTGTAATTAGTTGTTCCGCTAAGTTTGACATATGACAAAATTGTTTTACCAATGAACCTCTTTCTTTGGGGCTCATCATGTGTGAGATATGTTTCTATTAGATTTGTTCGGGCTAACATATATCATTTGAAGTTTGGTGACAAGTTTTTTGCTCGGTAATGGTTTGGAATTCTTCCTTGTTTGATAATTGTTTAGTTTAGCCTTTGGTCATGAATCTCATCGCCTAAATTTAGTACTGTCCAACTGGGTGCCTACAGTTGGTGTAATTAGTTTGAACGTCGACCAGTATAATGACAATTTTGAGCATTAAATTATTCTCTGAAATTCACTCTTCACTATAAAGGAGGCATGTTTTATTACTTAATCTGCTTATTGCCTGTTGCTTGGGCATTTGGTAGGAGTGGCAAATGAATGAATTAGATAGATTTTGAATTAAATTATTAATGGATAAATAGAAATAAACTAATAGTGTATTTATGATTTATTAAAAAATTATTAAAACTATTTAATCATTTCATAACCTATTTTGATAGATAGATATTCAATCATCTATCATAACTAGATACATTTAGGGTTTTTTAATGTCAAATATATTTTATTTTTCAAATCATAATATTCATTAGATTTAATAAATATTTTAGTTGGTTTATTAACTATTTATAAACTAAAATTAATCTAATCTATACAAATTCATTATATCTATTATTATAATTGAATAGATTAAATTGTATTTAGATATGAATAGATTAGATGGATCATGAACTAATGGATCCAATTGCCACTTTTACTATTTGGTAAAGCCATTTCTTTTTGGGAGAAGAGGGTGATGATATATTAATATATGCTTCTCGGTTTCATGGATTTTTCTTGGTGGTTGAATTACGAATATCCCTTTGCCGTCATTGGCTTAGAATTTAATGTTGGCCCTTTTTTAATATATAAGATGAATGGAAAGAAAATAATATGTAATGATTGAAAGTATCTTTTATAAACTATTAGATATATGTTTAGCGCCGTCGAGCCTCGATTATGGATTATTATATTCAGTTTATATATATAATATCATTTTGAGTTCTGGTTTCCTGTTGTTGACATGTATTGTTGAAATTTTTTTTTTTAGCCATTCAAAGTGAGTAAACTGTTTTGGTGAAATATTAAAGTTTAATTTTGATTTATTATCAATTTAAAAAATTTTATATTATTATTCAATTATAAATTATTAAGTTATTAAAAAATTTAATTAAAAGAATAATTATTTAAAAAATTTAATATTTAATAATATATGATTGTATAATAATATAAAAAAAAATTATATTATATTATATCAAAATTAAATTCAAATATTATCTCTTTTTGAAAATGACAATGGTGGATCACTACACCTTTCTTCATAAATTATATTATTTACCATAATAGTATAATAGGAGAATGATGGGCCACAAGTAGCCGTCGTTGATCCAAACTAGGTATTCTTCTTCCTATAAGCTGCTCTAATGAATTTATCTTGGTCTCATTCAGACTACATTTTGAGCATATTGTTTCCTTTGGTTGGCTCAATAGTGTTATCATAATGATATTGAGGACTCTGTGTTCAGTGTGTTGTTAGAAAGGCAACTCTCTGTTTTAGTAAGGACACGTGTGATAACATTTTCCACGATAAAAGGAAAATTCTTGGGCTAAATAATATTCCTTTGAGCTATGATACCAATGATTATATCTTTCTTTTAAATTTGGATATTGATACAAGGAAACCATTCGATAAAATCCTTCTATGGAGGAAATTTTTGTTTCAAATATCGGGGGAACTGTTGGGTTTTTTTTACAGTAACAACTAGCCCATAGAGTAAGCTTGTGTCTAGACAGCACCTTTATGAGGCCACAAAAGGGTTTCTTCTGGAGCCTAGCTTCCTCATTCCCAACCAATTGTATTTACGAGATCACCCTTTTGGGTCTTGAGCCTCACAGCATAGTTGGAATCTTATCCCAGTCATGTGTGAGATCCCATTCCAGTACCATTCCTACATGACCACGACCTTTGTATCCTGTCTACCCAAAAATTGTAACAATGAAAGACAGAATGTTACATAACTCTTCCACTTCTCTAGATAAACTATTTTCTTCTCAGTTTTCTTTCTATTTTCCCAATTTTTTCTTCTTTCCTTTTCTTATTATTCTTCCAGTTTTTCCCTAAAAAAATTAGCTTTTAAAGGCTAACCAGTAATTTAATTGACCCTTTTTCTCCCCTAACACACCATTCACTTTTCTAGCAAGTCATATTGTCCAGAAAAATTCAATCTGGTAAGGATGAACTTTATCAGCCAAGCTATCAAGTATTTCATTAAATCTGATCAATGAGAAATATTTATTATGTATTTTTGCTCTATTATAGAGATGCGATACTGTAATGTTGCTAAGAATTGATGTTTGAATGTTGTGATCTGGATCCCCCTTCCCTGCATTTCTTGCTGACTTGTGTGCAGCAGTCAATGGGCGTAGAGAAGTCTTCAGCAGGAAAGGAAGAATCTCCATGCTTCTTAGAATCTAGTGTTTCTTGTGTAAGTATAATGTAAAAGGTAAATGAAGATCAAGCTTGCTAAGAACAATACAAGAATTAGCAAACGAAGTTCATCATTCACTTTTTCCACATGATTGAATGAAGAAAGCCATATCGTATAAAAATTGTAAAATATTTGTACTACAACTGATTCTGTTATTTACGACCAGAGTCTTCTATTGTACACAAATCGTGGCTATAAGCAAATGCAAATGGTGTTGAACAAATGCAGAGTCTTCTATTGTACGCAAATTGCAGATGGATACAAGTAAATGCAGACTACCTGATTAATCTTGATGCTCAAAGCAAATGAGAAATTTGGAAAACAATCAATTATTAAAAAAGTAAAATTGAAATGTAAGAGTGAAAGACACCAAAAAAGTTTACTGAGAAATATTGGAAATTTGGATGGTAAAGTCAATAGCATTGCACAATATCTATTTATAATATATGAAGTCTGATGCATTACTTGTGATGTTGTCAAGTCACCATTTTCAGTTTCTAATTAATTGGTATGTCATCTCTTCATTTTTATTTTTTTTCTGTAGATGCCTTATTAAGATTGCGATGTTAACATCATCTCCTTCATTCCATTCTTTTTCCTCCTGCCACCTCACTAACTTGAGCAACTAACTTGCTTTCTTTGTCTTTCCTTTTCCTCATTCTCACCATTTTTGTCCTTCCCATCTCCATTCTCACCATTTTTGTCTTTCCCCATTTCCATTCTCACCATAATTTTTTCCAAACACTTTCATACACTTTTCCTATTCATAATTCAATTAATCAAATAGTATTGCATTTAACCTTCATGTCTTCCACAAAAAATTCATACAATTTTATAGACTTCTATTTCATTTAGTTGACAACATAATTGAAATTTAACTTAATTTTGAATAATGGAGACAGATAAGATCGAATTCTTGATCATTTAGTCATACAGGCTTAAATGCCATGTCTTGATAAAATTCTTAAACATAAAGAAAATTAATAAAATTAGTCACCCATTTGCAACTTCATCATCCTTGTACCTTCTAAATACCATCAAGTGTAAACCATATACATTTCTATGCTTCCATGAGGCTTCACTACTATGTACATAGTACAAGTCAATGAAGTTTGATCCCTGAAAAAGTTGGAGACAAAAATGCAAGGAGGAAAAATGAAGAACATACTGAAATCTCTTTTAGAATGGGAGTTAAAGAATATAGTAGTTACAAGTGAAGTGGGGCACTTGGCATTTCAAGTCCCATGTTGCCTAGGAAAGACTTATGAAGTGTCTTTATAAAGAGTTGTGCTCTCTTAGTTAATACTCTATGATATTGGGAATTTATAGGGTCGGACTTGACCATAACACACGTGCGCGCTCGTTTCGCACTTGTGTAGATCTAACCTAAATTTTACTTGAGCTTTAATTTTTACAGCTCATTTTTGCTACTTTTACTTTACAAAAATATCATTTTGGATTGTTTAGTTTCTTCTTCTCTAATTATATCCTTTGAGCTTTACTTATTTATTTTTCCACTCATCATAAACCTAGTCGACACTTATCCAGCTTCTCTTCAGCGCTATTTTTTCTTCCCTTGTGACTATCCATCAATTTTTTGCCTATTGACCTGCATTTGCTCAGCCTCCTCCCTGTCGACTTGGTCTTTGGCGCACCAGAGGACTCCCTACATCTCTGTCGCGTTGTCTCTGCTCTGAAACAAAAGTAGTCTGCTGCTTAGAGGACCGAAATCTTTGTGTGGACGAGTTTCTAGTCAAATTCACATCTAATCTTGGAGGTTTGCCCGTTGACACCATCTCCACCCAGCATTGCTCCAAGTAAAGCAATGATAAACTTTTAAGAACAGTACCCAGCACAATTTGTGGCATTTTCATTATATTCCTCTTTCATTAGTATTGTTGTTTGATTTCTATTTCTACAATAACTAAAATTCTAGTGCCCAAAAACATTTTTCCAACAGTAATATCTGAACATTTGGTTTCAAAATTCCCAAAAAGCCAATGATTAAATATTATGAGTGCTAGAAAGCCCTTTAAAAGCAAATATTCTAATACATGGTTGCGCATAATATTCAAGTACAAGATCCAAATGTTTGAATATCAGGGTCTAAATTATTGCCATAATTCAATTACAATAGACTAAAAATGACTAATTTTTATATTAAATAATTTTTCACCGATGCCTATTTTTTTATAAGCCTTAAATACATTGTTTCTGATTGTTCAAATTCAAATTATTTAATTTTTCAATTATCAAAATTCCAATTTAAGCCTTAAACACATTGTCTAAGTGATCCACCGTATCATCTACTATTTAAGAGAGTTTACATTGGTATTCTTTTAATCATACACATATTTTAAAAGATGTTGAGATATCCCTCAAAGTTTGTGGGTGATGTATCCTTTTGTGAAGAGAATTTGTAATATAGTGATATATCCTTTTAAGTGGGGTTGTGACATTAGTGAGGAATCTCTTGGGTTATAAGGCTCAACACATAGGGTAAGCTATCGCAACAGTATAAGAAGTGTTCAAAATTGCACGTATAAGTTTTTTAAGCTCCTCATTGTAGCTTGAAAAAAAATGAAAAGTCTTATCTACCTTATATATTATTTATATAACTTCTCTCGAGACGATAGTTTTATCTCTGTGTTTTTCAAATTTGCTTCAAACCAAAAATGACTACATACAAATTAGCAAGTGTTGATATGTAAACTTGATATTCGGCTTGGTAGTTTGGTATCTTTATTTTTCCAAATTGTATTTAAGCAATCTTACGATATTTATATCATTATCATTGTATTTGGTTTAAAGTTAATTACAGTTACTCTATAACTCTACATATAATTGGCATTATGAATTGTTCGTAATGTTGAAATTCTTGGTCATATCCAAGAATACATTAATCATCAATGTGTCCTTGTTAGACTTAATTTGCTTCTATTAATTGGTCACATGAAAATATGCATTTGCTCAAATTCAAATTAAAATCACCCAATTTACTCTTCCTTTTAGGTGATGGTTGCAACACTTAACACTAAAAACTTGATAGCAAAAGCTCCAACCCATAATCAAAAGAGAATAAAAAGTACAATTGATCTAAACAAATCTCAAATGGAAGATATCATATCACTAAAGAATTACTCTTAACCTAGAGAAGCTAACACTAATCATTTATTTTTTTTAATGAAAAATATTTAAGTTAAGGGCAAGGCCAAGGACGTTTCAGTTCAAAGTCAAAGTAAGGCCTTACAGCCTAATGAACACTTACATGAGACTTATATATAACTTATTATAAGGAGACAAATAGTTGGAATAAGAGATCAAACTTGCAACTGTTATGTTATGGACTAACTCACTTATTACTTAATCCTATTTTCCTTGGTGGCTAATCACTTACTTATTTATCTACCTAAATTATTGTATTTAATACTAGAGAATCATTATCAATACCTTTATCATTTCCAAAAGCAAAAGCAAACCCTATGATTTGTGCATATACTTTAGTTTCTCATACTCTTAATATATATTTGGCATGGGAGTAAAAATAAGAATAAAAATTTTATGGTTGTCCATTTTTACAAAATTCATCCATGAGATTTTTATCCCTATTTTTACTTTCCTACCAAACTAACCTTCAATGGAGAGTTTAAACAAAAATATTGAGGGAGGTTAATTTGTAAATTAATTGATAATAATGACATATAAGTTTTAAATTAAAGAAAAAATATTGTATATCCAGAACTTTTTGAAGAAAATTGTATTCAAAAAAATACTTAAAAAGTATACACATTAAATCAAAACAAAAAACATAGAATATATGTATGTAAATCTCAATTTAACTTTAAAAATTTGAACCTCTCGTCTTACTGATTCGATTAGCAATCAAGTTTTTAGAATATTACTTTTTTGCATATTCTCATTGGATGTTGGCACATCTCATTGAGTTAGAGTGAAGAATTGAGAGTTAACAACAACAACAACAACAACAATTCCTTTACTAAGTTGTGATAATGATAGATGATAAATCTAGAAAAACAATTTAAAAGGAAGGATTTTTCAGTCTGCTAATAATGACTAATTTTGAAATTAAATTTTTTGATAAAGGTCTTTTAGGTAATGTCTAGGGATGACAATTGTGATAATTTTAATTTTAGATAAGTGTTTTTAGAATTAGCTAAAAGAATTTGATGGCAATAAAAGAGATTTGTATAGTATTTCCAATGTAAGATATCTTTAAATTTTTAATTATTAGATTTTACATTAAGATGCATATAAGTTGTGTGTTCATGAGAATAAAATAACATCATTTCACTTCAATCTTTTTTTTTCTTTTGGGTTTTGCTTATTTGAAAGTATTTTATTATCTTTTTTGTTTTGTATTTAAGTGAAACAAAATGCTATTTCACTTAAGCATATATATTTTTTTTGGGCTTATAAAAAATGAAATATTCATGAATTAGGTTGGGTTGAACCATATAATAAAATAGCATCGTTTCAATTTGATTCTTTTTTTTTTAATTTTGCTTAAGTAAAATGACGTCATTCCATTAAAGTTTTTTTTTTTTTATGCTTAAGTGAATTGTTCTGCTTAAAATTTTTTTTCTAATAAATGGAACAATGTTATTTCATTTATAGAAAAAATTCCTATAAGTGAAAGTTTCACCTATAGGTTAAAATAAAAAAAAATGAATGAGATGAGAAGGTTTCAATTGGCAAACCACTCAAACTTCTGTGGGTGGTGTGATTTTAAACATAACTCTGTTGAACGAACCCATTAGGAATTTGTCAGTTGATCTAATCTATTGAACATCGCTATGTATTATTATAATAATAATAATAATAATAATAATAATAATAATAATAATTACATATTTAGTTTAGTTTAATTTTTATTTTACACAAATACAGCTTTTTAGTAAAAAAAATTTTCTAATATTTTGATTATAAATTTTTAAAATAAACTAATTTAAATACACACTAATATTACAAATGCAAGAAAAATACCATTAAGAGATACCATATAAATTTCTTTGAAATAGATATAAATAAACAAAGACATATTGTCCATATAATAATGGTAAGCGAGTTATATTTTTAGACAATGGATGAGACACTTGTCAGGAGGGCCTCCTGAAAAATCTAACACGATAGTACTAGATGAATTAGTCTTATAGCTAGGAATGAAAATAGATGAGACAGCTTATCATAAACTATGGTCTAGTCTATGTTTGACCTTAGTAAACCTAGGCCTATATAGTATGCAAGTCAGGTTTATACTTTTATATAAACTTATTTAGTTAAATAAGCTAAGCTTAAATCATTAAAAATATCTATTTGACCCAATAAACCGACTTATATCTATTATACCACATATATAATTTAAAAAATTATAATATTTATATCATTTAATATTATATATTTATATAATTTATTAATTTTAAACATAATTTAACAATTTTAATTAAAAACACAAGTTATTTGAGATTTTTAAAGTATAGACTTACTCATTTAATTCAAAATTTTTATATAATGTAAGTCTTTAAATAAGATTACAAGTCCAGACTAAACTTTTATATTTTTTATAAAAAAATTTGGTCAAATTTTTTTAAAAAAATTATATTAAATAATAAAATAAACTCAAGTTTAACATTTTATAAAACTAAGCCAGACCTATTTAAAGCGTAATTTAATCTATTTCTGTTCCTACTTACAGCAATTGTATGTGGCTGTGGGAATATCCTGATTAAAAAAAAAATTACACAGGTGTTTTTTTTTCTTGGATCTTGGACAATGGGCTTGATTTACAACAACAGCACAAGCGCAGGCCGAGATCCACGATCTCCGGGTTCAGGTGTGAGGCCGGCGAACGGGACCATGGTAGTGTAGGGCAGTCCACTCTCGATAAACCAATAACCAAGCCCTCCCCAAAACCAAAACCCAATTTTAAGTTTTAGGCCATAAATATTAACTCTTACTCTAACTCTTAACTCTCTCCAATTTATTTGTCTCCCTCCTATTTCCTCTCCCTCCCCTCAGATCAGACGCTTCCCACTCACAGCACTTCCCCTCATCCTACCCTTTTATTTTTTATTTTTTTCATTTTTCAGTTATTATTATTATTATTTTTTTTTATAAAAAAGGAGAAGTAATTTTTGGGGGACGATCCCTGAACATCAAAATTGAAGCCAAAATCCTCAAAATGGCATTTCACGTAGCTTGCCCAATTACATGGTAATGGTACCTCTCCCACTCTTTCTCTCTTATAAACTCTCCCTGTTCCTCACCCCCTCTTTCCCTCCCCTCCCCTCCACGCTCTTTCTCTCAACTTCCCTTCATTTTTCTCATTTTTTTCTTTTTTTTTCTTCTTTTCTCTTTGTGGTGTCGCAGTCGCCGAATCTGCTTCTGTCCGCTAGGGTTTCCGCGCGCCCTCCGCGGCCCCGGCGCCAAGAGCGAGTTCCTCCGCGATGTCGCCGCCCTTCAGGACTTCCTCAGGGATCCCTCCCGATTTAGGGCTCTCGATGGGGACCCCACCGTGCAGGTCGCCGTCCCCAAGGTCGTGCCGCCGCCACCCCCGCCGCCGCGTCCGTCGCAGCCCGCCGCCGATGGCGTCCCAGCTGGCGACACTGCCGTGGACGAGGCGGTGTCCGCGCAGGCCAAGCGGGTAGCCCTGCAGCGGAAGGGAGCAGCTGCCATGATTGCTGCCGAGGAGTACGCCCGCCGGTTTGAGTCCGGGGATGTTGCGGTGAGGCTTCTCGGACTCTTCTTTTGTGATAATTTGTGCGGGTTTCTTTTTTTTTTTTTGTGGTTTGGCTTGGGCTTGACAATGATGCTGCGATGGGATTCAGCTGGCGGAGCTTTGAGATTTGATTGGCTTTGTGCGTGTGTTGTTGATTAATTTGATATCGTTTCCTCTTGAATGCTGAGTTGACTGATGGAAAACTGCTAAGGGATTGATAGGGTGAAATTTGGCTGTTGAATGCATGGGGTTGAAAGAAAAATTGGAGTTTCACTATTTTTCATTTGTTTTTATATTTCTTGATTTTTTTTTTATTTTTTTTTATTAGGGTGGGAGGAGGCGGAGGAGTTATTGTATTATGATTATTTGATAAATATACTAGTTTTCTCAACTGTTGTTTGAGTAAAAGTGACAAAGTTTGATATTGTGGCCTTTTAATTGATTATATATATCTGATTCTAAATATAAATTGCATCTGTACTGCAAATTGTAATTATGATTTTTTCTTCTTTTGCTAAGTACTTATCGAAAGAAAGATGTCTATATTTTTGGCTTTTATGTCTGGTGGGAACAGTTCTAAAAACTGTGTTATCAAAGCATGTAACCACTGGGGAAATGGAAATGGGGGAAGTCTATCAGAAGGATGTCTACATTTTTTCTTGTATTGCATTTGCATGATCAAGTCAAGTTAGTTTTGATATTCTGTCTTTATTAATACCTGTCATAATTTTGATTTATATAAACAGGATACATCAGGAAATCTCCCTGGAGAAGAACAGGGTCAATTGAATGCCAAAGTCTTTTGTCGAATGTGCAATCGTGTTGAAAATGAAGGAAGTGAGAGAGCAAAAAAGATGCTATCTTGCAAAAGTTGTGGTAAGAAATACCATAGGAACTGCTTGAGAAGTTGGGCTCAACATAGAGGTAAGAAGATATATCTGTCCATATCCTAATAAGTTGTAAGTGTCATATGTTCTCATTTTCTGGGTCCTTATTGCAGATTTATTTCATTGGAGTTCATGGACCTGTCGAGCTTGCAGAATTTGTGAGGTAATGAGTGATGTGTGATACTAGTGAGCTTCTACTTTTTCTTTCATGTCTTGTATTGAAGGCTTTTTTGTTTTGAAAAATCCTCATGTGAAAATGCTTGCTTACTTCTTCATTGATTCTATTGTCAATCTAGCTCTTCTATTTTGCTTAAGTATTTTCATATGGCCTTCAATGGAATGAAAACAATGTTTTACCTCTAGGGATGTCTAGTTGAATACTGTATCTTTTTATTTGCTTGATTATGTGTTATATGTACTCTATGCTTCTAAAATGTTGCTTTTATTTCTTAGTTTTGTTTGGATGTAAGATTTGCATATTTGATGATATGAACAAAGAGATGAATACACACAAAAGGCCTTCTATCTAGCTTCTGGGTCCTAAGTTACTGAAGTAGGGGATTTATTCTACATTATAGGAAAGGCATACCTTATACCTGCCATATGATGTACTTTGGGATGTCTGATTTCATTCAGTTTCCTATGTGTTCATTTATAATAGTAAGTTATTTTTATCTGGAAATTAAGTTGACTTTGGATCATAGTTTTTAATGGCACGCCGTGGCGCGCGTCATGGCGCTGTAGCGTGCACTGCACCAGCTTGGGCAACAAAATCGCTGTTGCCTGGTGATGCTCTATTTCCTGTTACTCATGGCACGCGCAACGTGCGCAATTGTAAAATGCATTATGTTTTCGGACTGGGTGGCTTAAAACACTAGCCCAGCCTCTGTTTTGCACCTCCCAGACCCGATCCCTGCGTTTTCTTTCTCTTTCTCTGCCGGCAGCTCCTTCTCCTCATTTTCAGCATTTTCTCCTCTGTTTCGGCCAAAACCAGCAAGCCAGCCCCTGATCCACAGCCCAGCTCTCTGTTTTGGCAGCAACCCAGGCCCTAGCTCTCTGTTTCGCCACCAACCCAGGTCATTCCTCTCTCTTGTTTCGGTACACCCCAACCAGCAACCCAGCCCCCTGTTTTGTTTTCTGTAGGTTCCTAAATGAGTTATAGTAAGTCTAGGAGAGTAGACCCAACTTCGAAGTATTGTGTTTGTCCAAATCCTAATGGTAGGAATCAAGTGGTCTGTAATTTCTGCCAGAAAGTATGCATGGTTGTATATTATTGGATTTATGTTTATATTAAATATATTAAGTATATTTAATATAATGTGCACCACACTTCAATGTTGCCCTGCGCATCGCAATGCGCAATGCGCAACAGCGCCATGAGCCCTTGTAGCAGCAGTGCGCTGCGCGCCAGAAATAACTATGCTTTGGATACTGTCCAGCACTATGATTGAGTCAGCTTTTAACAACTTAGCCATTGAATTAGCAATAACCTGCTGTCTGTGTGATCAGGCAATGAGGTTAGTTTTTACTTAAATCATGGTCAACATTTCCGTGGTTGGCAGGGGCTGGTTATCCTCCTTTTATGGCACACCCTCCTTTTATAGTTCCTCTCACATTCTTCACCTTGAAGTTCCATAGACATTGATATAGATTACTGCCATTTTACTTTTTCGGTATTTGTGGTTTTTGTATGATAATTGAATGTCTTTGGCTGTTGGTAGAGAAGTTGCTAATGCCAACTAATGTTTCATTAGATTTCTGTTAGTCTTATGCTTTATCTGCTTCATCCAGGCTTGCAGAAGGACTGGAGATCCAAGTAAGTTCATGTTCTGCAAAAGGTGTGATGGTGCTTACCATTGTTATTGTCTGCAACCTCCTCATAAGGTAGGGGGTGTATCACTTATAAGTGAGCTTAGTATTCATTTTATAGCATCTCCTTTTTTTGGCTAAACAGACCATCTCATTATGGTTTTGCATAATTCAGAATGTTAGTACTGGGCCCTATTTGTGCCCAAAACACACAAGGTGTCACAGTTGCGGATCCAATGTCCCTGGAAATGGACTAAGTGTGAGGTATGAATCCTGAATGAATTTGCTTTGATGTATGATATTGGTATCCTTAACACCATTTTGGTGTTTCCATGATTTATTTTCTTGCATAAATCTGTTTCCGTGATTTATTATGATATAGCCATTCTATTATGACTATGTTGCTCATTGGAGGGGGACCCTCACCTTTTAAACCCTGATCTATATATGCATACAGCACATTGCATTTTATTATACTTTATTTGGAAACTTATGCTGGACTACTTGCATTGTTAGTAACTTAGTATGGTTGATATTTTTATGTTCACTGTTAATATACAACTGTGTTGGTTAGTTGATGCCTTTAGGAATGTCTTAAGATGAAGGCTGTTAGGGTTAGAGTCAAAGCCTATCTTCCTGGGAGAAAGGAAGGAAAATTCTTTTCTTGGATTCTTATTCAAGTATTACCTTGTGCTCCTAAAAGATTCTTCAATTCAAAAGCAATTATGATGTTAAAAATTTTATGAGTATGATCACGGGCTCATGACTTTAATTTAAACCATCCTCAGGGAGAAAGTTGACTTTAAACTCAATCTTCTCATGTTCATCTTTATTACTAATATCTCATGAAATGGGTCAAAATGAATACCTTGTGATTGATACATAGCTAGTGGGCCCTCATATCTGACTATGTTCTTTGAGTGTATCTTTTTTCATTGGTTATTTAGTTAGTGGTAAATTGTTGCATGTGTTTATTTTAATTGTTAGCTTCATATAATCAGAAAGTGCCGTGCAATTGTCTTTACTTTGCTTGATGCTTAGAGTTTTGAAAAATGGTACAATAATATGATTGCTGTTTTGTTTTCTACAAAAATCTAATAAGTATTTGCTTTTCTTAGCAGCTAACATTGGTAAATCAAATTGGCTACTTAAAGTAAATTAAAATTTTTCTTTTTTGTTTATTTTATGATGTTATTATCTTATGTGGCAATTAATTTTGTTTGCCTGCAGAGTCAGCACTCAGCTAATTTTAATTGAGGGATGGACTTACCATTTGTGTTTTTTTTATGTATAGGTGGTTTCTGGGATACACCTGCTGTGATGCATGTGGAAGATTGTTTGTGAAAGGGAACTACTGTCCTGTTTGTTTGAAGGTGTTGATCTTTTTTCTTCCTAATTTTTTTAGGGAATTGGGTGGGAAATGATTTTTAAATTTTTTTACCTGCAAATCACTAGTTTTTCAAAATCTTGAATCATGATTTTATAAGCGACTTGATCATTGGTTATTAGTTAGATCTCAAGTCTATGATGATGCTGCGTGATGCCCTGAAGATTGACTTATTTATTGGTAAAATTACTAATTACTATTGTTACCTTAGTGTCATTAGGGTAAGTTCCTAGAATAATCTTAAAGGGGAATTTCTTTGATATATTGTCTAATTTTGGAAGGAACCTATCTCCAGGATTTTTATTGAGGATCTTTTCAACTATGGACCCAACCCAATTGAAGGATGTGAAACACTTTTGTGTTTGTGAGCGTTTTTTAGTTTTGTTTATGATATCTGAAGTTAATTTCTTTTGGCATTTGCTTCCATATCTGTTAGTACTGGGGTTATGTGCACGGAGAAACAATGTGGGTGTCTGGAAGGAAATCTGAAGGTTAACTGGAGGCTTTTTGGCTTATTTTGTAGGTTTATAGAGATTCAGAATCAACACCGATGGTTTGCTGTGATATTTGCCAGCGCTGGGTGCATTGCCAGTGTGATAATATTAGGTTAGTTTACCTCGTTTATTTGTGAAGGTGCCCTGACTTAACTGTATAAAATGGACTGCTTCCATTTGCTATTCCAGAATATATATGTTGATTGACATTCCAATATTGTTTTATTATTTTAAAATCGGTGGTGACCTCATGCTGTGTATCCTTCTAGGTCCTAATTCTTTAAGTCCAATAATGTATTTGGATTTTAATCAAGCGACCATATATTTGGAGGCTATTGACATGTTATAGTATACAATAAAACTGAATTAGCACTGTACATATTAAGTTTCACCTAACTCCTTGTAAGGTACAGAGAGATGCTCACAGCCTTTGCAGATCAATTACTTTGAAAAAGTTTCTGTTTCTAGCTTTTTTATTGTTTGAATAGCCACTGCTTGTTGAATCCTACATAGTCTTTGTAAATCATGCAGCACCATCTTTTTTGGCCTTGAAGTTAGTGGACTTGTTTAGTTTGCTTATTTTGGAATAAATGTTTTGCAGTGATGAAAAATATCTCCAATTTCAAGTGGATGGGCATCTGCAGTATAAATGTCCCACTTGTCGTGGGGAAAGTTATCAGGTATGCAGTATACTTTCAAATTTCAATACATGTTCACACGTGATTGTGTCTTCTCCTCCATGGAAAGCACGCACTCTTTGCAATGAGTATATCTATATTTTATTCTCTGTTCCCACCATATACATATGCATATATTCCAGGTCAAGGATCTTGAGGATGCTGTTCAAGAGCTTTGGAGGAGAAGAGATATTGCTGACAGAGATTTAATTGCCGGCTTGAGGGCTGCAGCTGGTTTACCAACTCAAGAAGAAATATTTTGTATTTCACCATATTCAGATGATGAGGATAGTGGGCCTTTTAAATTAAAGAGTGAATCTGGGCGTTCCTTTAAGTTCTCACTGAAGAATTTTTCTGATAACTCACCAAAGAAGATGAAAGATTATGGAAAGAAATCTTCAAGCAAAAAGAATGCTAAGAAAAAGGACTCAGAGTCATTTATGACTGTTAAAACTGATCCACGCCATAGTTTTGAAGGACATAGTGAAATCAAATCTTTACATAGCTTGGATGATGATAAGAACGATGATATCCAATCCCACAGAAATGAAGGTCTTGATGTTTATTCTTCGCCTGCTACTGGAAGCCAGAGCCAAACTGAAGGATCTTGCCCTGTCAATCAGCCTGGGATTATGAAACACAAGTTTGTTGATGAGGTGATGGTCAGTGATGAAGAGAGGAAACCCAGAGTTGTTCGAATTAAAAGCAACAAGGCACATACTCTGGATAGTGAAGGGGGGAGTGGAAAACATGGTGATAAGACTCAGAATGTGAAAGGGAAGAAGTTGGTTATAAATTTGGGGGCACGGAAAATTAATGTGACTAGTTCTCCACGGTCTGATACGTCAAGCTGCCAAAGAGATCAAGATCTGGTTGCTCCTAACGGTATACATCTCTAAGAAGTTCATCTTCTTTTTCATTTCCCTTTTGTCTCCATATTAAATTAAGTTACTGGGATTTTAGGATTCTATTCCGTGAAAGTGGGTTATAGCTGATTTATTAATTAATATGGCCCTTTCTCCCCACGAGTGACATGTTTTAGACCTGTATTCAGGAAAAAACCATGTAAATAACCTTTCAAATAATTTCCAATATGCAACAGTAATTACAATGATTGTATCTGCTGTGTGTGTGTGTATTCTTGAATGATTTGATAGCTCTCTTTTGCTTCTGTTCTCTTTCTTTTGTGTCACTTTTTCTGGTTCAAAATTACTTCTCAGGAAATGAAGATAAAAGCCAATGGAGGAAGGCAGACAAGTTTACGTTAGATAGACATGATGCCACAGCTAGGCATATTGATGGTAAAGATAGCATTGGTTGCTTCATCTTTTTCACTAGTCTGTAACAAAGTTTGGCTACTGCTTTCCATTATACCAAGGGTTAGCATTTGGAGATATATCTGATTTCTTTGAGTTATCTCAGGAAAAAGTAACCTAGGTTCATTTGGCTTGCAGGAAACAGAGTTGACTCTGGTCAATCGAAAGTTTTAAATGTTTCAGGAAGAGAAGGAAATTTCATTAAGCTGGGAAAAGTTAAGCCAGAAATTTCTGAATTGAACTCAACCTCTGGTAGAGGCAAAATATCTGATGGATGTGATGCTGTTCCTTCAGAGCGACCTCGCATCTTGCTGGGAAAACGTAGTACTGATGGAATGACTGATCAAGTTGGAACCAAAGAAGCCACATCAAGAGGTGAACGAATGTCTTTGGGGAAGCTGTCAGAAGGCAGGTCTGATGCATACGATGAGACACATGACAATAATAATCAGACACCTTCACATTCTTTGCCAAAAGATTCTAAACCTTTACTGAGATTTAAATTCAAGAAACCTAGCATTGAAAATCAAAATTCTCCTTATAGGGAGGAGGAGAAGACTACAATCAAGGGCCAGAGGTCAAAAAGGAAGAGACCTTCACCTTTTATGGAGAAAACATCATTTAATGAGGTTGAAGATGTAGCACAATCACATCAAGACAGTCTAATGGATGAGATCATGGATGCAAACTGGATATTGATGAAATTGGGTAAAGATGCAATTGGAAAGAGAGTTGAAGTTCATCAGCCATCCGACAATTCTTGGTTTGTCTTCTATAGCTTTTTTATTGTTTTTGTTAAATTAATGGGACAATATTAAATAATGGCATGCTACTGGAAAATATGCTTCAATCACATGTTATTGATGAAATTAATTTATTTTAAAATGAAGTTTCTTCCATCACTGTTCTTTTCTCTCCAAAGTTCCGTTTTGAAACAGTATGATCAATGAGTGGATTATTTTGATTTGTGGAAGTTATTTCTTTACTTTCTTTTATTAACCTGTCTTTCAAATTTGCAAACTTACGAAATAAATGAATATATAAATATAGTTCCGTATTATTTGCTGCATACTATGCATTCTCATAATGGTTTGATCAATACTTTTCTTTTTCATGAGATTGTTCTGTAGCAAAATCACTGTACGGAATTTGATATGAATTACACTCTGCATTTTGTAACTTTCATTTTTATCCAGGCACAGGGGAGTGGTTACTGACATTGTTGAAGGCACGTCAAAGTTATATGTTACCTTAGATGACGGGAAGGTGAAGATCTTGGAACTCAGGAAGCAAGGGGTACGTTTTGTTCCTCAGAAGCACAAGAGATCCAAAACATGAACTCAAATTCTCCAATCTTGGCGATCATTTTCTGTGGAGAGTTTCTATTCCTTGACTTGAAGAGATAAATTTCATCTCCGATGCCTCTAGTTACAGAATTTATATTCCTTGCCGGTCATATTGCTGCTGATTTTTGGGTGAAGCATTCTCTATTGAAGCTATTTCAGTTTTCTTGAAGAATTAACCTTGTCCTACCTCATTCCTTTTTGAACAGCAGGTTCTTTATCCCGAGGTAGATTTTTTCTTCCTTTTTTCATGTATCTGATTCCAGAAATTAGTTTCTACCTGTGATGTATAATAGGTCACCATTGCTGTAGAATAGGGACGAAGGGCCCACGAAGTGCAAGATGTATGACTAATGCTGCTAGTGGTATTGTGAATTACATTCTTCATGAATTGAGATTTTTTTATTTCTTGAAATTGAAATGTTATATTTTTTTAAAGGTGCTTGTTAACTTCCATCTTCCCCACCCCCTCAATGGTCAGTAGTAGCTCCCGACTAAGCTTCCCTCTTTCAACTAGGTATGGCGAACGGATGGATGTCGAATCAGATTTGTAAAACATATACTATTAATTAAGTCAAGATTCTTTGAAATATTATTTAAAAAATCTAACCTAGCAATGATTTAATGAATTGATATTCGATACATCCGTTAATATCTAATTCATCTATTATTGATTATATTATTTTATGTATATTTCAAGTAACTTTAATGGTAAATATTTCTAATATCATGGCGTATTTATTATTATCTATATTTATATTATTATAAAGGAGATTTTTTATTTAGTTTTATATTTTTTATTTTTTTAAAATTATTAATAACTAATTAAATATAAATAAAAAATAAAATTATAAACAAAAATACTTTTTATAATTATATTTAATAGTTATAATTGTGTTATAATATAAAAAGTTATTTTTTCATTTTTTAAAAATTATTTTAATTTAATTAATTAATTTATAATTATAATAAATATAATTAATTTGTAAAATAATTATATAAAAAATCATATTGAGAGACGCAATCTTGCATTCAAGATGCTAGTATATTATTATCGAAATAACATTAAAATTTTCTTTCATTATTATTATTATTATTACATGTTTTCTTTTTTCATTGTTATATTTTAGAAATCAAATTTTAAGAAGCAGAGTATGTTTCTTCCACGAACAGCTCCGTGAGGGCTTTGTACATAGAATAGAAGTGAGCAGTAGGGTAACGATCTTGTCTTGTTGAAGGAGTGGATATTGGCAAATATTGTAATTCATTAACCATTCAATGAGTGAATTCAATTTAATAGATTCATCCCAATAAAAATCAATTCATAATTAAATGAATTGATTTGGATTTCTGTATGGTTGGATTAGAAGGATGAGGCGTTGCCGAATAATAATTTTGCCTTACACTTAAAAAGAGTTTGCAGTAATCTTAAAGAAAGCATGATCATGCATCAATAAAGCTTTGATTTGCTTAAGATCAGTTGTAACTCAAGTGACATAAATTCTTTTTTAAAATTTTTTGATTTTGAAGTCATTTTAGCCTAACTCAGAAAAATGTATTAAATTTCATAAGGAGTCTTTGTTCTTACCCTTTTTCCTTGCAAAACTTGTCCTCAAAGTAGAACAACAAAATGCCATTATCTTAAGGGGTCTCTTCCAAGCAATCTTTCACCACCGTCATCAATGCAATCTTTCAGCGCCCCCATCACTGATCAATTGGTAATTTATTCCCACTTTTTCTTTATATATATAATTAACTCCAGTGAATATAAGTTGATGATCATCATGATTTATCATTTAAAGAATATCCACAGTTGAAAATTTTCAAATTTGAATGCTAAAAAATATAATTAATGAGCCTTAATTGGCTTGAGATTTCGTTTAAGAAAATAAATTTATTTGTTCTTCATAAAACATATCGATTATGAGAGCAGAACAAGAAGAAACAAATTGACTCTTTCAATCTGTCCCTATATATATTTTAAGAAATATGTATTGATAGATTTTAATTTCTCTTATGGTTAGTTTGATATAAGAGTAAAAATAAAAATAAATTTTCATAAGATTATATTGAAAACTCATTTCATCAAAAATTTACTTACATTTTTACTTCATACTAAACATACACTTGATGAGATTGACATATTAAATCAAGTTGGATTTCCTTTTGAAAGATCAAATTTGTGTTTTCTTTTATTTGAAATAAAACTCTTTTCAAACTACTTAAAAATAAAATAAAAAGAAAAACTCTCGCAAACTCCACTTAAAAGAAATATTTAAATTTAATCTATTGTCAGTGTAAAGTTTTTATATATTATCATCTAATTATTTTTAAATTATTAAAAAAATTTAATTTTTTTTAAAAAAATTTAATTTTTTAAATTATTAAAAAAATTTAATTTTTTAAATAATTATTATTTTAATTAAATTCTTTTAATAATTTAGTAAGACGTGATTGGATAATAATATAAAAATTTTATATTAAATTAAAATTTAACTCAAATTCAAATTATAATAATGTATATCACCTTTCTCAGTTAATAAATATCCCCTCCCAACAAATTTTTTTTTGAAAATATATGAAAATAAAAAGATAATCTCCATAGATGATAATATGATATTCCGCATCGCACGGGGACTATAATTTGTTTGATTCCCAAGCTTTTGACCCATTTTATTTATAAATCCCGAACTCTATGCATAACAGTTATTTTCCTTTTTTCTGAGGGACACGGTCTCTCTTAATTTGCGCTTTTTCTTCCCCAACCTCTCTCTCCCTTGTCCTTATCAGCTTCGAAATTTTTTAAAGTCTCTTCTCTGTTTCAGAACCCCATGGATGAATTCTACTGCGTAGCTTTCCCAGACTTCACTGCTTCTGCCACTGACTCTGTCTCAGAAGACGCATTCTGCCCCGATGATCAGCACTTCAACGTAAAGTTCGAATGCAAAGAAATGTACGTTTTGAATGCAAGTAAGTTAGACACTCGCTATGATGTCACTCATAGTTGTTTCCAGAATATTCCAAAGGATAAGATGATGCAAGAACCAACCATTGTATCTTTGCTTTCCTCCATGGCTGTGCCTGAGGCTGCTCATAACGTCGTGGTAGCAAAAATCTTGGCCTGTGCTCGTGACATGGCAAATAGGACACACAAGCACCAAAAGGTTCTGCATATGTGTGTGGATGTGATTATCCCTCGGCTTGGAGTAGAATTAGATGAAATCAGTGAAGACGACGATGATTTTTCTGAAGAAGAGGAAGAGGGGGATGATGGGGTTGTGGTGGAATCCACGGAGGATCAAGATCATGGGTTGGTGCCTGCAGCAAAGTCATCCATTGAGGAGTTGGAGATGGTGAGGGTTGAACAAGAAGGGTCTGTGCAGGGAAGGTGTGCTATCTGTTTTGAAGATATCGTTGTTGGTGTTAGCATGCCATGCTTGCACGTATTTCATAGTAACTGCATCGTTGATTGGCTGGAGATAGGAAATTCTTGCCCTTTGTGTCGGTTTCAGATGCCTACCAGGGAAGGGAATGAGCCCTCGTAACCGATGTGTTATGCAGATTTGGTTTGTGATCTGATCAGTCAAACAATTCTCAGAATTTGAACTTGCCGAGCTAATTTTAATTAATAATTATCCTTTTTCTTGTTTAATAGGGCACTGCTTTTTGTTTTAGTATTCTTGTATTTGTAAAAGGTTTGGGCTAGTGATTAAGGTAGTGTTCTTGATTATTTGGATTCAAACCTTAAATCAGCGTTTAGGGGGAATGAATTCTCTTAGGTTGATGTGATAGATGTGCACTAAAGATTGACTGGAGAGGAACTTAGTCTCCGTTGACGGATACCATTACTGTACAAACTGCAAACAAATACTGAAGTTCTTGATATGAGTTTTTCTTTTTATGATATAATTTATAGCATCATTGGGTGGATATATTTATAACGGTTAATTATCAACTGAAAGATTTGAATAAGTGAGCATGCTTTGGCTAGAAATTTTATCCTATAGTTTGTTTTTTTGTTGGATTTAACCACGCAAGTGTATAAAGTGATGAATAAATATCATTCTCATGAAAAATTGAATCTACTAACGCTAAGTGCTAAAATTATCTCAACCTAATCTTATTCAAACAAATCGAATAACTAAATAAATGAAAAAAAAAACTAAATGCAAGAAAATAATAAAGAAAAATAAGAATTAAGAAATTAATGTAAATAAGCCTAGGATTATAATTTCCTTAACCCTTCATTTAAAATCTTTTAATTCTTTCTTAACTTATCCAATGATTATGAGTTGTTAATCTAAAGATTTAAATCTTTAATATGCATCTCCTGATAGTCATATAAACTATTCCTCTTATTCTATTCCCTATATTCCTATGAGAACAAATATAAGAAGAAAGCATTAAGAATAAGTCCTAATCATGGTTATATATGGTTTACAAGTATATTCCTATCTTACAAACGAATTAATTCATTCGATATCAAAATGTCTTGAACATATGTTATTTTATCTATAACTTAAACTCAAATTTCCTTTCTCAAGTTCAATTCAGATTTACCTGATCAATCTAATTGGTGATCAAGCAATTAGAAGTATTAAGACTAAGATAAAATAAACAACTCAAAAGAGCATTGAAATAGGAAAAAAAGAAATCAAAAGATCTAAACTACATGTGAGTTCAATTACAATCCTAGAAAACAAAATTAAATTAGTTTATGCTAATGAAAAGAAAATACAATTAAAAACTAACAAGAACAAAACAAAACAAAAAGATAGAGTATAAGAAAAAAAGAGGAAAAGATCTTCAATCTTTAAGTCTTCAATTTTTTCTTGCTTGCATGCTTGATAACTTCTCTCCTTGGACCTCCCTAATTGTCTCTTAAGTCTCTCTAAAAGTGAGTCTTTTACCATAATATGTCTCTTCTATTAAGATTAAGAGTCTTTAGGCATTAGAACTCAAAAAGGTCACGCCCAATTAGTATTTAAAACTATTTCAAATTTCTTTTTAACTAATTACATGGCCGTATAATTTTCCTCCTAATTGTGTAGCTCTTTGGAATAAGAATTAGACTTCAAATTGACACAAAAGTTGAAGCCCTATGTCTTATTTAACCATAGGATTTAGAATTACGTGATTTTGACTATTGTAACTTAAGATATCATCAAATTACTCGACAAAGGCCAAATTACATAAGATTAAATATTTAAAACTTGACTCCAAGCCCATTTAACTATCTTTTCTTTAAAATAATTGTCTCAAAACATTTCTAAACCCTAAAAAATATCACAAAGAAATAAAGAGTATGTTAGGAAGAAACAATTAATAAATCAAAATTAAAAAAGACTTAAATTAATAAAAATTAAGATAAATTCATTATCAAAACAAATGTTACATGCATAACTTTTCTCAATAAAACATTTTTCTAAGCAAGATGAAGTATAAATCTGAGCACCAATGATGGTTGGCTTGATGTACCGAAACATTCAGAATTGAAGAATTTAGTTACTATTGCCAACTTATATGTATTGGTGAAAACTAAGAATGAAAAGTTTATTATTTCATTGATTGGTTGTTTCGTATCTTATTTTGACTCTTTGTTTCAAGAGAGAAATTATTGAATCAGCTTTTTTAGCAATGAAATAATTAAAAGAATGCTTCGCAAAGATGAAATATGATTTTCTAACACAATATATGATTATATTAAAACAGAAATTGCTGCCGTGAATTTAATAATAGTTGACTATTCTTTGAACTAGCAATGGACAAATTTTAAAATTGAGTGTATAAATTTTATATTGTTTTATGTTATATTGTCTTTTTATAGCATTATTATGAATTAGTTTTGTTTCATTTAGTATATATACATGATAATTAGAAATATTTTTATCTTAATTAAGACTATTTTGAATCTAGAATCTATTAGGCTTTTGCCCCCAAGAAAAAATATCTGTCTGTGCATGCATTAGGCTGGATATGGTGTGGTTCGATAGTCTTCATAAACAATGACTCTCTATGGAAGAGTTTATCAGGGTTGGTAACTTTTCATGAAAGAGTTTACTGGAGTCTGTGACTTTTAAATAGAGTGTTTGCTAGGATTTGTGATTTTTAATGGACAGTCCGCTATCTCAATCTAAATTTTATGGTGAATATAATTACTCTTTTTTAATAGCATAAATCATGCATTTTATATCTATTATATATATTTATACAATTATATAATGGGGGACTCCCTTTTTTTTTCTCAAATCTTGTAATTTTTCAAAAAATCAAAACTTAAGTAATTAAACAAAAATATAGAAGGGACAAAACTGTAAATACAAATGTATCCCATGTCTCAAATTTTTTTATTCCCAAAAAAACCAAAATTGAACTAATCAAACATAAATAGAGAAGAAGAAAAACTATAAATATAAATATAAATATGTATTTTATAATTATATTTTATAATTACAATTACTTTCAAACTCTTCTCACTCTTATAAGAAATTATCTTCGTTTATTTAACCACACCTTTACAATTATTCTCTCATAAAGTTATTTTTATGTACATCACCAAAAAAAAAGTTAGTTTTATTTAACTAATTAATTTATAATATTATAAAAAGATAATTATATAATTTAAAATAAAAAATACAAATTGAAAGACACTAGTTCATATAATGATAGTTATTGTTAAATTGTTATCTTAAAATCACACATAGTAGAAAATAAAATTTTGTCTTACTTTTTTACTTTTTTTTTCCGATAAGAATTAAGATATTTATCCCGTCCTCCTCAATTCCCTTTTGTGCTGCAACAAAAAAGCATACAAAAAAAAAACCTATTTCAATTACTATTTGGGACGCAGAATGCTCATTTCAAACATAGTAGAATGAATTATATGTATCAAACACTTAAATAAAATAAAATGAAAGTATGAAGAAATTCTTTTATGAGAAACCCAAACATTGAAATATGAACAATTGTTTCATTTCAAGGAAATCCATTCCCATTTTAATCCATAAAAAAATGATTCGGTGTATCATAGAAGAAATAAATCATTCCTTGATTCTCTCTCTCTCTCCCCCTCTCCCTCTCAGAGGCAAAGGGCATAATGGTGCAAGAATCGTAACCATGTTGAAGGTCACCATCTCTGGCATTTCATGGAAGAGAAGATATATCCCACCCTGCACATATATGAAATGGCTAGTAGGACACACTAGGTTGAGAATGTTCTGCCTATGGTTGTGACTATACCAGTCTCTTGGTAGGGAGAAATTTTTATGTATTTTAAATTTTATTATATAATATTATAAATATAATCTAATGCTATACTTTCATATTTTTTCCATGTGTCATGTTTTCGTTAGTTCAATGTATTATTATAAGAGTACCTAAAAATTTATCTTTGTTCGGGTTGACAAAGAAGTCAATGACGATAAAGATAACTAGGATGATGAGAATGAAGATTTTAATCTGCTCTTGAAATATCCTCTGAGAACGTTACCTGTGGATGTGGATGGTCTGTTGGAGTTTTCTGAGTTTGATCTGTATGCTCATGCTTGTGCTCAGCGCTGGAAATTTGCCGCAGCTGGGAAACCAAGTTCCCTGAGCTCTTTGGTGGCGTACTCGAGCAAAGACTTGATGTATGGAGCTCCAAATTTCCCAAGATAATCATCCAAGTCTGCCAATTGCTTGACTAGTTTTTGCCCCCGTTGCCTGGCCCCAAAAAATATATCTCTTGCTTTATTTTGATCTTCCTCAAACCAGCTGAGCTTTACAATCAAGGGCTCGTCTGCATTCTTATTTATAATGGTGAGTCCCACGCTCCTCTGCAAGGCAGACAAAGCTTTCCCTGAATCTATTGTGTTGGTGACACTTCCATCCATTCTCTTTCTTAGGCCACCAGCTAATAATTCTATCTGAATGATCTTTTCATGGATGTAATCGACCTTATCATTGATGGCTTTACTGTCGAAATTGTGAAGATAGTGATCCAGCTCTTTATACTGGCCAAGGAGTTCTTGCTCCCACTTATTGACTGTAAAAAACAGATCTGCTATATAGTTGATGTTGGCCTCCGTCTTGTTGAACTTGTTCAACAAAGGATCATTTTTATGATCGGTAATGTTTTGTTTGATGGTGTTCCTCAAGCGCTTCAGCAACACATGCAATTATCCCTCTGGAATTCTATTACTATCCTCGGCCCAGGCTCTCGGCACTTTGATTAATTCCTCTATTTTCTGTGTGTCAGAATCAATGCCAGCAAGCATCAAACTTATATTGCCATAGTCAGCAACTTTACGAAGATAGACATTTGAGTCTGCAAAATGGTGGAGCAGTTTCTGTTCCCGGTCCTTGTGTGCAGAAAATAGATTCTTCACGTTGTTGAGTTGTTCCTCAATCTTTGACTTCTCAATCAATAAATTATCGTCACCTTTGTCAAATTTGATTGTTTGGAAGGCACGGGTCAGGCTCTTCAGCCATTCAAGCATAGCTTTCTCTGAAAATGTTGAAGTGGACATCTTTGGATATTTCTTTTTGATGTAAGAAGTTTCAGAATTGGGAATATTTCAGAATTGAGAATATATGAAATGTTGTAATGGCCTGCAAGTGCTTGAAGTTGAGGGAACCAATAAAACTTGAGAAATATGCTGAAGGCATATGGTATGGTATGGCATTTAAAAGTTTAAACTAGTTTCCACGCAAGGAACCAAATGATAGAAGTGGCATCATTCTTTTCCGCTCTTGCAGTTTTTCTTTCTTTTCTTTTTCTCTAAACTTGGTTTCACAATTGCTAGTGTTATTTTTTTAAAATAATTTGATAATACATTATTGAGGAATGTGTGTGCACGTGAATGGTGTCTTCAATTTGAAATTTTGACACTTCATCTAGAATTTTAGATGAAGCAATTCACATGGTCGTGGCTCAGTTACTTACCTATGTTATCAAATCTGATTTTCACATATTCCATGACCATGCTAATAATGGGTAATTTACATTGACTGAGACTCTAAAGAAGCAATTGGTGATAGTGATGATTCTATTGGTTATAGCCAGGGATAGATGTAAGGGAAATAATTTTATATCCTCCTAATCCATTAGTTTAATAATCTTTCTTAATTATTAAATGAAGTGAGTATTAAATGCTTTTTCATGTTTTCAAGATATTAATACTTTACTTTTTTATTTAATATTTACTTTATCAAGTATTAGAAGGATTATTAAGAGAAAGTTTTAAGAGGGTATAGCAAAACTCGATGTAGGGGGACAAGTGGGGGCCTTGGTCTCCTATTTGTTCCAAAATTTAATGGGTAGTGTAAGAAAATTTTTTGTGTAACACAAGTATAGTTTCTTTGAATGTTTACTTTAGTCCCTACACATTTGATACAATCAACAAATATGTTAGGTGGACTACATTTTGGTGTACAAAAGAAAAAAGTTTGTAGAGCTATTGGAATGTATGTGACCCTCTAAAAGAAAATAATCATACATTAGGGGCGTGATTTTTTGTATGTGCAAAGAATTATATATTTAATATTACTCCATAAACAATAAATTTGTAATTCATAGGTTCCAAGATTCTAACTAAATGCATTTTTAAAATCTTAATTAATCCAAAATAAAAATATAATAGTTAAAGTCCTTCTTTTCATAAACAACTCCAAAATTTGAACTTTATTCATACTCCTGAGATCGTGGTGTATTAATCATTGCGATTGACCACTTGTGGGTTATTATTAAATCACTCTTATGTAACATAATCAAAATTATGGACTATATTTGACCATTCACGATGTCATAATTTAAAACTTGGAATATATCTATAAAAAATTAGTTTGTGATAGATACCAGTACCCTCTTGTTACTCAAGTCTATGAGAGGAAGTCTAAAAAAGGAGGAGGGGAGTGGCTCACGTGGGCAAGGAGGATAAGACGGGAAATATTAGGAATTGTCTGCAGCGTATGCTGAGGTGGCAGAGAGAAAAGGTTGGAAGGGAGAAATAATGAAATATATAGGCTGGAAAGCGATGAGGGGAGGGAGGTCATTGCAAAAGATTAGAGTGGGAAGTTGGGACTTGGAAGGCTTGCAGTCTGTTGCAGAGTGCAGACCCTGAAAGAGCTACATTATCTTGTTCTTCCTTTTGGTTCTTATCTTTTCTATTTTATTTGGTGTGTTAGCCTTGTAAAACACCAGACCGACAGAAGCTACCGGAGGTGATGAAGGCTCTGAGAGGATGTGCATACAATAGTTTATAGGGGAATTTCAACTAACAAAACTTTTCCATTTCAATGTTTCGAAATTATTCATTTATATTGAAATCTGGCCTCTTTAGGTGCATTTGATTTAAGTTATTTTGTTATAAAATAATGATTAGGAATCAAAGTGGAAACATTCAAACATTTCTTCTGCATACAAGGATTAAAGAGAAGGGGAAAAAAAAAACAAGCGCACACACTTATTTATCACTATTCCTATTCAAAACATACTTTGAACTCACTTTCAAGACGAGTATATATATAATAACTAAGATTCACTCTGCAGAGAAGTAAATATTTGCTTGGAAAAATCTGTTGTTTTTATTTTTCATTATTTTCAAGATATTATAATGATAAATGAAATTTTTGGTTTGACTGGAGAAAAACCAGGGGACTAGAGGATAATATGATATGATGGGTTGGAACTTGGAAGACACAGCTGCCATTATTTACAAGAAACAATTCTATTGTTTTGGGATACAAATTCACAACAATACTTCTGTACTTAACTTGAGAACTTCCCTACTAACTTGCAATTACAACTACCAAATTACTAACTTACCAAGTCAAACCATTAAAAGACACACATAACATGGACGTGGCTCTGAATATGGATTCCAAGTAACAGCAGCAGCACCCACTGCACTCCTAACACAGCTCGTTCCCACACAAAAATAGAATGCCATTATTTCTGAATCAGCTAGAATCTGACTATGTGGCTGAGACCAACTCCTTATCCACTCTTGCTGACACCTTTTTCTTTTCTAGATATATCATGCATGACAATAATTAAGTTTGTGAGTAAATTATGCTACATGAGAGAGAGAGAGAGAGAGAGAGAGAGAGAGAGACAGAGAGGAAACACTTAAATAAAGCCAAATCAAAAAAATGTGATACTACACAGAGAACAAATGAGTTGAACTCAAATACCTTGAATTTGAGTCGAAGGTCACCAGTTTTAAATATCAGAAAGAACATGTGGGATATGAGCGATTTTTGACCAATCCTCACCTCCCCTTTGACTCCCTTTCTTTAACCTTGGACATCTAGCTATATTCAGTGTCTGTAATGCTCTGAGATCACGCATTCCTTCCGGTAGCGATGTCAAACCACGACAACCATAGATTTGAAGCTTCCGCAGAGATGAGATCATTCCTATCCAATATGGTAGCGACGTCAAATTATTGCAATTTCAAGCACCATCAATGACGAGAGATATTGTATCCAGTTTGGTAACTGTTTGCCACAAAATCCAGCAATAACTAGTCTTTTTAATTGTTTGACTTGGCTTCAGCCCTTTTAAAATCGACTCATCTTTAGCTGCAGCTTCTTCTGACTCATTTCCATACACATGGTAAAATCCATACCAATCTAAAACCAATTCTCGGAGATATTTCTTCTCAAATAATGTTGCTGACTCAGCCATTTCCGTATGACCCCGCAGGTGTTGCAAGCCCGACATTTTTAGTTTCCCTCGCACCTTATTTAGCCCACCCAGCACACTTATCCTTTCACGGCTCCTCTCGTCCAACCCAAATCTTGTCAGTGTTTGGAGACAAGCTAACTGTCCCAACCCTTGTGGCATGCAATTCAATCCCCAACATTCATCCAACTCAAGATGACTGACTGAAGTTGTTAGTATCTCCTGGCAATCTTTCAAGACGAGGACACTGATTGAGTTTCAGAGTCTGCAAATTAACTAGCCCCTGTAGAAGTTTGCTATAAAGATAGTGATTACCTGAAAGATCAAGATATCTCAATTGCCTTAACTCTCCTATACTCCTTGGATTTGATGTATTGTAATCGAAGCAGGGATCATCCAACACACGTAAGCGCTTTCGGGATGGATGGTACAAGTCCTGCAAGAGCTTCTGAATATGTATCCTTCCTTTGGAAGACGGTGGATGTTGACAAGGCAAAACAAGTGTTCTTAAATTGTCTCCAATCAAGTGATATAATTCAACCTTACTAGAATCGAGAGATGACGTGTTCTCTTCTCAATATGACTGGCGATTCTGTCACTGTCGAGCACAAACTCAATCCCAGCCACAGAGCATGCAAGGTGATGCATATTAGTTCATGCATTTTGCAACTGCTTTTGTCACCATAGTAATCTGTTTCTGCATCTTCAAAGAAGGACCACCTGGAAAGCAAATTCATAAAGGACTCATTCCCAACATCTAGACTTCTAATTTAATCTGATGGTTGAATGAACCCTTCGGCCTCCCATAGTTGGATAAGTGTTTTCTTCTTAATTACGAAGCCCTTTTTGGAAACAATGAACAATAAGCAAAACAACTTTTCAAATACGAGGGTAGATGATCATTAACTCAGATGAAGAATTGCGAAGGTTTTGTTCAAAGCTTTACCCATCTTTGGTAATTCACGATCCCTGAAATATAACCAATCACTTTCTCCCAGGTTTCGGGAATATAAAACGCTACCAATAGTCCTTATAGCAAGGGGGACTCCACCACACATTTTGACAATATCCTTTCCAATGGCTACCAACTCTGGATTATTTGTTTCCTCAAACCCCCCCCCCCCCCCCCCTTTTCGAAAGCCATTTGAGAGAAAAGCGTCCATGAACTTTCGTCATCTAGACCACGTAAAAAAATGTATTTGGTGTTCCTTCGTTTATTGGCACATCCAAAAAGAATGTGGTGACAACGATTTTACTTCCCCTTGCTCCTACCATCAACAATTCTCTCAACTGAAGCCATCCTTCCTGTTCACCATCAAGTACATCGTCTAAAACAAGTAAAAATCTTCCCCCTCATTTTGTTTCTAAGCTCCCTTTGTACTTGCTCCATCTCATCTTTACTTGTCCACCCTAATGTCTATTCAACAATGTGTTTTAAATCAAATTCTTCGGACAGAGAAACCCATATTTTTGGCTGAAAATGTTCTTGGACATCCCTATCATTGTACACTAGTTTAGCAAGAGCAGTCTTACCTATTCCTTCATCTCCAACTATGGAAACAATGGAAGGCTAATCATTCACATTAGAGTTTATTAAATAACTTTTAAGCAAATCCCTTTCCTCCTCTCTATTTCATCTTCAAGCACAAAGGAGTAACTTCTTCTCCGTTCCTTAAATTCAACAGGGGTCATTGGAGAGAACTCGGTCAATTGCAAATATTTGTTCTTATAATCAGCAATGCTGTTCAGCATCTCCCCAATATTATTCAATTTACGGCTCTTAATTCTAGAACCATATAAAACTTGGTTTGATTTGCAGAAGAAGATTCTTACCTTCTTTGCCACCTTATTTCTGGTCATCAGTTCCCTTGTCAGAGCTTCAGTGCATTATTCATAATCATCAGCGTCATAAAGTACCTCTTTTATCTCCTCCAACCAATCACTGATGTTCTTATGCTCGATGGCCTTTGACTCTGCATCCAGAAGAACAGGTTTGATGGTAGAGACCGTTCTCTCCATGTCTTGGAAATCATCCTTGAGATTACGAACAAGAATACCGGCTAAGGACCTCAATCCCCTGATGACGTTGTCAGCAATGGTGATCTCCATACCTTAGTGGCAAGAGAACTATATTCAGATGAGATATATAATAGGATTAATTATTGGTATCTGGTAGGGTAGGAAATTCTTGGAAGGATGCATGCATTTATAATAAGGCCTTATTTTGGTGCTTTATATATTCCTCTTCCTCCTTTTTAGGAAACGGATATAAAGCAATATTGGACAGCAAGAAAACAAGGCAGAATAATGCTTTATTTTGGTTGGATATAGAAGCAACAAGCAAGCAACACCAATTATTCTGTTTTGAGGTTTAAATTTTCAATACAGACAAGTATTTTATTTTTCTTTGATTAAGGAAAATGCTTCAAATGTAATTACAAGAATCTTGTACATTGAGTTGTCTTTTATTTTCTTTTTAAAGAAAAGTGTTTTGCACTCTTCTTCCTTGAATATCCGAATCACATAAAATTCTTACATCTTCTATTCTTACTGCATTCTAAACTAATTTCACAAACATTAATCTATTTCAATTCTTTCAAGCACAACACTATGTAAAATACATTCCCACTTGATATTATTACTGAAATCTTTTTTGTTTTAGGCTTTTTTTGTTTAAAACATTTACTTAAGCTTTGTCCGTAGGAAAGGAATAAAGGATAAAAAGAAGTATAAATACTTTCCTTATGCAATGGGTCGCAACTCAAAAGTAAGAATGCTTCTACTCTACCTTACAAGAATCTAGACAAAAGTGATATATGTGTTCTTCCAAAGATTATCTTAGACGCTTACGTATTCATTGAGTATTTATGAAAGTCATCATTATTTATTATTTCGAGTTAATTACATTATATTCACTTAGAATATGTTTGGCACTATAAATTTTAAAAATTGATTTGATTTATTGATGAAATTTTTTGTTTAGAAAGTTATAAAAATAGAAATTGATTTAACTCTTATAATGATTTTTAAACATAAAAATAATTTTTAAATATAAATTTAAATCAACTTAAACTTAAATCAAATGAAATCAATTTTATTTTTTATTGATTCCAAACGTAAGGTTAATTAAATCAATTGTCCAATAACTTTAACTCAAGTGGTAATGAAGTCTCTTTAGAAACTTTGATTCCAACGTAGAATTCCAGCCAGACTGCTTTGTTCGCACTTTTTAGTCTCTCTCCCATGTCAGATTATAAACCTCCTTTGTAACAAAAGCAAATGATTAAACTCACTTAATTTTTTTATATAATAATATAGATTTTTGTGCATTATATTAAAAATTTTAACTAAAAATTTTGTAGAAACGTTTTTTTTTTCTCATAAACAATTTTATTTAGTAAGTAGACTAGGACGATAATTAAGTTGTAGTCATTGCTAATTAATCATGCAAACAAGAAGTAGCATGAAAGTTTTTATTCTTTGATCAAAGTATCCTTACATGTACGGACACTGCAACTAGGATTTATTTTACAAGTAGCAGGAAGTTGAATGACTTGCTTGGACCCAAAGTGTTGAGAATTTAATAGAAGTTGAATTCCTACATTTTGAATTATGCCATAATTCAGTTTTATGTTTTAATTGTATCACTAGGGCATAACAATAGTATATTTCTTTAAAATATTTAAATATGTTAATGGATATTTAAAAAATAATTATTACGTATATAATTATTAAATTAGAATAAGGATCTTAGGATTATATAGGTTGGGTCCATTAATAAAGAATTGAGGAAAGGTGGTCAATTCAATCGCCCTGAATAGAACCTCACACAAATTAGCAGCAGGTTAGCCCAAATCTCTCTCTGATCAATATTTAACTACTCCTAATCCAATTTTTTTTTTAAATTATTTGGACTATTTCATCGGATCAACCTATTTTGAGCTGGGTTTTGAAAAATGAACCGGACTAGTTGGTCGGACCGGTTTAATTGGGAATCGGACTACTGGTCGGTCCGGTTCAGCAAATAACTTCAATGCTCCCAGCTGGATTCGAACATGGGTCATAGGAGTGTGAGGCAGCCGGCTTTACCACTAAATTAACTGCACTCTCATTGTATAATGGGTCTTATTATATATTTAATATAAAGTAGGAACATAGTTATAACTTTTAACAAAAGATCCTTATTTTGAACTTGAGATAAAAGGCTAGATGAAAGAACTATTACCACTGCTCTAATGTAATGTTTATAACATATAGATTATAAATTGTGAATTATGTTTATTTTAGTTAATTTATATGCATATTACTATGTAGATTAATGTTGTGTTACTTACATGAATATAATATTTTTTTTATTTTATGACACTATTTTTTTATGTTTCAAATAATTTTATTATTGATTTATATTATATTTTTATAATTTTTATTTATTTTATTAATATATAAATAATTATATATATATATATATATACTTATATTTATATATAAATATAAATATATATTTAATTATATTCTAGTTCAATCACGGCTCGATCACAGTTGAACCATTTAATCTTGAATCAGTACCTCGATCGATTCAATTATCGGTTTGATTTTCAGAACCACAATTTTAAGAGACTTACCCTTAACATGGGTAGGTTTTTTTGGGGGGGTGGGTGGACTTGACTGCATATCAAAAAAAGTGACCTTTTAAACCCAATCCGTCATGTGCCAAGGCCTAAATGGGTAGCAGTTAAATTTCTTAATACATAATTAAAACTGCTTATTTTTTATGAATTTTTAAAATGGTCTTTAATATTTTATAAATGTTATTTAAGTTAATTGAGATTTTTGTAATAAAATATGTGAATGATTGCACAAATTTAAGAATTTACTTATTTTTAAAATTTCTTCAATTTTTATTTATTTATTTTTAGTCATCCAATTTTTGATTTTTTAAATAGTTTGGCCTTAACCCGGGCAAGCAAAGCTATAAGGTACTATATCAATAGCCCATATAGAGTCTTTTTTTTTTGCGTAATCGATGAAAAAATAAAATAAAATGAAATCCTGTCCTCATGAACTGGGTGAGCCAATCCATTTTAAGAGTTCTAACAAGAGGACTAGTCAATTTTACACGGTAGGATATTGGAAAGGTAATTCCTCTTCCCAATTCCAACGCCATTCTCCTCCCCTTTTGCTCTTCTCTATATACATTTTTTTTTGTCAAATAAATCCTTCCTTTTTCCACAAATTTATGAAACAGACATATTTCACCTATCATTCTTTCTTCTTGTTATTGAATCAAGGTCTTGAAACTCTTATTAAACTAACTAGAAGAGATAAATTTAAAAGAAAGAAAGAGAAAAAGTATAGGACCCATTAACTGGTATGAGATCTATGTCAATTGATAGGTCTTACGATTTTTCTCTTTTGATCTTCAAAGTTTACCCTCATTTAATACTCAAGTGATCTTAATTCGTTGTTCTTTTTGTCAAATGAGAAATACTTGATGTGATGCGAAAACGTTATTTTTTCATCTCAATTGATTTTGTTAAAGACCAAGATCACAAATTCTATATTTTCCCAAAGAAAAATTTCATTTTTGGGTGCTTTGGAGGTAAGATATATGCCTCATTCCAATAGTTATAAGTCCTCAGATGAAGTTTTGTCATTAGAAACTATTCCCTTATGCAAAAATATCATCGAATAATTTAAAGAGACACGTCATAGATTGCATAAATTTTAATTGGTGAAGGCTTTTTGCATATTTGAATGGAAATTTATGGTGTGATTAGGTTTATTTTTTTCTTTTCAATCTTTAGTTTGTGTGTTTTTATTGAGTTTACTTTTCTAAGCTTAGTGCATTTGTATTGCAAAAGCAAACATACTGGTGCATATTGCCTGTTTAACTTCATTTTAACTTTTCAATGCTTTTGCGATTGTCATTGAAAAATTTTAAAGTTATCATTTAATAATGTATCATCATATTATTAAAAAAAATTTATTTTATTATTAATAGAATTTAATATGCGAAATTATTACTATTATAATTAAAAAATTTTAATAGTGTATCAATATTTAATAATTTAATAATACTAATGGTGCAAAAAATTTGACATATATCAAAATTAAATTCTAATTCTACATCTATTTAAGACTTCTGCCCTCTTGTAATTTCACAATAAAAAATAAATTAAAAAAAATTTTCCCGTTCAAGAACCAACCTCAATTGTTTCCTATAAATTCCCCTTCCTTTTCACTAGGGTTTCACTCTCCCATATCATTGTATCAGCTTCTGCAGCCGCTATTCTCTCTGTAGACCACGCAACACTTCTATTGCCTCTCATGGCAGTTTCACTTGCTTTACCCCTCAACTTTGGAGTTGCTCCTCTACAACACTTGATAAAGATTAATGTGTTTCTTCTCATGACCCTTTTGCAACGACGAATTACAATAGAACAAGAAGAAGAAGGGCCATTAGAATAAAAGCATTCATCTTGATCTAGATTATGACAGTAGCGATGTTAAAGAGTTTTGCCCTTTCACTTTTTTGTGAACCAGACATAGTCAGGTGTCTACCGTGATTGCAATTTTGGTAGGGACTGTTACATGTCTGGGAAATTATATAGAGAGAGAGTCTCTGATGAATGGGTTTCCATTTGTCTGATAAACATCTCTTGAAGGTGTCCATCGTTGCCCAATAATATGCTTCATTGCAATTTGTTATTATTTGAGCTACATCTGGATTCCACATCACAAAGTGTCTGCCCCTCCTCGCCTGGTCCCTTTCAACCTTAAAAATGGCAAAAGGAGAGGTGACTTGAGTGTGGTTTGCACATATGTTTGTGGCAAGTTGGAAACTTTTCTGGGGTAGTCATGGATTTGCTAGTTCTTGTCAGCAATCCAATCTACTAGAACTTATGAGTGTATACATACATACACATAAACAATATCTAACGACTTTTAATATTATTGGCATGTAGAATTGCAGGTGCCTGTAATGGTTGAATGCTTGTGTTTGTTGTTCTATTTTTGAAAATTGAATCTGTTAAACTTTTTCTTCATTGCTCATGATTCATTCATTGATGTTATAATTTATCTGGATGGTTCAACTTGCTTTGATACATCACATCGATGCATATGTTACTGTCCCACTTGCCTGTATAAGACCCAATTTCTGAGGCCTCTTGAGGGTTGTGTTCTCGTGCAACATAAGATATTTTATAAGCAAAACAAATATGCTGCATTGCATGTCTTAGCAGCTACGGTGCCTTGAGTAATTGTTAAGCCTATCTAGTGACATTTCCAGTTAGCAAAAGATTGACCTATGTTAGATAATTGTGATCTTTTTCTCCAAATCAAGCATTATGTACCATTCACCAAACCAAGCTTCTTGTTTTGGGGCCATTTAGGTCTGCTCAGTGTATACATTTGGTGATCACTTAATGAGTACACAACCTACTTACCAAAAAAGGAAAAAGAATAAACAACCTTGCGAACAGGGCAAGAACAGTTTGGATGACATTTTTTTTTGTAATGTTTTACTTGGCAATCCATATTCAGTCAAACTCAGACATAGTCAGGTTTCTGCTGTGATTGTTACGGCAGGTACTGTTACATGTCTGAAAAACCAAAGAGACGGAATCTGATGAATGGGCTTCCCATTTATCTTAAAACATCTCTTTATGGTGTCCATCGTTGCCCAATACGCTTTTGTAAGTTGGTATTTGAGCTGCATCTGTTTCTCCAAGAAGAGGGGATATATGAATATATGCATATGTATAAACCTACTGGTTTCACGCATTCCTGGAGTTTTATTGCATGAATGAGTTTGTTTTTGGAGTTGGAGCAAGCTTGTATTTTGCAGGATGATTCTTTGTCCCTAGAGCTGTTATGGGAAAGGATCATTTTTGTGGTTTCTGGTTTCTTCTCTGCCAAGATTCTTGCTAACAGATGAATGAAGGAGTCGTGGATTTTTTTTTTTTTAAACAACAGAAGAAATATATGTAAGAAAAATGAGTTTAACTAGTACTCACAAGAAGATACAAACCCTCGTAGGTCAACAGTAGCTAGTTCACCATCCTTCGTGGGTGGGAAACCAGTTTCAAAACCAGAGTAGAGTACACTAAGTTGATCTAAGAAATACAGCAAAGTAACATAAGGGTTATTTCCTTTCTGTCTGGAACTTCTGAAACTTGTATTCCCTTGGGACCGTGATTCTACATGAATCTCAAAAATTGGCCCTTACCAAGAAATCAGGACAGTCCGAAAAATAATCTGAAAATTCTTGTTGCATGTTTTGCCACGTCCTGTTAGATTGCTTCTCGAAGGTTGAATTGCGGTTGGCACACTTTAACCCTCATGGCAGCTCGATCTTGACGATCTTCAATCAGGATCTTCAAGTTGTAGGAGGATGTCTTGTCATGTAATAATGCAATTTCTTTTCAAGCGGTTTAGGGAGTTTTGTTTCATTAGAGTTAATGAGCTTGCTTTACAACTTACAAGTTCCCATGAACTAGCCAATTATTGAAGAAATTAGCTTGAAAGTTGAAATTGCCAATCTACCCAGTTTGTGAACGAACGTCCAAGTTTGAGGATGTCTTGTCATGAAACAATGCAATTTTTTCTTCGAGGGGAATTTGGGGAGTTTTATTGCATTAATGTTATTGAGCTTGCTTTACAAATTCATGTGAACTAGCCAATTATTGAAGAAATTAGCTTGAAAGTTGAAATTGTCATTCCACGAAGTGTGAGGATCAATGTGCAAGTTTCTCCAGTACTATGAAAGAAGTTTCGTCTACTTTCAAATTCTGACGGGGAATGCAAAACATGCATAAGAAATGATAATCTAGTTTCAGTGCATCACCACAGGCCCAATAAATGCATTAGCAATTAGCAAAAATCAAATGCCAGCCACAGTGGCAGAGCTTTTGAAGGTCTTAGCCTTAATGGATCAATGCTGTTAAAACTAGCAACCCTAATTAAATACAGGTTCAATTGCCGCCGGACCAATACAATTTATGCAACTTGAGTAATATTTTTAGGTAAATTTATTTTGTATATTATTCGATTTGACTTTAGATTTATACAGTATTGTATCAATTTTGTATATGATTCTACAAGTAATTTAATAATTACATATATTTTATCCATTTTTCTCTTTTTTAGAGTTCTTTATATAGCAATTTTTTATGCAACGAAGATTAATTTATTGAAAAGAAACTATTTAAGGGATGAAAAGAGTAGTTGCTACTGAAAAGAATTTTATTTTTTTTATAAAGATTTTATATAGTAACAATTTAGTTTTTTTTTTATAGGAGATTTCTGGTCATTATTGTATTTGCCCAAGCAGTGTTTTTTTTTTTTTTTCTTTCATGTTAGGCCTAGAACATTCATGGGAATTTAATTTGTCGTTGTCTTTCAACATATTTGAACTCAAAAGATGAGAAGCAAACTCCGATACCATAAATTTAATCAAAGTCCCACTAGATAAAAATATTGAATCTACTCCTGCATATACGTCAGGTAAATTTAGTCCCTAGATATATTTTACTAAATCATTTAGTCCATCAATATTTTAAAGACATTACCTATTAGTCCTTCACATTTTTTTGTTTGGTGTTAGTCCTTTACATTTTTTTGATATGATGAAATTGGACAAAACTACTAACATGATAGGTATGTCTTTGGCTCTAATGTCATATCATACACTAACATATCAACAAAGTAATTAAAAAAGTGCAAAAAAAAATAATGTGTTATATTAGTAGTTTTTCTTAAACAAAATAAGAAAACAAAAAATTAACACACGGTAAAATAAAATAATTTTAATTTGTTATTAGTATAAAATTTTTTATACAATAAAATAAAATTAAACTTATTTAAAAATTGAAGAATTAATTAGTTAATATAATATATTTAAAGACTAAATTTAATTGACTTATAAACCAGGGACACAAAATCATATTCCTATTCTTTAAAAAAAATGGAAGAGTGGCAGCTAGTAGCTACACCTTGATTTTGGCCATATAAATAAGGACAGCAACTGTAAATTTTCGTAATTTTTGGTCATTGTCTCTCTAGAATCTTCTGCGATCGTCCCGAACTAAACGCATCTGTTCTTCAGTGCTGTGCTGTGCGACACAAGCACGAACAGAGTCCGACCTGCTCAGAGTAAGTGGATTCAAACGTTTTCCAGTTCTTCATTTTTTCTCTCTCCTGTGCTGTTTGGTTCCCGCGAAAACATGTAAAATCTAATTAGTCTCTCTCTTTTCTTTTTCCCCCCTAGATTGAATATGCAGTAAAAAATTTGCGAAATGGAAGAAGTTCAAGAACCTCATGCTCAGTCAGTCGGTAATTTGCTTGCAATTTTAAGAAAAATTAGTGGTCCTTCTTTTAGCTTCGTATTTGATTGAGAAAACCATCCCCCTCTGTTTGCAGGTCAAGACGATGAAAATGAAGTGATTACTGAGAGTTCAGGGAGTAGCCCCCCCAAAGTTGATTCTGAGGTTGAAATCCTTCACGAGAATGTCACCAAACAAGTAATTAAGGAAGGCCATGGCCAGAAGCCTTCCAAATATTCAACATGCTTCTGTAAGCACCACAGTTAATCATAGTCTGATCTGATGCTGACATGTTTACTGACTCCAGTCCATTAGTTTGGAAATTCAATGCTGTCACAAACATGATACTTATTTTTCTTGTGGCATCATTTGCATATTTCCTGGCTGGTAGTAAAAACGCTTAGAGTTACAGAATGTTGATGTGTAATTGTGTATATCTGAAATTATTTGAAAATTTATCCATGTGCAAATTCTTTTGCTTTCAACTTCAAGCTATCATAAATTCTAGAATACCTGTCAAACCAATCATACTAATATCAAAGCTAAATCCTTTATACATTCATTTTACTGGTTTAATGCGCAACTAGGGTTCAGTTAGGAATGAAACCAGTCAAAATTGATATGAGTTTGGTAGATAGTGGTGATGCTCTAGGGTTTTGGATGTGATATACCATCTAGAAAAACTAAATGGCAAAGTCAGACGGAACCAAATAGAGCATGTGTTGCGGTAATGGAGGAGATACATGCCAAAAATTCCATGCTAAGGTGTTGTCAAATCATGTCTAGCTAGTTAGCAACTTCAGCTATAATTTAATTCAATATATGGCAATGCCGTTGTGGCAAAATGTAAAATGTGCGGACATATAGTGCTGTTTTACCACAAGACATAACTTCTTGGCCGAGGCTAAATAAGGATGAAAGCACGGTGGAGCAGAATTACATTAGTCATATTTATTCCCTAATCTCCTATGCTTGCCTAATCATACCTTTATTGTATAGCTTTTTCTTTTTCTTGTTTGATCAAAATCATGATTCTAATCTAGATGGTATTTGGTGGTAGTCCATTATAGGGCATGGACTGAGAGCACGCAGCACAAGTTTGAAGATACATGGCATGATCAACGACCATTTGAAATGGTACTAGGAAAAGGTATGTTACTGATGGATGTAAAACCTATTCGATTTCTTTTGCTAATTGGTCAACAGGATACGTGGGTTTTCATTGTCTGAGATTACTATCTTATTTATTCTTTAATTTTTTTTAAATTTCCATGTATGCATTGCTAACTGTTTGTAACAGCAATGTCCAAGTATAGTGTGGTTATCTTTTGTTATGTTAGACTCATAGTCCTATAGTCAATGAGGGTTGGCTCAATTTCCAGAATTGAGTTGCATAGACTCAAAGGTCTTGGGTTCAATGTGATTCCTCATTGGTAGGTAATATGCAAATATCATTGTAAGCCTTCGTTGAGGCTTGTAAGCATGTAGCATGCCTTGATTTGGAATGGAGCAACCTTCCCTCCCTCTAAACTTTTATGTACCCAAAAAAAAGGACTTAGACCAATGCAAATGAGTTAATAAGTTTTGTCAAATGAGTGAATGATTTGTACAAGTTTAGAATAATGAAGTTTGTACTTTGTGCAATATTTTTTTTTTTTGGGTATATAAACGGGGTTAGAGGCCCAGGAGTTGGTGCAATATTTTATCTCTATATCTTTTGTATTTCTATTTATGCATGCTATGTTAGACTCATAGACCAACGCAACTGAGTTGTGTAAAATGATAGAATGATTTGTAAAATTTTAAAGTATTGAATTTTGTTCGATGCAGAACTTTCAAAGATGATGTGATGTATTGATCATCCTGAAATTAAAAATGTTTTATTTCATTGTGAAACACTGAAACCTTTCTAAAGGATAGTGTAATTTAAATGGAAATCTCACAGTTACCATGTGCATTGCTGTACCAGACTTGTTATTGGATTTTGATGGATTTTCTCTGCAACAGAGAAGAAAGAAATGACTGGCTTGGGTATTGGAGTGGCAAGCATGAAAGCTGGTGAGCGTGCATTACTTCGTGTGGGCTGGGAATTAGGATATGGAAAAGATGGAAACTTTTCTTTTCCAAATGTTCCACCCATGGCAGATTTTAGTTTATGAAGTTGAGCTCATCGGCTTTGATGGAACAAATAAAGTAAGTTTCGATTAAATTATTGTATGGCCATGGACTTGGTAAAATTTTTATAGAATTTGACTTCATAGGGAAAAGCTCGTAGTGATATGACTGTGGAGGAAAGGATTGGTGCAGCAGATCAGAGAAAAATGGATGGAAATGCTTTGTTTCAGGAAGAAAAACTAGAGGAGGCTATGCAACAGTATGAAATGGTTACACACTTATTTTTTCTGTTGCCCTTCTACTTTTTTTGATACTGTTCTCAATCTATGAAAATTTCTTTCTTCTCTCTACTTCTGTTTTGGGTCTGACAAATCCTTGATTGTCTTGGTTCTTGTCAGGCCATAGCATATATGGGAGATGACTTCATGTTCCAGTTGTTTGGGAAGTATACGGACATGGCTTTGGCTGTAAAGAATCCATGCCATCTTAACATGGCAGCATGTCTGATTAAGTTGGACCGTTATGAAGAAGCCATAGGACAATGCAGCATTGTAAGTACATAACTTTAACAGATCAATTGATCATCAAATGCTTTTTCTTTTGCTTCTTGGAAGCCACACTATATATTTGGGATTTTGGTAATCATTATTTGTGTCTAGATATGAAATAGTATTAAAATTATCTTTTCTGCAAGTTCCTTTTACCCAGTTTTGGGTTGTGTAAGGACAATGATGTTCTGATAATATTGCAGCTTCTGATGTCAGACAATAGTAAGATGGTAATATTCTCTCTTTTACACCTTCATGAAAGCTAATGCTTTTTGTCAGTAAGGGTTGATTTGATCTTAGTGGAAGGAAACTTCTGATTTTTAACCTTGTTTATTTGCTTATTAACCAGACAAATTATTCCCAGATACAAGATCAGGACTTTATCTACTCTAAGCATGTCCTGTAAGATTTTATCAGTCAATGAAAATACGTAATTGCTGTCAAACAAAGGATTGTTCTTGCTTTCAGTTTGGCATGTCATTGTGGGCACTGCATTAAGTTTATTTGTTATGCAATAGGATGCTTTATCTATCCAGAAACCAAATTAAGCCAAATTTTGTTAGCATTTGAACTATATATGAAAAAGCTGTATTGTGATGCAAAACAATGATTCTCTTTCACCAAAACATAAATTATCTTCTTGCCTTATTGTACATACTGAGAATCATTGGTGATCCATTTTTGTTTAACTGGATGATGGAACTTGCAGGTTCTGACTGAGGATGAAAACAATGTCAAGGCATTATTTAGGCGAGGTAAGGCTAGGGCAGCACTTGGGCAAACAGATGCTGCTAGGGAAGATTTTCTAAAAGCACGTAAATATGCCCCTGAAGATAAAGCAATTGCAAGAGAATTGCGATTGCTTGCTGAACATGACAAGGCTCTTTACCAAAAGCAGAAAGAGATATATAAAGGAATATTTGGACCAAGGCCAGAACCAAAACCTGAGCAAAGTAATTGTCTGATTCTTATATGTCAGTGGTTGCTGTCAGTATTTTATCGCCTGAGCATGCTCTTCAAGCATGAAAAGCACAAATCTGACTAATCGAATCTGTTGAACAAACAGGGGTCGGTGACTGACAATTGTTAAGTGCTGCATCCTACAGAGTCCATGTCTTGTCTTGTGCTATTCTGGGGGAATAATCCTGTTTTTATTATTTCTCTTTGCTGGTAAAAAAAATCCGATGTTAAAAGCCGTGATGCTGACACTCTTCTATACAGGGGAGACTGGGAGTCATGTTTGGCATTAATATCAACCTGTTCTTTAAGTTACTTTTTCAATGCAATTAGCTTGTTTGTTTAGAAGTGTGTTGTTGATTTGTTTAATCTAGCAGTAGAAAAGAAAATGAGAAATGACCAGTGCCTTCTGAAATCTGATAATTATTTTTTAAAAAAATATAGCATGCCTTTGAATTAATTCATGATTTAAGAAGTGGAAAACTGCCCTAAAGTAGGATTTCAAAAAGAAAAAAAAAAATTCATGTATGCCATTGCAACACAGTAAAATTCATGTTTGAAAAGTTAATGGGACAAGGAAAATTCTGCTCTTCTTTTGCAAGTAAGGAATGGAAAAGAAATCGAGAAGTTTGCTCGAAGAAAAAGTCGTTCTTTTCTTATGTGCTTCTACAATCTGCATCAAGCTCAAGCCTTCAAGTAACTAGAATTCATTAAAACCCTTTTCATCTTAAACTGGCAAGCATCCTCTTTTGCTATGTGGGGATGACAAAGAACGGTTCTTAGTGAGCTTTTGGGAATCAATAATTATGAATCCCTGCCTCACATCAACAGAATGATGGGACTCTGTCCTTTATTTTTGGGCTATTATAACTCTTTCCCTATCAAAACTGCCATCAAAGTAAAATACTTATCTCTTTTCTACAAATAAAAGGCCATGCAGACAGGAAGTAACTACCACAGTTGCTTGGGCATGGAGGTCCAAGCAAAATAAGCACAGACTAGCTTTTGGGATATATACACATAAACAGCAAATGATAAACTCATCAGCAACAAGTCCTTCCAATCACCCTTTTGCTGTGGACTCATATTCTGCTTCAGCGTCTTCCCAAGCTTCTCAAAACCATTAAACAACTTCAACAGGGTCAGCTTTCCTCCCATGTCTTTCTTCTCTCCAGGACTGGAGTTATTGACAGGTCCTCTGCCCTGGCAGGATGATAGAATAACTACTCTGGGGCTGCTTCTGTTTCTGAGTTCATGGCCGGGTGCTTTTCTGCTTTGGCAATAATGGCCAACAGAGAGAGCTGCCATGGTAGGAAACAAGCCTTCAACTGAGATATGGCTAAACAAGCATTCAACTAAGATGGCTAAATGGTAGTGAGTGAGGAAGGAGAGATGATGGAGGATTTGTATTAAGTTGAAATGGTCAAGGAAAATAGGATAACCTATCACCCAGTGGCTGAACGGATAGTCTCTTTCATGCTTGCTTGTGCAGATGATTTGCATTAGATATTTTCTTCTTCTTCAAACGGATCAAACGGATAAGGGGCTATTGACGCGGACCATTGTGTGGAGTAGGCAACCAATAGGCCCATTGGAAGATTCTGTATGAGAGTTAACTTTGGATAAATTATTATATTGGCCAGAAAGAAAGGATAATTTTATGGAAAAAAAAATAAAAATAATTCTATCCCCTACTCTTATTTTCGTTAAAATCACCATTAATTTTTATAAAAATGTAATAAAAACTTAATCAAGTTTTTGTTTGCAACATCATGTGTATTAACATCATGTGTCATATCTCCTTTAAATAATTTAATTTAATTTTAATTATTCATATAAAATTTAATGTTCAAGATATGCTCCTCTCATTTTTCATGATAAGACATTGCTAACATATAATGGTTAAGTTATTTGTTAACATTGCATTATATATTCACATCAAGTAGTTGGTGAGTTTATTTCCCTTAGTTACGGAAGCTATAGTTCTGATGTTATCTCAAGAATACAACATGTGTAGATTTGGTAACCGAATTTTATAAATTTAACAATTTCCAGAAAATAAAATTCAACGTCACTTAGAGTATATTTAGATATTGTATTAAAAAAGAGTATGTTTAGATAAGAGTTTGGACCAAAAAAAAATGATGGAATTTTTTTATTTTAAGTAAATATTCTTTTTATTTGAATTTTTTTAAAAAAATAAGATGAATAAGATAAAATATTATCATGTAATTTTTTATTCATGTCTTATTTTTTTATAAAAATATTATAATTCTCTCAATTTAAAAATAAAAAATCATCTTTTATTTTCCTTTTACTCTAAACTACTTTATCTAAACATAAGATAACAGTGAACTTATAAGGTGATCAAATTTTGTTCCTGAATACCCCAAGTATGTTTGCATAAATAACTAAACTTCTGTCTTAGCTTTTATGTTGATTCGGAAGACTATCATGCACTCGCACAGGATAAATTAGCAAGTACATGGTGCAGCATAGTTATCCCCGTACAATTATCTATTGTCAATTTATTACGATCATTAGTATTTGTATTTTGGTTTCACTACATTTTTTCCTCTTAAATCCAAATTTCATTGAATAATTAATAAATGGATTTAATTTTGAGTAATTGTTAGTGTAAAAAAAATTATATTATCATCAAATCATGTGTTAATATATTATTAAAATAGTTTGATTATTATAACATATATCGAAAAAGTTAAACTCTTTTAATGATGTATTAACTTATCATTGAATGGTAGTATAAAAAGTATTAAAATGAAGTTGATTAAGGATGTCACTAAGCTTTATCATCCAAATAATGACTAAGTGTTAAAGTTATGATTTGTGTGAAGAAATGAAATGTCATTCCAAATTCTATCATGAAATTAGAACATTCATGTGTTTGTTAATGAAAAAAAATATATGGAATGACATTCTTAATTCGAATCTTATTTCACAAATTTATAAAATCTCATTCCTTAAAAAAAAAAGAAAAAAGTGGGATTAAGACTCCGTAATATTTCACATTTCTTACCTATTATATCCTTATTTAATTTATAAAATGACAAGTTTTACTCTTATATAATCTAATCAACTCTAATGTAATAATTCAAACTAACTCCAACTCAATTCTTGTAATACTAACTCAATTTAAAAACTAATCTTTATCCGAATATATGTTGATAAATATTTGTTAACTTATGATGGTGTAATTTTCAGTATTTTATATTCTTTAACTTTGGAAGATTTTTTATATACAATGTAATTTTCATTTCAATATTTTACATACTTCCTTTCTTGTAACTTTATATTTTATTATTTTATGTACTCCCAGTCCCTTGAGATGTAACCTTCCCCTAAACGTCTTGTAGATTTAAAAAAATAAAATAAAACAAAAAGATGAGTAAATAAATAAATAACAAGAGAAATGAAGAAACGATAAAGAGAAAGAAAAATATATACATTAACGCATAAAAATGCATACATGTTGAAGTTGCATATGAAATGTAAGCACAATAATTAATAAATATAATTAAAGGTAATCACCTCATTTACATCAATTTAAACTTCATTTCATATTATATCTAGTATACTAAATTATAAAATTACTTTCTATTTTATATTATATTTCATTATATCAATTCAATTTTTATTTTTATTTTTATTTTTATTCTACCAAATTTCATTCTTTACAATAATTGTAACATAAGAGGAGGAAACTCCATGTACAAAACTTTCACTAGTTGTGGCTATACAAATGGGTCCCACAATCCCTACCCAACTATCCAAAAGTTGAAAATGGACTCAATGAATCCAAAACGAGATTCGACAATCGAGATGTTCAAAATCTCCAAGGTAATGAAGCTGGCAAAATGTACACCAAACACTTTGTGTTAAGAGTTTGATATGAAAGTAGGTCTCATTGGACAAAACATAGGTAGATAACAGATTCGGTGGACCAAAAAGATTAAGGCTTAGTGACAAAGTTGACAAAAGTGAAACCTAACTCTAAGTTTATGGGGGTTAGGGCTGCAGCTCCTTGACCCCTAAGGGTTCGAGAGACATGCTGATCTTGCAAGTTCAATCGGACAAACAAAGGTTGAAAATATATATCCATTGGACCCAAAAACAAGCTAGTTAGTGATAAAGTTGACAAAAGTGAACCCTAACCCTTTTGTTTCCTAATCTTCCTTACGGTTACAATTCATGATACAAAGTCTACAAAGCACATTTTAACCAAATTGAGGTTAAAAATAGTATTGGGACATTTGAAATATGTTAAGGTTGAAAATATGAAAAATCGAAAAATTGGTTGGGCCAAATCCTGAACTAATATCCATCGTGTAACACAGTTTCAGATATTATTAAATCCTAGAAACTGGCATTTTTTCACTTTTTAAACATTCAAAATCTACTTAAGTGATTTTTTAATTTATTTATTTTGTCAAAAGGTTAAAAATCGTTACCTAAAAGCAACTATTTCAACATAAAATTTGATAACATGAAGTATCTTGCCATATATATTTTTTGGTACAACAAAATAATATAGTAAGTAGATAGGTTGTTTGACCACAAGGCAAGGCATACAATTAATGAATGCCTACCAATAAAAAAATCATCAAAGAAATAAAACCCAAGACTTTTGCATGGATACAATTCGATTTTGTTAATTGAGTCACTTATTAGGCTTTGCTATATTTCTTTGTTGTACAATAAGGGTATTTCCAACTAGCTTTGCATAAATCGAAGTTAAATTCTTTCTTAGACGATCATAAGAGTACACCCTCACATCTATTTGGTGTATTTAGGAAAATTAATTTTTTAAATGTTAGTCTAAAATTTAAATCTAAATAGTGAAATCATGAAGCATACTTCATTTACTATAAAAACAATTCTTCGGGTTTGATATTAATTTAAACTAGTACATTGACACATATATAATTTTAATTATTTAATATCGTGAATTTTAAAATTATTTGATGCTAATAAATATTTTTGGGCTTAAAGTGATATTTACCAATAAAAAATAAGGTAGGGAGTATACCTCATTTACCATTAGGTAAATTCCGTTAGGTTACTTTATTTAGGAGGATGAAATTAAAAAATTTGTATTTTTTAAAAATATTACAGGTAAAATAATTTATTTCTAATAAAAATTCTGCGGGCATGGCTTTCCATTTACACTAGCCTCCCCTATTTATGTCTTTCTATTTCCTTCAATTGTTCTATTAGCACAATTAATGCCTTTGAAATGCGAATGAAGTAAACAATTTGCATAATGCATGGGTTAATATTGGATAATAAATTTTGTGGATGGCTTTTCAATTGTGGCCAAGGTTACCAGCTAGCAACTAGTTTCCAAGTTTGACTTGATTAATAAATTATTAACATTAAACTCAGCTTGCTAAACTTTGAAATTAATTTATAATGTTAACTAAACTAAAGTTTGCAACTTTTGAGAAAAAGAAAAGTTTTCTAGTTCCAATTTACTCAAGAGCCAACTCGAAAAGTTTAGGTTAAATTTCAATTTGGTGCCTATAATTTTTTTTTGTTTTAAACGAATTTTCATTGTTTTAAATATTTTTAATTGAGTCTTTTTCTATTATTTAGTGTTATTATACTGTTAATTTGTACATACATGACGAATAAAGAGTTGGATACATTAGTATCCACATCAATATATGTTTTGCTCCATATGTATAACTTAAACGAAGAAAGACTACATTGAAAATATTTATAAATATAAGAAATTATGTAAAAAAAAATTATAAAGATTAAATTAAAAATGAGTGTAAATTATAGGGATTGAATATTTAATTTACTAAAAAATTATATTTTTATATCTTTCTTTTATTTATATATATATATATATATATATATATATATAATTTTGTTTTTTATTTTGAAGAAGATTATTTATGAATTAACCATAAAAATTCATATTTTTAAATAACAAGGAGTTTTATGAAACGCAAAAGAAAATTGTAAGATATATTTTTATTATTTTATGTAATAAAAGAACAATATAAAGTTGAAACTCCATCATATACTTGTCACAAGAAAATTATTATTTATAAAAAATTAACAATTAGAATTTTTACAATGATTAATAAATAGTTATAAAATTTGAAATTAATAAATAATTATTGTCATTCTTGTTTTTTATTTATAGAAATTTAAATTATTGTCATATATGATATTTGTTATGGTAATGCTTTGGTGACAATCACAAGCTTTTTTTTTTTTTTTTTCAATAGACTAGTTTGCATAAAACACTAGTTTAACTGTAGTGAATTCTTTTATACGAGTCTTGACGTGGTACTCTAGTTTTTTTTAGAGTATTAGTATCTTCGGCAATTTGTCACATAGTTATTAGTTATTATTTTTCATAACGGCAGACAAATCAGTTAACATTTCAGTATTCCGAAATTATCTCCTTATATTATTATAATAATAATAATAATAATAACTGAACCAATAATTTAAAAGTTTTCTTTGTGATCGTTAAGTTGAAAAGAGATTTCGATACTTAATTCATGTCATAATAATGACATATTTAATGTGTTAAAAAAAAGGTCTTTCTATAATCCATATTCAAATTTTATAATTTAATGGTGTGTTTATTTATTGTAAAATATATTCTCAATAATATTAAATTGATCCTACATAACCTTTTAACATAGTGAATCTACAAAGGAAAAAAAATATATCAACTAAGTCAAATAAAGAATTAATAACTAGAAAATTAAATTAGCTTACTTTGGTAAGTTAACCCTAAGCTCGACACATTGAAGTTTTTTTTTTTTGTCTTTTTACAATAAACATAAAAATGTAGGTTAACACATTCTAATATAACAAGCTAATGATGATTGTGCATTAGCATTACTCTACCCATATCAGCCAACTCCTCTTATTCTTTCTCACATTTTTTTTTCTTTTGGCCTTATTCTTCTTGAAAATGAATGACACCACCAAATTGTTCCCACCTATTCGTTATTGATTTTGAAGTTGAACAAAGCATACATTAGGAGACAACAAAAAATTAACCCAAAAAAAAAGAGACCAAAACAAAAATAAAAAAAAAACAAACAACGCATGAAGCCTAATATCCCAGACGTGTCATGATGGGGGTGGTGTACCAAACTCACAGGTTTTATGATCCCACCGCATGCGATTGAAACCACCCCAACCAGTGCAACAAGTTCCTTATAATAATACGTTTCTGTATAGTACATTTTAAAAGACCTAACTTTATAACAAAAATAACAAAAGCACCCACTATCATGCGCCGGCCACGCACTATGCGCACCCCATTTTTTAGCTTTAGCTCCTGGTAAAACTCTACTTATTGTGTTAGTATAAATAGGTAAATTACCAGTTTTATCATCAATTTATCCAAAACTAAAAAGGATAATATTTTAAAAAATATAATATTATATAAAAAAAATAAATATTTAGAATTGCAATAATTTGTTTAGATCAATATATCAAAAAAATATTAGAAACATAATTATTGTTAAGTTATTTTTAACTTTGGCAAGTATTTATTTTAATGTCTTAATTTTTTTATTTATAAAAACAAACTTAAAATTAGCTTATATAGATTTCAGAATCTATTTTAACAAACTTGCATGAGTAATGATAAAATACATTAGTATTTTATTTTTTTTAAGATAGTGCTATATTTTATGAATTTTTTAAAAATTAATAAGGTTTTATAATAAATATTTAAAATTCAAAAAAGCATAACATGTAACATCAAAACTTATAAAAAAGATTTAAATGTTTTAAAATGTACAATGCACTTTAAAAAAATAAAATTTAAATAATTAGTCATTAATTGAAAAATTAAATAAAATAATTTTAAAAAATTAAAAATTTATTATCTATATGTACATTTTATTAAATCTATATTATCAATTTTTAAATTAAAATTATAAACACTCACTTTGCTTTTTTAACTTTATTTTTTAAAATGCCTTCATTCTTAAAAAAATATATCAGAATAATTTTTATAAATAATTATTGTAATAAATAAGTCAAGATAAACTGAAAATCCAAACCTGCCAGTGCCGGACATGACTAGTGCGTTCTACGCACATTGCGTATCAAAGTCCAACTCTCTCTCTCTTTCTCTCTCCACAGTAGTTAAAGTTAAACTGCGTTGACTGACATATCAATCGTAAATCCCTCTGCTTTTCTCTTTTGTTGCTTTTTTTCATTCTTTTTCCGTTCTCAAATTTTCCAGATATTACGATCGCTCCATCACCACCACCCATCCCTCGTAGTCGCAACCTTCCCTCCACACACGCCGAAAAACCCTCGCCGGTGCCGTCTCCGGCCAACCGCCGCCGCCGCAGCTGCCACCTCTCCTCTCTTCGGTGACTTTCCCTATGCTCCCGAACTTTTATTCCCTCTGCACAGCTCCTTCTCTCTTCTCGCCTCTTCGTCCTGTTTCCGGAACTAGGGTTCCCCGCCGCCGCGCCGTTTCTGCGACTGCTCCATGAGTTTCGGAGAAGAATTTTGGAGTCCTCCAGCTTGTTAGCTTAGATAGCCGTCTCTTGCTCGGTGTCGTTTCAGTGGTGGTTTTTGTGATTTTGTTTCCGGTTTTCTTTATTTTTGAAGTTTTCGTTTTTGGGATTTTGAATATGAAGAGATTGAGGTCCAGCGACGATCTACACTCTTGTGGGGACAAGAATGCCTGCGAGGATTCGAATGCGAGTCGGCCATTGTCTTCCTCGCACCGAAGCTTTTACTGCAAATCGGAGAAGGTGCGGAAGAGTTTCGTTTCTTCTTTTTCGTCGGCGTCATCCCGGTACGGTAGGGATCGGACGGTGGACGAGGATCGGGAGGGTTCGAGGCTGGTTCGGAAGCGGTCGGAGCATGATTTCGAGGGTTTTGATAGGAGAAAGGGGTTTGATCGTTATAGGGAGAGCGGGGAGAGTAGAGGAGGGTATGGAGTTGGAGGGGATAGGAGTTTGATTCACAGGTCGGAGAATTTCTGTGGGTCGAGGAGGGAATTTCCAAAGGGGTTTCGGTCGGAGAGAGACCGGTCACGGCGGGAGGGCAGTATATCGTCGTGGCGGAGAGGGTTAAAGGATTTTGATGACAGTGGAAGAGGGAGTAGAGTTGGAGTGGAAGACAGAGGAGTGCGGTCGCCGAAGGGTTTGAGGGATGTGAAGTCCCCAACGTGGTCAAAGGATTCTGAGAGTGAGCAGTCTAAGAAGAGGTCTTCTTCTCCAAGAGGATTGCGAGATGCAAAGCCCGAGTCCAAGTCCAAGTCCAAGTCCAAGTCACCCGCTTGGTCCAAGGACTCAGAAAGTGAGCAATCCAAGAGCGAGCAGTCCAAGAGCGTTGAGGTGAAGAAAACTGAGGATTTGCTGGTTGAGAGTCGGAGTAGTAGTGAAATGGAAGAAGGCGAGCTGGAACCTGAACTTGTGCCTGAAACTGAACCCCAAACCGCTCCCAAAGTTGCCCTTGAAAGTGAAGACCTGGCCTCTATCCGTTTAGATACTGATGACAAGGAAGTTCAGAACGAATGCCAGCTCAATGATACAGATACTGCTATGGTGGAAGGACCGGAGTTAGCGATTAATCAAGAGATAAAACCAAACGAGGACATCAATTCAGGGGGAAAAGATGCAACAGCAGAAGAAGCTGACAAGCTGCCAGATATTCAAGGATGGTCCAAGTCCAACCGATAAAACGCATGTTACTGAAAATGAAATTGAAACTGGGGGTCATGATGATAATAAAGAACAGTGTTTGAAGGCTGATATTGACTGCAAGGAGGAAATAAAGAAGGGGTGCGGATATGGACAAGTCATTGTTGAATGAAGTGGAGCATAAGCAGAATAAAGGTGTGGATCTAGAAAACAGGGCAGATGTTGACAAAATAGAGTTAACTGATGAAGTCTCTACAAAAATTGAAGTGCCCAAAGAGGTAAATAGAGAAACGATGATGGAAAGTGTGACCAACAATGCAAAGGATAAAGGCAAAAGTGTCTCTGTTACACCTACTGACGTTGCTTATTCTTCAGAAGATGGCTTATGGATTGATAGAGGGGAGAGAGATCTCACAACATGCTCTGGTGATGTTATGGAAGGGCCAAGCACGAGGGGATTTGAGTTGTTTTCCAGATCTCCTGTTAGAAAAGCAGAGAGAACAGACCACTCAATTCTCAACAAACAGAAGGATGAAAGTTTTGCAATGGAGCAGCTTGATCTTTCTCTTAGCTTGCCAAATGTTCTGTTACCTATTGGTGCTCCCGAGACAACGCAAGTCCCTGGATCCCCCAGTCAAGCACGGAGTGTGCAGTCTTTAAGTAATACATTTCGTTCTAACTCAGATGGTTTTACCGCATCAATGTCCTTTTCAGGTTCCCAATCATTCTATCACAATCCAAGCTGTTCTCTGACTCAAAATTCGATAGACTATGAACAATCTGTTGGCAGTCGCCCCTTATTTCAAGGACTTAGATCAAGTTTCTCAAGGGTGTTGGCAAGGCCTGTCTCAGAATGATACCAAGCAGAAAGAAGTTCCTCTTTGTCAGAGAACTTCAATGAATGAAAATGGCTCTTTTTACCAGTCTCAAGCATCATGGGGTGTTTTAGATGGTCAAGCTGTGAAAGGTCAAAATTCTAGGGTTCTAGAAGGGAGCACTAAAATGGCCAATGGACTTGACAGGCAATTGAGTTTTCATAAGCAGTTGTCAGGACAGTCAAAACGCCATGATGATGTTAGATCCCCTTCACAGAGTGTTGGGTCTCATGACATTGGATCAAGTTACAGTTTTGAGAAAAAGAGGGAAATGAGAGACAGGAGTAGTGGTAATTTATATCGAACTACCAGCCAGAAGGAACAAGAACAACTTTTGATGGGTGGAGTTGATTTTGTTGAGACTGCCACTGCAAGAATAGTTTCTGAACCAATCCATGCAATGTCTAGAAAGTTCCATGAAATGACTGGACAGTCCATAGCATGTTTGAAAGAGGGCATTCGTGAGATCATGCTTAATGCAGATAAACAAGGGAAAATACTTGCTTTTCAGAAAGTTATCCAGAACAGGTCTGATATAAATTTGGAGGTCCTACTAAATTGCCACCGAGTGCAATTGGAAATTTTGGTTGCTTTAAATACTGGTTTGACTAATTTTCTTCACCTAGACAACAGCATTTCATCTTCTGATTTAGCTGAGATTTTTCTGAACTTAAGATGTAGGAATCTCTTATGTCGAAGTCAGTTGCCTGTGGATGAATGTGATTGCAAGTTTTGTGTGCAGAAGAATGGTTTTTGCAGAGAATGTATGTGTCTTGTGTGTTCTAAGTTTGACAATGCATCAAATACATGTAGTTGGGTTGGATGTGATGTTTGCCTTCATTGGTGCCATACTGACTGTGGACTACGGGAATCTTACATTAGAAATGGGCATAGTGCTACTGGGTCAAAAGGGATGACCGAGATGCAGTTTCACTGTATTGCTTGTGATCGCCCTTCTGAGATGTTTGGCTTTGTCAAGGAGGTATTTCAAAATTTTGCAAAAGAATGGTCAGTTGAAACTCTTTGCAAGGAGCTTGAATATGTGAAGAGAATTTTTTCTGCCAGCAAGGACATGAGAGGGAGAAAGCTGTATGAGATTGCTGGTCAAATTCTGCCAAGGTTGGCAAATAAGTCTAACCTTCCAGAGGTTTTCAGCCACATCATGTCTTTCCTTGCTGGTAAGTACAAATTTTTTTCATGGTTACATTATTTATTATTTTTGTTAATTGAATGTTTGTGGTCTAATTTTACACTTAAAATGCTTGCATCAAGTGGTGTTCTTTGTTTGTGGAAAATTGAGTGGGATTTTTTAGTAAACTGCTTTTTGCTGACTCACAGTAAGAAGCTTATATCAATATATTGGTTCATCAACTTTTGAGCAATTGCATTATCAAGATGCTTGGTGTCTTTGGTGTATTTGGGTCATGTTAAATGTTTATTTAGTCATAATTCCTGTACTTCAATTTCCACAATAATTAAAACATATAGATAAGAATGTGAAGTATACCCTTTCTTTTTAATATGAGATGGAATCTTAATTGTTACTGAGAGTTATTCATTCTGTAGTATGACTTCCGTGAAAAGAAGGATGATGGTTATCCTGAGTTGAAAAACTTCTGAATACAGTGAACACAACAACTTTTTAAATTTGCTTTATGTTAAACCAAAAAATATGAATATGACTGTAATTCATTTTGCAGCAGTGAGTCATTTTATTTGACCAGGGATTCTTTGGATTGTAGGGAATCCATCTACTTATGTTATTTTATGTCAATCACTGCTCTATTTCAGATTATGTTTTAATGTATACATGTTGAATATAAAAATTAGGGAAAATGCTGCATTCTTCCAGCTTTCCCTGCCAACACCTGATAATAATATTTGTCTTTTTTTTTTTGGTGGGTTTCTTTTGGTTCAAGCCATAAAATGGTTGAAAAAAAGCAAAGGTAGTGATGGTGTTTCTAACATATATTGGCATGTATTTTCTTCTTTTGATGTTTGCATCACTACTGTTTGTGAAAGTTGAATTGCATGGGTGCATATTTACGTGCATTATGGTTATTGCAGATGGTGATTCTTCCAAACTAGGCTTGGCACGAAACTTTTCTGGGAAGGAACAAGTTAAAGAAAACAATGGGGTAGCTGGGCCTAGCCAGGAAGCTGCTTGGTTGAAATCTGTTTATTCAGAAAAGCCACCTCTGTTAGAAAGGCCAGCAAACATCCTTCCTAGCTTTGACCAGAATGGTAAACGGATTTTGGCTCAAGAGTTGCAGATGAGTGTCCAAAATGACTTCTGTTTTGATGAATTGGAGAGTATAGTAAAAATTAAGCAGGCAGAGGCTAAAATGTTTCAAACACGCGCTGATGATGCAAGAAGAGAAGCTGAAGGGCTTAAATGCATTGCCCTTGCAAAGAATGACAAAATTGAAGAAGAGTATACTAGTCGAATTGCCAAGTTGAGATTGGCTGAGACTGAGGAAATGCGCAAACAAAAATTTGAAGAACTCCAGGCATTAGAGAGGGCACATCTGGCGTACTTCAACATGAAGATGAGAATGGAGGCAGACATTAAAGATCTGTTATCGAAAATGGAAGCTACAAAAAGGAGCCTTGCCATGTGATCAGCTGATCAAGATCTCTAGGATAGTTCTTTCAGGCAATTGTAATGTTCCATCCTGAAATTTGTAGTTTCTAGTGCCACCTGATTGTTGTGATCTACGGTAGTTACTGATCTTTAGGTGTATTTATCTACTGTTGTAGTTCATTTAGCTCTCATGCTGCTAACCAATATATGTACAGAGATAATCACAACAGTGACTAGTCTTGTATAACAGTTCCAATTATGAAAGCAATTTAAAATACACGATTATTAATTCACACTTGAAAGAATACCCAGTATATGGCTGGATTTGCAGTACTTGTTCTTACTGTCAGCAGAGGAACATTATAATGGCTATTGTGCTTTGAACGTTGCCATCGCGTCATGACTTAATTCACTGTATGCTTTTATGCTTAACAATGATTGCGTGGTTGTCACTGTACAAGTGTAAACCAACTGGACCCTTTTCCTACCGTAGATCTGCTTTATGTATGTGAGTAGCATTGTTTATCCAGTATTAAAGTATCTTCAAAATTTTAGTTGTTATTTATTAGAACATGGGAGGCACTAGGATTTGCATTTTCTCTTTCGAAACTACAGTTTCATTCTGCATTATACGGAGTTTCAAACTGAAATGAGTGGCTGTAATGTACTGAAGCATGTAAGAATTGCTCTGCATTTTGATATATCTTTATCATTATCCCCACTTGGCTTTGGATTAAAAGACATTATTGTCAATGAAGTACTTCCTTTGTTTTGGAGCTGGATAAGATTTGACCACTTCGCAATCCAAACTGCTGCCAACACCCATACCGTGCAATCTCTAAAAATGGGTAAGAATGTATCGAGACTTGAGATTGAATAAAGAAAATATCTATCATGAAGGACCCGACACATTTAGGCCGAATTAAATGAGTGAGATAGGATCAAAGAAAACATTTGAGGACCATGATAATCTTTGGCAACAAGTAGTAACTTCATCATGTATAAAAATAAGCTCCTAGATATAGAAAAGCACCATAGGTAATCTTTAAGGCACTAGTATAAATAAGCTCTTCGTGAGAATTTGGGGGGACAATTGAAGATATGACACCCACTAGTAATATAGGAATCTACTTTAGCTTACTTTTTTCCTTTGTCAAACCTCATTTTCCTCTGTTCAACAACCTACTTTATCCGCTTTTCATTTAACCCTTTCTCAATAATTCCTCATATCTGTCAAATTTTGTAGATGGCCTCTACATTTACTTTCATATAGGAGATGAATCAGTGCACACAAAAACTCTCAAATAAATATAGAAATGTTACTTTCATACCTAGGGGTCAAATGTGAAAGATATGAGCAACATACCAAAAGTTAATAAAGTGAAGTAGATGCAAAGTGAATTTAATTAAATAATAATAATGGTGCACAGATTTGGCTTTCCACCGCATTTGGAATAAGACAGATTCCTGCTGAAATCAGAGTTGTCCAATTTCACCAAAGATTGATGGATCCCTGCGTAGAGCTTAACAACTGGATTTTATTCGGTAAAATATGGGGGTCACCGAAAGAATGAATCTCTATCTTGTTTTGTCATTGCACTGCTCTATTTTTATAGTGAGAAGAATGAATCTTTTGAAGTTAGAACTTGAATAAAATTTAGAAATCTGACTCATTCATCATGTATAATACAATTTTCCGAAACCATACAATTCTCGAGAAGAGCAATTAAAGTCAGAATCATCAATCTTAGAATTAAAAATCCACGAGACACAGATCACAGTATCTACAAAGCTTATTTATGCAACTCATCATCGAGTTTTAGCACATAAGTACTACTCTAATCTTCATCTTCGTCAAAGTCCTCATCACCAAAAGAAGCATTATCATCAGAATCGTTGTCACTTTCTGATTCGCTCACCACGTATCTTGTTTGCCTACGATTGGCCCTCTGAGGTCTAGCTCTTGCTGCCGCTGGTGCAATCTCAGCCACCTCCTCTGTGCCAGGAGAGGTAGAAGCAGAACCCGACAAGTCTTCACTTGCAGTTTCATCTTTGTCAGCAACCGTGCCCAGCACAGAACTACTTTTCTTGTTAAATGGAGACTCCCTCATCTTTCTCACTTTCTTCTCTGGTGATACCCCTGAACTTTCAGCTGGCTTCAGCATATCAGTTATAAATTTCTGACCCAATATCTGGGACTGCTTGTTGCCTACTTCTCTCTTACTGGTGGCTGCAGGTGGCTTCTTGGCATTTTGAGCAGCAGGCTTTCTCCCTCCCGTTCCTTTTCCCTGTTTCTGGGGCAGCTTGCTGCTGTAGTTCGAAGTCTTCATCATCCTCATCATCATCAACATTGTTTTCATTGTCACTGTCGGAAATGTCCAACACTATGGTAGTTGAGGACTTCTTTTTTGCACCACCCCTTTTGCTATTCTCTTTCTTCCCGGCAGGCACAGGGGGCTCTTCAGTTTCCATGGCTGTGGAAGCAAATAATGAATTAGTACCAGCATGGGAACTATATGGAATTTGCAGATTCAGAAGCCATTTAACTACTGTAGCAAAAATTATTTACCTGCCGAATGATCACTAGGTGCTCCAAAGTTATATGCAGCTAGGCGTTCTTGAAGAGATTGAATTTCATCATCAGCGACCTGATAATAGGTATGTGACAGTGTGAATCCTCAACATCATTTGATGAAAAAAATGCAATACTGCAATACTGGAACTTGGCATACCTTCTTAGTAGGACCTTTCTTAGAACCTGCTCTGCCTTTTGGTTTAGTGACTTCAGCAGCATTCTCTGATGATGCAAATGGAGAAAATTCATATTCAAATGGATATCAAAAATTGAGAGTATACACATAATAATTATGAATCATATCATAATAATACTAACAATTCAGGCTTACCAATTTCCATTGAAGAGTTATCATTCTCTGGCTCAACATTTTTGGTTTTCTTAGTATTCTTTCGTGGTGGCTTATTGGTTGCTTTTGTAGAAACTGCCGAGACACCACGATTAGATGTCTTTTTATTTGCTTGACTTGATCTCTTTCGTTCCTCCTCTGCGTCTTTGCTATCTAGCTCCTGAAATACGCAAAAATAATAATTATAAATAACAGATAAACTAATTCAAATATAACAAAACAATATGAAATTAATTGTCTCCTACATCAAGTTTCTTCTCAAGCTCATCGAGATCCTTCATCCACATAGCCTTTGGTGGTGTTGCCTTCATAATCTCAAACTCCTTTGCCTTTTCATCCTTTTCAGCTAGTAGCTTGTCAACACTTTCGATGGTCAAAGTTCCAATTGGCAAGGATAACAGATATTCAAAGTCACCACGTCTTGCTCCTCGAACAATGACAGTCTCAGAGCCAGTTTCCTGCTCTCTAGTGTTGTCGTTTTCCTGCTCTTCTGAATTATCATCAGTTGCCCCAGCAACTTGTGGTTCTGCAGATTTACCTTTCCTCGGCATGGGAGTAAATCCTTTCTGCTGCAGCTCCATCAACAAATCAGCTTTTTTCCTGTTGCTCACAATAATCTCTCCATTCACAACCCCTAATATAAACCTAACTTTGTTGTCCAACACCAACAAAAGTCGTTCAAGATTGTCCAATATATGTTTCTGCATGCACAACCAAATTGCATTTCAGTTCTGACGCAATAAATGGCAGAATATAAAGACCTATTCCCATGGCCACAATAACTCACCTTTCTCCTCTCATAATACTCCAACCTGAGTGGATAGAACTCTTCGACAACTGCATAGGAAATGACATAAACAGTTAGTGTGAAAGCAGTCCAAATATTATATTATTCAAAACAACAACTCGATATTATGAAGGTTATACTTTGTTCTGGGTTGTCATATTTCTTAATCTTCCCTTCTGCATCAAAAAGATGCATGTTGCTTGTGCTAATAGTACTAGTCAGTTTAAATTTCTTAAGCAGGCCCTCTTGCATGACCATCATTACTTTGTCCTGCTTCAATCTGACTTCTATGTCTACAATTGCGTCATCACCATTCTGCCTGAAATCCTGCAGAAAGAAAAAGTTTCACATGAAAAAATGGCACAAACTTACTGTGCATATGCTGATGAAATGTCTAGGTCAGTTTACCTCGATAAGAGGATCCTTGACATTAGGCGTCCCATCTGTTAAAGATTCAAGGAACTGCTTATACTCTTGAGTCCACTTACGGATAGGCAGCTCTGTGATCCTGAAAGTTTCCTCATTTACTTCCTCTGCAATTCCATTGACTATATACCCACCTTCCTTGGCGCTTTTCTCAATGATTCCTTTAAATCCTCTATACCATGGATCCATTGGCAACACTGTCTCACCATTCAACAAACGCCTAACATTGGCAATAATGTCTCTTGGATTATAATTGGGAACGTAAGAACTCCAGCCAGTTCCAATTCCCTCACTACCATTGACAAGAACCAAAGGTATAACCGGTATGTACCTGTGTGACCGAACAGAGGGAATTTGAATAAGTTCTACAAATATTAGTCTTTACTAAACATAAATTAAAGATTCTTCACAAAAAAGATGAGAGAACAAAATACCAGTTCGGTTCAATAGACTTCCCATCTTCATTCAAGTATTCAAGAAGCTTGTCGTCATCCTCAGGGAAGAGGCACCGAGTAATAGCATTTAGTTCGGTGTAGATGTACCTAGAACTCGCATGATCTTTACCACCCTGGAAGAGCAAATTATACCGTAAATACAGATTTGAAGTAATAGAAACATGGAGAGCAATGTAACAAGAGTAATGTAGACTGGTTCATCTCACCATGTTACGAGTACCAAATTGACCGTTTGGTTTAAGAAGATTGATGTTGTTGCTGCCCACAAAATCCTGTGCCATTCCAATTATAGTGCTAGCAAGACTTTGCTCACCATGGTGGTAGGCAGAGTGCTCAGACACATAACCAATGAACTGGCCCACTTTTATTTCTTTGGACAACTTTTTCTTAAATGAGCAGTAAAGAATCTTCCTTTGACCAGGCTTGAGGCCATCAACCATTGAGGGAATGGACCTTTGAAGATCCGCCCTGGAGAACAATATAAGCTCTTTGTTAACGAAGTCTCTGTAGTTTATATGTTTGGCCATATGGTCACGGCATGTGCCAGGCTGCAAGGAGAAAGAGGGGTAGACTTTCATTAGCAGATACTCCCAAGAATTAGGGTCAATCATAAAATACACAATATTCTCCAATTAGTAACACTTCACACCTCAAAATTACGAATCCAGGTCTTCCTATCTTCAGCTTTTTTCTTACTGAATGCCAGCTCAATTGCATTTCCATCGTAGTCATCTTCCCAAACAAAGTCTTTCTTGTGCTTTTCAAGATCTCGGAAGTACTCTCTCCCTTCCTGAGGAGTGCTTGTACCCAACCCCTAGAAAGACCAGAAACAAAATCAGCATATAAAAAAGCCAAAACTGAGCAGAAGGAGGAATTCTAAACCCAATATGGATGTTATCCATGCTTACAACAACAGACCTTATAGTACTTTATTTTCCAACCCTGTGCATTATTCCCCAAACTTTCTGTCCATGATTGATACTCAGGCATGGAATAAAATGATAATTTTGTCCCGTTTGAATGAAAAGCCTGCAAAGACAAGAAGAAAAACAATTTGTATAATATCCAGAAGGCAGTTCGACAAAATAATATGTACTGGTCATTGGCTTATTTATCAAAGACAACGTTAACCATACTAACCCTTATTATGGGAGTAGTAAATTCAACCATGAAAGTTGGAACTTTTAGCAGTGACGGCCAGAATGAATGAATGAAGTTTATCAGCAGCCCTTTGATGTGGGAGCCATCATAATCCTGAACAACCCATAAAGTTAAGCCATGATAATCTCAGTGATTCTATTGAAACTGAAGAAAAAAAAAAATCAAAACAAGACAATACTGTGAACTTTAAGTAGCTCACCTGATCAGCCATGATCATCAAATGACCATATCTCAAAGACTTGACGCTGGTGTACTCTTTGTTTTGCTGCAGTCCAAGAATCTTCTTGATATTTTGAACTTCTTCATTCTCACTTATCTGTTTACTGCTGGCTTCCCGCACATTGAGCAATTTGCCTCTCAAAGGAAACACACCATAATGGTCTCGACCCACAACAGAGAGCCCAGCCATCTTCATATAGAATAAATTATGTCACACGTCTAGAACATAACGTAATTTGGCTCTGAAATAGTTTTTATTTTAAAATAGTAGAAGATGTGTCCGCAGGTATAAATAAAAAAAATGAATTGTATTTGATTATAAGTTGCAATTTGACATGACAATTTTTAAGTTTTTAAATTTGAAACTGACTTAAAAATTGTACTATGTTTTAAAGAAAATATTTTTAAAAAGTTCCTTTAAAGTAGGAATTTTTGTAAGTGATGGGCATTTGTGATTGACTTCAAATGACGATTTGCTTCTCACTTTTCATTTATAGTTAAGCAAATCATTTGAAAAAGTAGAAATATAAAATTTGGACACCAAAAATTGAAATCGGTTCCTCTATTGGTATAGATGACTACTTACAGCAAGGGCCTTGGCAGAATCTCCCTCTGTCAATATCAAGGTACACTTTTCAGAGTTCCTTCCTCCAGCATCATTGGCATCCTCTAGCTTTACAATCCCACGAACTCTCTGAGTCTTTGTTCCATCAGATTTCTTCAGATCTTTGTTTTGCTTAAAATCTGCCCAAGATAGGAGGGTGTCCACTATTCCAGAATTTGCAACTGCAAAGGTTTGAGACATGAAATTGTAAAACATAAATTATTGTTAATTGAGCATATCATAAATAACTTATGATGTAGCACAACGAACCTTCCTTCAGCATTGATTCTGGAACATCACATTTAGAACCAAAACTAGTCTGTCTAGTCGTCAAGGTTTCTTTAGTTTGGGAATCAAAAGCGGGGTTGTCAATAAGAGCATTGACAAAAACCCACAAATGATTCTTCACGTTGTGCGCTTTGACGTTGGCATCCTTTTTCTTCTTATTCACTTTAGCCATCACAAAGCTCGTAATCTGATTGGTAATGTAATCAACATGAGTCCCACCCTTGATTGTAGCTATCGAATTGGCAAAGCTGACCTGGGGAAAACAAATTCAGGGTGTAGGACAAAGAATAACAACGACAATGAACTTCCAAGTAAGATAACTTCAAAAATTCTCTAGGTACCTGTTGAAATTGTCCATCACTTAGACTCACGCAGATCTCCCACCTATCACCCACTTTTGCATGAATCCTAATAACAACCAAATCAAGTGAAGTGAGCATTGCAGGGGAGGGAATAAAAAATCACCGTAGCTTCTCAAACTAAACTTTATAGGGACAACCTTGGAAGGGGTACTGGTCTGGATTTCTCAGCAGATTTCAGATAAAGATCAGCATAATCACGAAATGATTTCATACGAATCATGCGCCCATTAAGTTCAACCTTCACAGTCTTTCCAAGGCATCCAGCCAAGTCCACCACCCGCTTTTTCATCAGAGCAACAACGTCTTCTTCAAGATAGGTCATTTTGAACTTCTCCAAGTCAGGCTTAAAGGAAACCTTGGTCCAGTTCTCACCCTCTTTGCATTTTGTTATGACCGGCTCAGACTTCTTCCCCATATTGTTCGAAAACACCTTTCATCGCAGTCGACCAATTCAATTAGCAATATTGATTGTAATGACTTTAATATTCAATTACCAAAAAAAGAACAGAGGAAAATAATCGAATCCCATATCAAAAAGTGGATGAACAAATGAACCTAAAGTTCAGTTTATCAACAAATACCTATACCCCATCTATCCAAGAAACTGTAGTAGAATTTCAGTTCGCAAATTCACTCCAATACATGAAGAGGAAAACAAATTTCAGGATTAACAGTTGAAGTGGCTAGATTTAAATGTGGTGCCACACTTTCAATCAATGCCAAATCTTGATATTAAATCTTGGTACTGAAGTGTACACACAGATTGAGCGTATCAACCACAAAAAGACCCCAAATCTTGAAAATTTTCAATGAAGAAATACTGTGTAGATTTTAAGACCACGAATAACCCTAAGCCCTCGATCGGTGAGGAACTAAGAGCTAGCGCAGAACAACCACAACACTGAAATCAATTCTTAAAATTGATTGATTCACTAAACCCAATACCTGTTTATACTTCTTCTGGCGCTTCCCGTCGGCTGTCTCGATCACGAACTCTGTCGAGAAAATATTGGTAAGCTTCGCGCCGTACCCATTGCGCCCGCCGGTGGTCTTCTTCACGTTGTCGTCGTAGTTGCTGCTGGTGAGCAAGTGGCCGAAGATCAATTCTGGCACGTACACCTTCTCCTCCTGGTGGATCTCCACGGGAACGCCGTCGCCGTTGTTGTACACGCTGACGAGGTTCTGCTCGACGTCGATCACGACCTTGACGGAGTCCATGGAGGGGTCGCGCTGCTTGTTGTCGGCGGCGTTGACGAGGATCTCGTCGAAGATCTTGTAGAGGCCGGGGACGTAGGTGACGGGGCGGTGGACCATCTCGTCGTTTTCGTAGACCCAGAGGGTCTGGGTGTGCTTCTCGATGGAGCCCACGTAGGTGTCGGGTCGGAGGAGGATGTGCTCAAGCTGGGTTTTCTTCTGGTACACCTCCTCGATGGTCTTCCCCGGTGCGGCGGGTTCGATGTTGGCATTGTTGCTGGTCTGAAGAGGGCGCTTCTTCTGCACTTCCATGGCTGAGGGAAGAAGAAGACACAGAGGAGGTGTCTTGAAGAGAGAGATGAAGAGAACGAAGAAGGAAAAAGGAAGAGAGTGGGTATTTCATAAAAATAGGAATCAGGGTTTAAACTGGGAAGGGACTAACGGTCCTGTGGCGTTTGAATTTGAATTTGACATTTGAGCGGGAATTTGAAATTTAAATGGTTGGGATTTGGTTGGATGCATCCAACGGATGTGATTTACAGTGCATGTGAATGCTGACTATCAAACACATGTGAATGCTGGCAATCAAACACATATGAATGCTGACATTCATTCCTTCCCCAAATTCATTTGAGCATGACTAAAACCTCACAAAACCTACAAATTATGCTATTTGCAAACTAAACCCCCAATTTCCCCAACCGCAACTATTTCTCTCAAATCCAAGTGCTCTTAACCTCTTTACCATTCCCATTTTTCCTATATTAGAAAGAAAATATCAAGTGGATATCGTGTGCACGAACTTGTAAAAATTCAGGCGTGATTATTTTTCCTTAACATTCATTCTAAAAAAATAAAAGTATGCAACATTAAAAAAAAAATTTAATGACATTTGAGTAGTTACCCTAGCTCAGGGTAATTTTAATGTCAACTTTTATTTTTTCATTTATAGTTAAGAAGTTGCTATGACTTACCACTTTCTAAGTTCTCTGAAATGCTTTTTAAAATCACGTGGGAACTCGCTATAATATTTTAAAAAATGCAATGTTAAGGTAGGATGTAGCCTTAGGATGGGAAACTTCCCAAACTTACAAAAATGAACACATAGTGGTATTTAATCTTGAAAAAGGGAAGACTAATTTTTTTAAAAAATAATTGCAAACTATATGTGGGAAGTCATTGTGGGGGTGGAACAACTTCCCACACTTAAAAGAGCCTATACTATTGTATCAAAAAAAAAAGCCTATACTATATTGACACTTAATTTTAAATTATTGCATAATGAAAAATAAATAAAAAATATCACTTTTAGGATGGCCAATAGGTTAAAACAACTTACATACTGGCCAAACTAATCCAAACAAACTCCAAATGGATTAGTTTTAGTTAGTAGGTCGAATTGGGTTTAAAATTAGTTAATTTACAATGAATGGATTGAATTGCAAATTAAACCTTTCCCAACTTGTATAACCCAATTCAACCAAATCTATCACATTGATTAAAAGATTGTTTACATTTTTTTCTATTATTTTATTTATCTCTTCCGTTTTTAAATTTATAAGTTTTAATTTAAGATTTTTAGTGAGATTTATATACAAAAGCTTTCAAAACATTGATGTGCTTCATAAATGGTTAATCAAAATAATTCTCAAAGTTAATGCTAATACATTAATTATTTGACTTTAATTATCAGTGTTGGTTCTGAATTTAAAAATACTTCAACTTCAACAATTATTATGCTAATATATTAATGTATGTATTCAACAAATAATCTTTCTTTTTTGATGTTTAACCTGTGAGTTCAATTCAACCCATACTTTTATGCGTTGCGTTAAGTTGAAATTTTATTTTAAAATTTAACCCAACTCACTACTTTTATAAGGAGGTTGGATTTAAAAATATCTCAAATTTGACCTAACTTATGTATATCCCTAATTATTTTTATATAAAACCCGACTTATGGACTGACATGAAGAATGTTATATAATTAATCAGAGGAACATAGAACAGAAATAGTAATAGATGACAAGTGCTTAAAGAGAAAACATTTATAATTTCAGACAAATGATGCAAAAGACTTCAACTTTTGTTTGGCATGAAAAAAGGAAATAATATTTTTTTTGTGCACCCGGAGATTAGGGGTTAATCTTCTCAGCCTTCGGTCGTGTCCCTTGTAGAAAGGAGACTTACCAACAGTGCATGTTCTATTCACACTCACCAGGAATTCGAATTTCAAATATAATACTTAAGGAACCAAATCTACTTCAACTTGAACTAGCGCATGTTGTTAAGGAAAAAATATTTTTAATTTGGCACAAAGGTGTGTATTTTTATAATTCACCAAACTCAAACTAACACTCGCTCCAAGAGATTAGAGAAAGAAAGAAAGGCTAGGTGAGTGAAGTTATAGAGCACAGAGATGGAAAAATATGACCCTTCGCGCGAAGCAGTGCGAAATTAATTCACGTGACTTGAGGTGACACAAGGTTGGCTCGTTTAGCACATAAAACAGTCAAGTTACATTATTTCTTAAGAGATTCATTAAAATGATTTTTTTTGTTTATTTTATACTTTTTTATTTTAACTATGATTTTTAATATGCATTTTATAACATTTTCGGTATAATACATGTTTAAACTATTTTAATTAATAGAACTCAAAAAAATATTTTAACTAATATCATATTTTAATTTTATAATATTTTAAATATAATAACTTGGCAAGCATTATTCTTATAAAAAAGCCCCATATGTCCTGACACAAATTATTAGTAAAGAAATGAAACGTTTTATTTTATGGAATTTTCATAATCACAGGTGGATCGAGGAGGTGAGGATTGTCCAAAAGTTGTTCATATTTCCAAAATTTTAATATTATTTCTTGCACTGTGATGGATATGGAGTCCATTAATTTTGAAGTTAGAATCTAAAATTGTTCATAATCTGGAAGCAGGGTAAACAAGAGTCCTCCTCAGATGTCACCCAAATGTTCTATCAACTTTCTAAAAGTTACATGTCCTGAAAGCACATTAGCATTAGAGGATGCCAAAGACCTTCTCTTGTGAACGAATGAACGATGCCAGAAGGGAATATGATGTTTCCACTGTAGAGTTCTTGTGGAACAGGTGTAGTATTAGCTTAAAGATGATCTCAGAACAATGCTTCCAAAGATCGTTCATGTAAACATAACTAGTTTCTCTGCAATGTGATCCCCTCCATGTTCTCAACATTAATAATAAACACGTTAAGGTGCGTTTGTTTTATATTGTTTTTCTCGGAAACGTGTGTTTGCACGATTTCCAATGCTCTTAACTAGCGTTTTTTTAAAGTAACGTTTTTTCACTTTTTTCAAACGTCCGTTGCCACTAGAATTTCGGGCTAAAACAAACATACTATTAGTCAAATACATTATTGGTTGATATATGCAGAAGTAGGAAATCAACCATGCTAATTCAAACAAGAATTTAAGCTTGTGAGTTTCTTTAAGTGTATGTTTATTTGGTATGAGGATGAAAATAAGTGTAAAATTTTTAGAGATGAATTTTTTATATACAAAAATCATCTATTAAATTTTTATCCCATAGCAAACCGATCCTAAATGTAGATGGTATTTCTTGCAGCAACTAGCAAAAGTAAAGTATTGCACTCTGTCCCCATCTTCATCTTTTGAATTTTTTTTTCCCCTTTGCTCATATATTCCAGTAGCATTTGTAGCATTTGCTGTCTCTGGAAGTAGGAGCCAAGCTACCGTTTCTATAATATGATGTGACAAGGAAATTATTACTGGTAAATCTAGAAGAGCTAAGATTGTTCAGCTTCACAGATATATGATGCCTCTAGTACTTGCTGCCTCCTGGATTTGCACTCTCTGGAGGTACAAGATTAAGATGTTTAAATTGAGATGAAAAAAAATAAATTCTACCTTTTATCTCACATCAAACTATTCCATCATCTGCACTAGCTGCAATCAAGCTTGCATTTATCTAAGAGCCCACTCTAGATATTTTCTGCATATGCTTCATTTACACACCACAAGAAAACATTCTGGGGAGGAAGAGCCAACAATCAAATTATGCTTCCTGTTGTTTCCTCCTTCCTTACATGTGTCGAAGCCAATATTGGATGGTGTCTTTATTTTCTTTATTTCCCGTTTTCTGGGAGAATTATCATAAAAGACATCTACATATTTGAATTTCTAAGTGAAATAAATTACTTCTAATGAAACAAAAGTAGATGTTCTTCATGGTCCAGCATTTTCTCGGGGTTTCCAATATTGTGATTCTCTTCATCCTCAAATGAGTCATTCTATGTAGCTGTTGGCTTCCTACCATGCATATCCTCAGACTGTTATTCCAATGCTAACCACTCTGCCATACTATTTTCTGTAGGTATTTCATGTATTGAGGCTGGGAGAAGGACAGGTTATCACAGTTCTAGCTCTAAACAAGGATAACACAAATCAGTTGGTTTCAACTTTGGATGAACCATCAACCATTGATAATCTTCGCTGATTTAAACTATTGGGCTTTTCAGGCCCAAGCCCAATTAAGGGAACCCACCATATTATTAGGGGCTTATCCCCAAGAACGGGGACTTCTGGTCCTACCCCCACCAGAGAATGCACTAACACGCTAGATGTGCACTTAGATTAAAATTTATAAATTTAATTTTAAATAAATTTAATTTTATAAATTTTATTTTCATTAAAAATAAATGTAAATAAAATAATTTATGTTTAAAAAAATTATATTTAACTTAAAAATATAAAATAATTATTTTAGATTAAAGTTAACTTTTTAAATTAAAATTATATTTAAAAAATGATATAAATAACAAAATAAATAAAATAAAAAATAATATAAAAATCTATTTGAATCATCTAAAAATTTATTTGAGTAGGAATAAATATCTCTCCTAAACACATCCTTTAAAAACATCAAAAACTTAAGGCTCGAACAATTATTGTAGACCAAAACAATAAAAAATGCTGGAACAATTATTGATAAGGATCCTTGTCAAATATCAATAATTGCTTATGAACGGATTATTGTATTTTAAATATTGGCAATGCAGTTCTTGTAAATTGGTTAAAGGATAAACTTCTATATTTCCCTTGCAATCTATAGTTTCTTACAAGATTAATCATGGTTGCACATTATTTGGAGTCCCCCAATTTACACCTGCGCAGTGGGACAGATTCCCCAGAAAAAAAATTAGGTAAGTGTATGTGCGGTAAAGTTTATTTTTTTTAAAAAAAAATTATTTTTAAAAATATCTTTATTGAAATTTTAATTGTAGATTATTTTAAATATAAACAAAGTTAATCTAAATATATATTTAAAGTTACATAACAGAAAAAAAATAAAATAAAATAAAATAAAAATACAAAATGCCACATAATCGAATCTACCAGAAATAATTGAAATATATGAAATTTCAGCAGGTAGGAAGCCATTGACGCTGGGAAAATGGAGGAAGCCCCATTTTCTTCAACCTTCAGGGGTAAAGGCATCGTGTGGGAGTACACAAGATGACAGTTACCGTGCGTTTGGAACGAGAGAAAAAGAGAGGAAAGAAAATGGGGAAGAGAAAATAGGTAGATTGTGATGTTTTCTCCCGTTTGGTTATGAAGAGAAAAGGGATGAATAGGGCAAAAAGTACCTGTGGGACCCACACAAAATTTTTCTCTTCTCCGGTGAGAAGAAAACTGACGAGAGCAGAGTTGATTCAGTAATTTTCCAATTCTGCCCATGCTCTTTCTTCTCGGCTCTTCGATTAGGGAAGAAAACGACACCCACCAAACCAAAATCACCAGAAGCCAAGGGGGAGGAGGAGGGACGAGGGCCACGGGGAAAGGAGGGGTGACGACACCACTGAAGGGGAGGGGAAGAGCAAGGGGAAACGGCTGATGGATGGGGATGAAAAGGTTCGATGACCATGGGTCATGTCTTTTTCTTGTTTATTTAAATAATGTAATAAATGCATCATGAAATGATTTCCTTCTTATTTATCTATTGGAGTATATGAAGTATTATGGTGATTTTTTTTTTTAATTCACAATGCTTTGATTTTTTTTTTCAGACTTATGTGTATGAATTTTTTTAAAAGTTTGGGGACATGTATAAGGTTAGCTTTTGTAGATTTATTTTCGTTTCTAACACAAAAAAAATACTTGAACAAATAATTTAAAATTAAATTTTATAATTTAGGTGTTAATAACTTAATCTTTTAAGTTAATATTATACTTGTTTATGTATATAAAATAAAGAATAACTTATAATGCATTATATATATATATATATATGTTATTTTATAAAATTATATTTTCTTTCTTTTTATTTTTCTATTTAAACAAACAAAAGAAAATATTAACTCTTTTTTTTCTTCATTTTCTCCTAATCCAAACTTTAGGAACATTTTCTCTTTTTTTATTTTCTTTTTTTTTATCCAAAAAATACATTAAAATTTTTTTCTCTTTATTTTTTCTTCGCATATATATATTAACTATTTTTTTTCTTTTTCATTTTTTCCTAATCCAAACATTAGAAACATTTTTTCTTTATTTTTTTTTTTATTTTTTTTATTTTTTCTCTTCTATCCAAAACAATGCATTAAAGTTTTTTTTCTGTCTTCATTTTCTCTTCGCATATGCGAATGCGAAGAAAAGTTTTGTGTGGGCCCATGACCATTTTTTTCAATCTTTCCAAACGGGAGAAAATCACAAAACCTTTTCATATTCTTTCTATCAAAATTTTAAAAATCGAACTGTTTATTAAACCGATCAAAATACTGATTCAAGATTCAATAGTCCAACCGTGATTAAACTGTGATCGAATCGGAATATAATTTAATATATATTTATATATATATATAAATATATATATATAATTATTTATATATTAATAAAATAAATAAAAATTATAAGAATATAATATAAATTAATAATAAAATTAATTAAAACATAAAAATAAAAAATGTATTACACAAAGCACTGTACTAATTACTAAAACAAAAGCAAGAAAGTTTAAAGCCATTGTACCTGATACGCTTCAAAATCGTCAAGAGTCAAAACTAAACTGTGATCTTGCTACCGTGTACTCAACATGATGAAGTATATCCTTTTGAAGACTGGAAGGGTTATTTTTTATAAACCCATCCATTAAGCTAAACATCCTCTCTGCTTTTGCCCTTCGCTCCCCTAGCCCCTCCACCAATCCAGGCTTCCTCACCACAACTTCTCTGCTCGCCACAGGCCTTGCCACCGAAATTGACCCATCATCGCCGCCAATCGCCTCTGTCAAAGCTTGCTTGATCCTCTACAAGCTCTTTGAGTCCTCGATCTTGTTCTCATTGGAATCGGTGATGATGAACTTCTTGATAAAGAAGTCGCCCTCAAATTTAACGGTGGCCTTGTCGATGTTGAGGCCGAAAACATTGAAAACCTTGGTGATGACCTGAAGGAGGTCGATCCGGTTGCGAGCTCGGATCAAAAAAGTGGTGGAGTTGCCGGAATCGAAGTTATCGACGGCGATGGTTGACGTGGAAGGGGCTGATTCGTTGGTAGAAACTCGCATACGGTTGTTTCCACGACTGATGCAATGTAGCACCGACGCCTTTTTGTTTTTTTTTATTGTAAAATCTAGAATAAAACGACATTATTTCGCTTACAGAAGTTCTAAAAAAAAAGTTTAGAATCGGTAATTTTACGGACCGATTCACTGGTTTTTGACCTCATCAGTTTTGAGAAGTCTACCAAATCAGTGAGGAGATTGGTTTTCAGTCTAATCGATTGAACCGGTCAATTCAATCCAATTTTCAGAACCATGCTTTCCATCCCTATTTCTGTGTCCCTAACTTCTCTTCAACCAAACCGTGTGGGGTCCAACTGTCTAAGTAATGAAGAGGTTGTTTGTGAAAGCATTGACCTGAAAGACCTACAAATATACGACACGAGAGGATTTTCCCACCTTCGCCAATACAACACAACACAAAACCACTGATTCTCTCTCTATCTTGTCTCCTTTTTGATAATCAGATCAGCACTCTCTCTCTATATAGAATTCCTAGTGTCTGTGAATCAGCAAGGTCTCTCTCCTCCGTAGAAAGCACCACTGAACTTCATAATGAAATGAAGCATGGGACCTGAAATAGTTCCTTTCTTATTTGGCATCAATAAGAAGCTTTCGCCTCATTTCCTATTAATAATACTGATCTAATCTTTTTATTCTTTTTAATTTTGGTTGTTTAATTATTCTTGTTGTTTAATTTATAAAAAAAAACTCTTTGAAATATGGAACAATGGTGCATCTTTGCAAATGAAGCATAAAATTTTTGGACTTTCAATTTTTGGTTTTTTTAGCCCTCCCCCCCCCTTCGCCAAAAAAAACGAAAAAAAAATCTTCGGTCATTCAGCCTATTAGAGATTTATGGCCAAAAGAAATGGCCTATTAGAGGTTTATTTGCTATCATAATTGCACTACTTAAAAAAAAAGGACTAGACAAAGAAACAAAAAATTTAGGGTGAGAACTACTCAAAAGTTGCTCATCTCCCAAACATTGACATTTCGTACAGTGGACTTACTTTAGTTCAAACTGTAGGTATTTGGGTTCAACTTCGATGTTCTCTTTGAGATATCACAGTTTTTTTTTTTTTTCACCTTTTAGTACTGTTACGGGGTGTTTAACGCAGGCATATAGTAGTAGTTTAGATTTCCTTATTCAACTTCTCTTATAAATTGCTTAGCGTGCATTAGTTACTGCTGAGTCTTGATGCATTAACTCTACTTATTCTATAGTTTGATTGCTTTCCATTGTTTTTTATTTGGTTGGGGTGAGGAGGAGCTAATTTCACTGCTTAAACAATCTCAAATTGGTACATGATGTAATTGGACTCAAATTTTAGAGGGCTGAACAATGTGGGCATTGGGATCCTAAGGGTGAACACATTCTTCCGAACTAGGAACGTTGAAACGGGTTGAACTCATTTAATCGCGCAAATAAATTACTTAAAAATGTGTGCATTTTTGGCTTGTCCTATTTAACTCTCGGACTATATGAATCAAGCACATTTATACGTAAACCAACCATATATTCCAATGACATCATTAGCTTATAGATTAATTTGCTTCCTTTGAAATGTACTTACATCTGTTTTGATCATGCTTTTACTCTTTTTTTTTTTTGGGTGTAAGAACCTTAGATTTCAATACTTATTTTATAAGTCAACATTTTTTTTCTTATTTTTAAGTTGTATATTTTGTGAACCTAACTCTTAGTTTCTTTGATACAAATAATTAACAACACGAAAGAAAATTTTAGCATATAATTAATGTGTTAGACAGTATTTTTTTTTTAATACTTGTAGCGGTTTGAGACCTTTATATCTCGCTGTTTCTATTTTTTTTATAGTGTAGCTTAATGACTAATGTTTAATGACAATAGCATGACAAAGCCCTTTATATTTGGCAATTTATACTTCTTAGTTGTTGAATTATTTTAACATGGACGATAATTAACATTTGAAATATGTAAATTTGTTTGGACTATGTAAAGATTGACTTTGATGATTGAGTTTAAATGTTCTTTGAATATATAGTTGTAAAAAATAGGTGAATTTATAAGAAAAAAATTATCATCAAACAGGCAAACCCAATTGAACCTACAACTTTATGCAAGACGAATTGAACGTAATTTTTGACATTTCATTATAAATAAATATAGGTATTATGAATATCCATTTTGTCCCAAGATACCAATTAATTTTTTTTGGAACAATATTAATTAAAAAATAATTAGTATTAATTTAGGAAATATATTAATTAATAAAAGAAAAATAAACAAGAGAAATTTATTAAAATAAAAGAGGAAATTATATTGCCCATGACCTAGATCTGAAAACCCACTTGATCCAATCCCTAAACCAAAAGCCAACCTTACTTTAGCAGCAAAAGTACATCTTGAAGATGATTCCCCTCTAAAATCAAGTATACCCAAACTTTAATTACACTTTGTTTCGAGAATGTTAAGGAAAACTCTATTGGATTTTTTCATACTTTGGTTCATCAAGAAAACTTCATATTACAGAGAAGAAGTCATGGACTGCATCGGACATCAACTAGTGGATAAATTGAAGTCTTACCTAGCCGAAAAAAAAAGACTTCAAATCCGAAAGAAAAACTTCAAGGAGCAGGTTTCCTGTTGGGATCCACAACTTCCTTTCAACATTAGTCGGCAGGTCCTTTTAAATAAACAAGGCCTTATGGCCTTATCACAGCCTCTGTTTTCAATTTTCTTTTCCTTTCTATCTTTTTTTTTCGTCCTTGTTTTATTCTTTTTTGGTTTGTCTTTCAGCATGTTCATGACATATTAGTATTTTAAAAAAATCACTTTCTTTAAAAGTTTTTTAAATAAAATTTTAATTATAATTTAAAAATAAAACATATAAAATATCTAAAATTAAAAATAACTTTTTATTCACATTCTATTCATTTCTTTTCTCCCTTATTAAACTTGCACTTAATGCCGTGTGTATATCACTGGCTACGCTAATTATATCTTTTCCTCCATCTCAACACATTAAGCATAACACAACACAACATATTTATTTCATAATCTCTTTGATATCTTCGTGATTTGGTTCATCAAGAAAACTTCATTTCATCGACAAAAAGCAATGGACTGCTTCGGACATATAATAGTGGATAAATTGAAGTGTTACCAGGCAAAACAGAAGAGGTCAAATTTGAAACAAAACTGGATGGTTTCCTCGCGGGATCCCCAACTTTCTTTCAACCAAGGCTGGTGTCACTGTCACGGGACCCTTTTAAATAAATAAGGCCATAGTACGGCCTTATCATGTTGCAATAGTGCGCCTTTTCTTTTTAATTTTATTTTTCTTGTTATCTTTTTCTTTTTGTCCTCTTTTTTTCTTCTTTTCTTGCTTTATGTCTTTTCCTGCAACCTTCTTTCTACGAACATTCTTATCACTTGCTTGATGCTTTGTATTGTCTCTCCATCCCGACACGAACACACAACACAAGACAACCACCGCTTCTCTGTATTTCGTCTTCTTTCAGATAAGCAGGTCAGCTTTCTCTGTCTCTGATTTATCTCTCTAGCTCTGTGTGTCATTGAATCAGCAAGGTGTCTTTCCTTTGTAGAAAGCATCATTGAACGTCGTCATGAAGCATGAAACCAGAAATATTTCGTTTCTTATTTGGCATCAGCAAGATCTAATCTCGCTTCCCAGTGTCATATATCAAGATCAAATTTCCTATAAATAACGCTTCTCTGTGAATCGTTTTATTCTTTTTAGTTTTAGGTGTTTATTCAGTCTTCTTGTAGCCTGCTAATAAACCCAGTATAAAAACAAAAAACATGAGGGTGTTCGTTGGATCATATATTATGATTCTAGTCTAGCTAGCTCAATTTATAGGCACCTAATTAAGTTTATGTGACCCCCAACAGACATTATTTTTACTAACGTTAGTACCAAACTTCGTTTTGCCAAAGGATGGATGCCATTGCTGGAAAAGTCAGAGACTGCTTGAGCTCTCTTGCTCATGAAGAATTCGGATTGATTTGGAATCTCAAAGATGATCTAAAAAGAATGAAGAGCACAGTAGATGCAATAAAAGCTGTACTTCTAGATGCAGAGTCGAAGGCCACTGACCATCAAATTAGTAACTGGTTGGAGCAGCTGAAAGATGTACTTCATGATGCAGATGACTTGCTTGATGATTTCTCTACTGAAGCTTTAAGAAGGAAAGCCATGACCGGAAACAACATGACAAAAGCGGTACGAATTTTCTTCTCCCAATCAAACCAAAGTGCCTATGGTCTTAAAATGGGCCATAAAATGAAAGAAAGCAGAAAGAGGCTAGATGATATTGCTAGCCAGAGGCATCAACTGCAATTGAGTGATCACCGTATGGAGACTCCAGTTGTATATAGGGAACAAAGACAAACTTACTCTTTTGAAAGAGAAGATGAAGTTGTGGGGAGAGAGAGGAGGAAAAGGAACTTATGATAGGAAGTTATTTACTAGACACCAATGTGACAGATAATGTTTCTGTGATTTCCGTTGTTGGGATTGGAGGATTAGGTAAGACTACACTTGCTCAACTAGTGTTCAATGATGTGGCTGTCCAAAATTATTTTGAGGAAAAAATGTGGGTTTGTGTCTCAGATGAATTTGACATAAAACAAATGGCTCAAAAGATTATTGGGCGCGACAAAAATAGTGAGATTCAGCAAGTGACACAAGATCTGAGAAATAAAATACAAGGGAAGAAATATTTACTTGTTTTAGACGACGTGTGGAATGAGGACCGTGAGCTGTGGCTTAAATTGAAATGCTTATTGATGGAGGGAGGAAAAGGAAGCATGATAATAGTAACCACACGTAGTGAGACAGTGACAAATATAATGCGCACACATCCACCCCTTGTCTTAAAAGGTCTGGATTCAGAAAGATCTTGGAAACTATTTTGTGGATTGGCCTTGTACGAGGGGAAAGAACCAAATAATTCAGAGTTGGTAGCCATTGGAAAGGACTTTGTTCATAAATGTGCCGGAGTTCCCCTTGCCATAAGAACTATTGGCAGCCTCTTGTATTCTCGAAACTTGGGGCAGAGTGATTGGCAATATTTTAGAGATGTTGAATTTTCGAAGATAGATCAACAAAAGGAAAAAATATTTGCAATCCTTAAACTGAGTTATGATCATCTTCCCTCAGTTTTAAAAAACTGCTTTGCTTATTGTTCATTGTTTCCGAAAGATTATGAGATTGACAAAAAAACGCTGATTCAATTATGGGTAGCTGAGGGGTTCATTCCATCAGATGACATTAGATGTGTAGAAGATGTTGGTCATGAGTACTTTATGATTTTGCTGTCAAGGTCTTTCTTCCAAGATGCCACTATAGATGACATCGGTGACATAGAAACGTGCAAAATGCATGACCTTATGCATGATCTAGCGCAATTAGTGGTTGGGAAAGAGTATGTTGTGGGAAAGGATGGAAATATACAAAAGAGAACAGAAAGGAGGTGCAGCACAACTGGCAGAAGAGGTGCAGTGTGCTAGGTCCTGGGTTCGAAACCCAGCAGGAACCAGAGAGCTATTATTTTTGATAGCATCAAAACGACAACAGAGGACCAAAACGACATGTCGTTGACCATACCCCAAAACGACTTGTCGTTGACCTCAGAGTCCAAAATCACTTGTCGTTTATGTCGTTAAAGAGAGACGCTCCGACCCAAAACGACTTGTCGTTTATCACAGACCCAAAACGACTTGTCGTTTTATGTCGTCTTCAAACCTCAGCCGGGTCGCTCCGACCAAAACGACTTGTCGTTTATCACAGACCCCAAAACGACTTGTCGTTTATGTCGTCTTCAACCTCCAGCTGGGTCGCTTCGACCCGGTTCCGACCCGAAATGAAACCCGACGGTCCTAAACCTATTTTTTACACCAAAATATACGTTTCAAAGCACAGAATCGATAGAAATTCAATTTCCTAATGATTTCCTATCTGACTTTATATTAAAAACGTCTGAATTTCAAACACGAAATCAAAGTTTTCATGTATAGAACATTGCCAAAAACTAAAAGACAAGGCAGAGGTATTGAAACGCTCTGATACCAAATGTTGGTTAAAAATCTAAATGATCTAATCATGCTTATAACACATTTCATAAAGCAATTAGATCAAATGCCGAAAAATAGGATCATAAATACCTCCGGCCATTGCTGTAATTTTGAAGCTCTGAACTTTCGTATTCAGGCTGACATACACCATCAAAGTGACGAGAGTGAAAGCTTAGAAGCACCACTGAAACCAAAGTTCGGAGCTTCAAAATTACAGCAATGGCCGGAGGTATTTTATGATCCTATTTTTCGCATTTGATCTAATTGCTTTATGAAATGTGTTATAAGCATGATTAGATCATTTAGATTTTTAACCAAACATTTGGTATCAGAGCGTTTCAATACCTCTGCCTTGTCTTTTAGTTTTTGGCAATGTTCTATACATGAAAAACTTTGATTTCTTGTTTGAAATTTAGACGTTTTTAATAGAAAGTCAGATAGGAAATCATTAGGAAATTGAATTTCTATCGATTCTGTGCTTTGAAACGTATATTTTGGTGTAAAAATAGGTTAGAAACCGTCGGGTTTCATTTCGGGTCGGAACCGGGTCGAAGCGACCCGGCTGGAGGTTGAAGACGACATAAACGACAAGTTTGTTTGGGGTCTGTGATAAACGACAAGTCGTTTTGGTCGGAGCGTCTCTCTTCAACGACATAAACGACAAGTCGTTTTGGATTCTGAGGTCAAACGACAAGTCGTTTGGGGTATGGTAAACGACATGTCGTTTTGGTCCTCTGCTGTCGTTTTGATGCTATCAAAAATAATAACTCTCTGGTCCTGCTGGGTTTCGAACCCAGGACCTGGCACAGTGCAGCTCTTCTGCCAATTGTGCTGCGCCTCCTTCCTGGTATGGAGTTGCAGCTTTATTTAGTTTTAACCATTCTGAAACACGTTTTGTACGAAAAGAAAAATTTTGTCATCTTGAACAGACAAAATAAAATTGTTTGAATTTTGTGTTGATGCTTTCAACTTTAACAATTCATGGATGTTGCTGCTGTATGTATTTAATGCTGGTTTTTGTAATAAAAAACTAAGGAACCGAGAGTGATACCATTATGCCCAAGCTTTACCTTGTGATAAATATTCATTTGGTTATATTGTTATTATGTCATTGTCTGTATTAATTAACATCAATTTATACATGCAATATTAAGATGAATAACATGAATATCTTGGCATTTTAATTTTATTGCTTATGTTTATTACAATAATTTATGTCTGGAAATTAATTAATGTCTAGTGACCTACATAATTTAATTAATTAGAGATTAGCCACAACATCTTTAATTATTTAAATTATATATTAAGAATCTTTAGGTCACATAAAGGTACATGACATTAATTGTAATTGATCATATGTGATATAATAAATTTTGTCCCACAGGAATTTTTAGTGTATTTTATCTGATTAATTAGGATAAAATATCGAGTTGTATTCTTAATTTACCCACAGGGATTAGGAAATATAATTTGATAGTTTTATCATAAAGTTCTATATGAATCTAATTGAATTAGAATTTTAGCCCACAGGCAAATTTTATGTCACTAGATTCATGATTTTCCAAGCATGATTTACATTGGTAAAATATAATATATGGTTTATTAGTCTCAAATTTAAATTATAAGCATGTATGTTTATTATTTACAGTCATGCAGCCTGTGAATTTCTCTTATATGCAATGTGAAATTCCCGAACTGAGGGGTGATAATTACAAGATTTGGAAGGAGAGAATTCTTCTTCAATTGGGTTGGATGGATATTGATTATGCTATAAGGAAAGATGAACCGCCACAGATCACTGAAAATAGTGAACCATATGATGTTGATCTTTATGAAAAATGGGAGCGATCTAATCGTCTCTCTGTCATGTTCATAAAGACTAAGATATCTGCTGGCATTCAGGGTTCAGTCGAGCAGCATAACAATGTCAGGAAACTTCTAAAGGCCATAGATGAGCAAGTTTGAGTCTTCGGACAAAGCTTTGGCAAGTACCCTAATTATGAAATTTTCATCCATGAAGCTTCACTACTACAAGAGGTGTGCGTGAGCATATTATGCAGATGCGAGATATAGCGGCTCAGTTGAAAACTCTTGAGGTGGATATGTCTGATTCCTTCCTTGTGCACTTCATTCTGAATACTCTCCACCGCAATACAGTCCCTTCAAGATATCTTATAATACACATAAAGAAAATGGTCTATTAATGAACTTCTTGACCATGTGTGTTCAAGAAGAGGGGAGGTTTGCAAATGGAACAGGGAGAGAGTTCCATGATGACAACTGAAAGGAAGGATCACAGCCAAGCCAAGAAGAAGGGGGAAAGGTAAAATACCACCCCAAGGTGGAATTAAGAAGGAATCCAAGTGTTTCTTCTGTAAAAAAGAAGGGGCACATGAAGAAGGATTGTATTAAATTCCAACAATGGCTTGAGAAGAAAGGTATGTCAACCTCATTTGTTTGTTATGGAATCTAATATGTTTGATGTTAATCATAACACATGGTGGATTGATTCTGGTTCTACAATCCATGTTTCAAATACCTTGTAGGGTATGCAAAACCTAAGGAAGCCAGTAGGAAGTGAACTTTACATCTATTCAGGAAAGCAAGATGAGTTCACCTGTGGAGGCTATAGGGACCTGCAGTTTAGTTTTGAGTAGTGGCTTTAATTTGTATTTGGAAAAGACCTTTTATGTTCCTAGTTTTTCTAAGAACTTAATTTTCAGTTTCAAGACTTGTACCTTTTGGTTATTCCTTTTCATTTTATGAGACATCTTTCAGTTTTGTTTTATAAATCTAAAGTTGTTGGGAATGGTACATTGTCTGATGGTCTTTTCTATATTAATTTGCGAAATGACGCTACTTATGACGCTATGCATGTTAATGTTGGCATGGAACGATGTATTATGAATGAAGATTCCTCTATGTTGTGGCATCGGAAATTAGGACATATCTCCATTCAGAGAATTAAGAGATTGGTAAATGATGAGTACTTAGTACTTTTAGATTTTACTGATTTTGAACTTGTGTGAATTGCATTAAGGGAAAGCAGACAAACAAGTCAAAAAGAAAGGTGCCAAGAGGAGTACTGAACTGTTAGAAATCATACATACAGATATTTGTTGTCCAGACATGGATGCATATGGTCAAAAATACTTCATCTCTTTTATAGATGATTATTTACGATACATGTATCTCTACATGCTTAATAATAAGTATGAAGCATTATATCCCTTCAAGGTATTTAAAACTGAAGTAGAGAAACAATGCGGTAAGCAAATCAAGATCGTGAGATCAGATAGAGGTGGAGAATATTATGGTAGATACACTGGAGATGGACAAGCACCTGGTCCATTTGCGAGGTTTCTTGAACAGCATGGGATAGTTGCCCAATACACCATGCCTGGTTCTCCAGATCAGAACGGTGGTGTAGCAGAAAGGAGAAACCGAACATTATTGGATATGGTGCGAAGTATGCTTAGTAACTCTAAGCTACCTAAGTCCTTATGGGTTGAAGCGCTGAAGACGGCTGTATACATATTGAACCGAGTTCCAACTAAGGCTGTCCCAAAGACGCCATTTGAGTTATTTAAGGGTTGGAAACCGAGTTTGCGACATGTACGCATTTGGGGATGTTCGTCTGAGGTTAGAATTTATAACCCACAAGAGAAGAAACTGGACCCAAGGACCATTAGTGGGTATTTCATTGGATATGCTGAAAGGTCTAAGGGATACAGATTTTATTGTCCATCTCACACCACTAGGATTGTGGGAATCTAGAAATGCCAAATTTCTAGAAAATGACTTGATCAGTGGGAGCGATCAATCTGGAGACTTTGTTTTTGAGAAAGATCATTCGGATGCTCAACCATCCACTTCAAGCACGAGATTAGTTGTTGTTCACAATACCCCTTTAGTTCAACCAGGTGTTGTACAACCAGTTATTGAGAATCCACAATCAGATGCTGATATTGATCTGGTGGATCAAGTTGCTGATGAGGAACAAGAAATTGCTTTGTTCAACCAGTTGAACAACAAACTCCTCAAGAAGATCATGCAACATTAAGGAGATCTACTAGAATAAGGAGATCAGCGATACCTAGTGACTATATTGTGTATCTACAGGAATCTGACTATAATATTGGAGCCGAAAATGATCCTGAAACATTTTCACAAGCCATGAGTTGTAAAGAATCAAATTTATGGTACGATGCTATGAAGGATGAGATGAATTCTATGGCATCTAATGGAGTCTGGGATCTTGTTTCAGTTGCCTGATGGTGCAAAAGCCATTGGATGTAAATGGGTCTTTAAGACAAAAAAGGACTCATTAGGCAACATTGAAGAGATATAAAGCAAGACTCGTTTAGCCAAAGGATTTAATCAAAAGGAAGGAATCGATTATAAAGAGACATTTTCTCCTGTATCTAAGAAAGATTCTCTTCGCATCATTCTAGCATTAGTTGCACATTTTGACTTAGAGTTGCAACAAATGGATGTGAAAACTGCATTTCTCAATGGAGATCTAGAGGAAGAGGTTTACATGAAACAACCAGAAGGATTTTCCTCTAGTAATGGTGAGCATTTGGTGTGCAAGCTTAAGAAATCCATATATGGACTGAAACAAGCCTCCCGTCAATGGTATTTTGAAATTTCATAATGTTCATTCTCTTTATTTGGTTTTGTGGAGAACATTATGGATCAATGTATATACCAGAAGGTTAGTGGGAGTAAGATTTGTTTCCTTATTCTATATGTGGATGATATATTACTTGCAGCCAATGATAAAGGTTTTGCTATATAAGGTGAAACAATTCCTCTCTGAAAACTTTGACATGAAAGGATATGTGTGATGCCTCTTATGTTATTGGCATCAAGATACATAGAGACAGATTTCGAGGTATTCTTGGTTTGTCTCAGGAGAGACCTATATCAACAAAGTTTTAGAGAGATTTCGGATGAAGGATTGTTCACCAAGTGTAGCTCCCATTGTGAAGGGTGACAGGTTCGATTTGAACCAGTGCCCGAAAAATGATCTTGAGCGGGAACAAATGAATAGCATTCCTTATGCTTCAGCTGTTGGAAGCCTTATGTATGCTCAGGTTTTGCACAAGACCTGACATTGCATTTGCTGTTGGAATGTTAGGGAGATATCAGAGTAATCCAGGTTTAGACCACTGGAGAGCTGCAAAGAAAGTGATGAGATACCTTCAAGGGACTAAAGACTACATGCTTATGTATAGACGAACTGATAATTTGGAAGTGATTGGCTAC
>NSJW01000927.1:0-106109 GCA_019955255.1 Castanospermum australe | reverse complement strand
AAATTAAAAAATTAATTTCGAATATAATTTATAAAGTAATGCTAAATACATTGAAAAGGAAACATGGGGAACCAAAAAAAAGTCAATTTCAAAATTTATAAAAGTTTTCAAAATGTGAAAAAAAACAAGAAAAAATTATAGCAGCTTGACTCTTTAGCCACATGATCGAAGCACCTTGATGGATGCTCAACAAGCATATAAATAATGATTATACAATATAAGAAGACTTTCAGGAGCTGTTGGAGTGGGGTCACAAGGGGGCGATAAGTCCTCACTTGATTTTAGGTGCGGAGGTGACCTTCAGCTTATCTTTCAGCATTCACGGTTTGGTGATGTGGGGCATGGGACTTTGCTTATACCATTGATTGATTCCTTTCATGCATGGGTCCCTCTGAAGGGGAAAAGGACACAAAATATCGTCTTTTTCAGTTTATCAAGAGGGGAACCAAGTAAAGATCTGGATGCTTTGGCCCCTCAAAAAAGAAACAGATGGTTAAATAAATGAAATAATGAATCACTGAATAAAGGCTGTAAGCTGAAATTCCCATAATGGATGATTATTTATATGTCCACACTCTCCACTTCTTTAAAAGGAAAAAAATATAGAAAAAGAAAAGCTTTCCTGCCATTTCAGCACAACACAGGAGGAAGGAAGTAGATCCTTGCCCTTTATGCTGACGGAAAAGGATATTTAAAAAGAAATCCACGTCACACTCACTCCCTTGCCTATCCCCTCCCCCTTCTTTTTCTATTCATTTGTCTTCATCTTTATCAGTTGAACTGGTCCATACCAGAACGAAAGCTAAAATTATATTGCATAACTTAAATATAAACAAAAGAAAAAAAAAAACCTACAATCTTCTGACAAAGCCAATTCCCAGAAGGAGAAAAAACAAATACACAAATGAAAATGGTAGCTTCTTATGCACTTTATGCATGTCTTCGTTCATATTATGAAGTTGAAGAAAAGAAGCAGGGCTAGGGTAAAATTTAAAAAAGAAAATATAAAGACATGGGACACACGTGTACTGTGTTAGAGACGAGCAAGGTTTTTCACATCATCGCAAGTGGGATGTCAGGACCCGCAATGTGTTGCTGCTTTGAGTTGAATACCGAAAGGCCTAAAATGCGGTGATTTCATAGGTGGGCCAAGGTGCTGTCTCATGATGGGGGCCACCATCTAGGGCAAACTTGGAATGCAAATTTCTCCCACGAGATGGAAGGCACCACCAAGTTCCAACTTACCCAATATTTAATATGATACACTAACAGCATAGGATAATAATCAATGTAAATCATCCAAGAAACAAAGTTATGATATCTACTTGATATACATAAGCCACGTGTGGGATACTATTACTGACAATAAAGAGAAGCACACTTTTCAGCAAAACAAGGAGAGTTGCGGTGCTATGAAACTATCTTTACCCCATAATCCGGACCCTACCACCCCCTCCCAGAACCAACCAAAGATTCCTGAAATGAAGGCCCTCGAAGATTTTGAATATCCTTGAGCTGCAACTATAAACTATTTATCTACCTCACTTGTTTGCTATAGATTGATACTTCACTCAACCCAGCAAATAAACAACTCGCAAGCCCCCACCTCCAAGAGGCATCTTCCTATTTGCTATCACTTTTCACACACACATAGCAATTTGCATCCCATCTGTCACTGTCCATCCAAATTTCACTTTTAACTTAGAAAACAGAAAATTAATGGCCTTATAGCCACTCCAGATATGGCAGAGGAACATCATCTTTCAATTTAAAAATATATTCAGGTTTACTATTGTATCTGCCAGACACGTACATATTCATGCTCCTCCACATAGATATGTCAAAAAGATGTTTACTGCTCTTCTAGCCTAGAAGACAAAATAAAAGCAAAAAGTAAAATAAAAAAGAGAAGAGGAGAAAGAACATGTAGATGAACTTCATTACATTCCCAAAAGAAGGAAAGGTGGTTCTTTTCCCTTACTTTCCTCCAATCTTCTCTTTATCCTTCCAATTCCTGTTGTGTTCAAAAGCATTCCCCCCCCGCCCCCAAAAAAAAAAATCAACCACCTCTTCTAAAAAACCAATAGAATTTGATTAGAATTAAAGATCAACGTTGTCAGATTATAAACACGAGTGGACAAATGATTTACTACACACACTTCAGGCACATTCCTAAGTTTTGGTCGATTTCCCATCCAAAATTGTGGAATCCGAATCCATTGAATCCCTTTCTGGCCGTGGTATGCTCAAGTTTGCTTCTTCCATCTCTTCTCAAGGCGCAAAACATAGAACGGCATCAACAACGCCCCCACCCCTCCCAAATTGGGAAGACACCATCTTTCACTTCAAAATCCCATCTAATTCATACTTTGCTCAGATTGCTTTTCCTCTTTGTTCACCATATGCACCCCGTGCAACCAAGGGATATCATTCTACTCACCTGCGGGTTGTTTCTGCTCTGCTGGCTTCACTTGAACCGCAGTGGGTACAGGATGAACATAAGGGAAGCCTGCAGGAACAAACTGATGGTGGTTTCCAGACGGTGGCATTGCAGCAAAGTGGGTGGGATGCATGAGACCCTGCGTGGGTAAGCCACTGCCTTTTGTATTGTTCACAGCTGCACCATTTGAGGAAGTGCCAGAAGAGCCCTGTCGCTGCATTTGCTCAGGGCCGCCACGCCTTTGAAGATAATACCCGCTTGCAGCTGAATTAGCAGAGGTGGAACTATTAGATTGTGAAACTTGGGGATGCATATAAGGACTAGAGAAGAACAGCTGGGCCTGCGGTAATGCCTGCTTTGATATTTGCTGCTGCTTCTGTTGCTGTTGTGGCAATTGGGATTTAGTCCCAGTGCTGGAAGATGGAGTTAGCTGAGGGCCACTGAGGATTGATGGCAAATTCCTCCCACCAACAGGTGAGGACTTACGACTTGGCACAACTGGAGAGTTCTTGGCTTGCTGAGAGGATAAGGAAGAAGTTTGGCTAATTTTATTATTGGTTGATGCTGACGTTGTCCTTGGGCTACCAGTATTTTTGGACATCGAGGAAGTTGTTGGTGAGCCAACCATGACTGGAGGTGATGGAGAATGGGTGGGAATTGAAGGTTGCACTTGTGCTGTGGATGATTTTGGATTTGCTGCAAAAGATATTTGTGCGAGCGCTTGCTGGGAACGAGCCTGCTGCTGAGGAAAAGTTTTGACTGATGATGGTGGTGCTGAAGCCATAGATGGAGGAGACTGAGAAGTGGTTGCCCTTCCAGGGTTCTTCCATTGAGGTGACTGAGCAACAGTGCTGCTGCTCTGTACAAGGTTTTGAGGAAATGCAGATACAGCATTAGGAAACTTGGTGACCATTGAAGATGTACACGGAAGATTATCAGAGGAGACACTGCCATTACTTGTTGAAGGTATCTTATTTCGAGCAGCAGCTGCCACTGCAAATTGATGCTTGTGAAGCTGAATAAATTGCTGCTGATTTCGCTGCAGTTGTTGCTGTGAATTGGCTGTGCCAGTGCTGACTGAAGCAGGCATAACAGAAGCAGAAGCCCGGGAAGAAGCAGAACCAGGGTTGAGACTTCGGCCTGAGCTATCAATGACATTGTTGCCTGCTAATGCTGTTATTGAGGGATCAGACACATCTGGCCTCGAGAAAGCAATGGATTGCCCCACAGTTGCTGGGATTTTTCCTGATACCACCTTTCTATCTTCGTCTAGGTTAGAAGAATCAACTACAGTTTTCCCTTCTTCAGGGACACGATAATTCTTCTTATGCTGCTGAGCATTGGCAGCATGTGCAGCTGCCATTAACTGATAGTTATGGTGACTCTGCATAATTGAATGATTCTGTGCAATAGATGACAGGTCAAGGCCAGTGGCAGCAGTAGCACCATTGATGGATGCAAATGACATGGCAAATGCTTGAGACGTTTCAGCTCCAGCCTTCGGACCGGGGTGCTGTTGTGGTTGCTTCTTTTCACCATGACTACCATTAGAACCAGCACCACTTATTGATGCAGGTGTCATCAAAGCAAAGTTTGGTGTCTGCATTGGCATTGCAAAATTTTGGCCATAAATACTCATGGTAGCACGAGTGAGACGACTATCAGCAGTAGATGGACTATCTTCACCACCCATCTCAGACTCAATTTGGCGAGCTGGAAGAGAAGCATGATGATTCTGTAACTGCTGCCTCTGCTGTTGTTGCTGCTGCAAATGTTGTTGCTGCTGCAAATGTAATGGCTGCGATGGCTGATTTTTAGTGACAGGAAAACCTTGCAAGCTTCCACCACTACCAGCACCATTGGAGCCACTAGCATTAGGCTTTTTGTTGCTGATTCTGCACATGCTTTTGGGAAGAGGAGGACCCACTAGAAATACTGGTGTTTTGATGGCCCTGTTGGCTCTGCTGTGTTTGAGCAGGAAGTTGCTGCTGCTGAATCTGTGAAGGATGGAGCATTTGAGAAGAATAGAAAGACCCATTGAAGAATGGAAAAGCCTGACCATGGGTTCCTCGATATGCAGGTGGAGCACCAACATGTGCTGGTATTGGAAATGGGTAAGCATTATTCTGTAAAATGGCCAAGTATTGAGTTTCATTGCCAGGCATATTTGGATAGCTGAAGCTCATAGTTGGTGCAGCAGCAGCCCCTGTACCCGAAGCATTCAATGGGGCTGAATTGGATGTACATGATGATGCCCCACTGCTTGTAACAGGCAGAGACTTCACAGATCCAGGTCGAACAGATGCAGCAGCAGCTGCTTGCTGCTGGTTCAGCTGGAAGATGAAAGCAGGGCCATGCTGAAATTTGTGACAAAGCAATGATTGACCAAAATATAATTTTAAAACAGAAAACAGAAGAGTAAAGCATCCATTGTAATGCCAGAAGAGAAATTAAATCATACCAATATATTACTAGGTGCTCCTGGGGGTAAAGGTTGCTGAAGCAAAATTTGCTTTTTTGGTGAATTATCCACATTGGCAGGCTGAGAGCCTTTATCTTTCCCAATATGACCTGGAAACATGGCAAGACTGTGCCCTTTGTCTTGAGTAGGGTTTGCAGCCCTGCCGGGAACATTACCATGCAATTCTGTGGAAGGCACAACATTTAGATTGCAGGGCTTAGCCCCATATAATGATGCAGAACCTGCTGCTGCTGGCCAGAATGGATTCATCCTTGCAATTTGCTGGAGATACAATATATTACGAGCAACGTAGCAATGGGTTGCACACCTTTTAGGCCGAGGCTGATTAAAAAGAAGATGGGGCGGCTGCCAAAAAAAAAATTTTGATTATAAAGAATTCAATTCACATTGTCTGAACTCTGAAATCAGAAAGTTTCAAGAGGATCTCACTATATGAACTTAAAGCGCACATACCGGTATAGCTGTAGAAGTCACAGTAGTCCCATCCATGGATACAACTCCTTGTAGAGGTGTCATATATCTGCTAATGAGAAGAGAGTCAGAGATAACCAACATTCCACTAAAATACTGCAATGGCCCGAAACAACATGGAACACGAGAATTAATCCGGCCGTACCCCATGGGAGGAAGCCCGCTAGGCCAGCTAGGAACAGACATTGGAAGAGGCACAGAATTCGATTGAACTGGAAGGAGAAGAGAGAAACCTCATAAGCCACCCCAGATCAGTAAAAAGTGGAGAGAGAAAAGCTGATTTATTTAACAAATATTTTTAGCTTCAAATCTGAACGTACCATTTTTCTCCGAGTTTGGTTGTTGCTGCTGCCTCTGCACGTTTTGCTGCTGCCTCTTGTTAACCGCACTGCCATTGCCACTAGTATCCCCCCTATCAGCCTTCTCCAAATCAAGCTGCAAGCCAATACCCCTTTCCTTCTGCGCAATAGCCGGTTTCTGGGGCTCACCTTCTTCAGCCATTCCTCTCACTTTCTCCATTTCCACGACCACTACCTCTTCCTTGCTCATTCTCAGTGATTTATCGTCTTCCTTCATCATAGGCTTAACTTCCTGCACAAACCAGACATCAATCTGAGTACTTATCCTCCAGCAACAGAAAAAGAGCTACAAGGCATGCATGGCCCACTTACCGCTTCAGCCTCTACTACCAAAGGTTTAACATCCCGGGCCACCAAATTCATCTCCACATCTCTTTCGGGAGAAGACCTCAATGGAGGAGGTGGCGCCTGAAAAACCACCACCGGAAAAAAGATAAAAAAAAAAAAAGAAATACAGAATGGCAGAGGCAGATATCTTGAAGATGTAAGGAAAAGATAAGCTGCACCATCAGATCTATCTGGAACTTCTCTTCTCGCTGGTTTTCACTCTCAGACATCGTTGGATTCCTGTAGAACCAAGAAAATCAATAAAGCAAGATCAGGATTCACATTCAGAGTAAACCCACCACAAAGCTTAGTGGGGGTAGAAGGGGGAAAAAACAGTAAAGTTTATGCTGCTCACGCTTTAGTCGCTTTCACATCCTCACGGTCACCATCTAATTTGAGCACAGGAGATTCCTTCTTTGGTGACTGAGGCACCTCCTTGCCCAATCCCACATCTTGCTTCTCTGATTCTTCCGTCAACGGCTTAGAATCCAATGAAACGTTGCTTTCCAGGTTAACTGACTCCGGCTGCGGCTCCGACGATGCCCGAACGGGTTGGCAATTGGCCAAATTGTATGATGCGGAGCCATTTTCAGGCGCGGATCCTGGGTTCTTATCCATATTTGGCGAACAAGTTTCCACTTTTGAAGGCTGATCGCTTTCCGCCTTCGTTGTTGACGAAATGGGGCTGCTACGAACGGTGAAAATCGTATGGTTTTCGTCCTCGGGCTTAACCGGACGTGGCCTTTTCCTCTTGGGAGCTGCATAGGGGAATCAAAAGCACATCAATTTCATCCTTTTAAGCACGAAACAAACGAAAACGCTGAGAAAACAAGGGAGAGGAAAATCCAGAAAAAAAAAAAGAATAGGTGGTCTTGGATTTTCTTCCCTTTCCCTCAGTTTCTTGCTGACCAAACGAAGCAGAGGTGGAGAAAGAAAAAAACACTGATTGAGCTGCGAAAGCTCAGAGAACCCACCAACAGCAGACATGGGAGTAACAGAGGAGCTGGAATTTTGAGGTGGAACCGACGACGACAGAGGTTGCGCGGATTGTGCGTTTGAGATCGGTGAAGATATCCTGGACTTGCCATCACTGGAAGATTTATTTGCTTCTCGGGAATCGAACTTCATTGACTCGTTCGCCATGATTTCTTGCTTGGAATGTCCTTGAGGCTGTCTCATCATGCCGTACAACACTTCGGCGATCTCTATCTCGATCTCGTCCTGAACTAAAGAAGATTTCGATGACGATTTGGGGGGTCGAAACTTGGGTCCATTGGGCTTCTACGACAGCAAAAGGCACTGTTAGTAGCCATCGAAAACACTAGAAAAGTTGAACACAACGGAAAGAGTGAGGACCGAGAACTCACTATCTTCTTCCTAACTGAAGCATTCGACGACGACGGCGACGCCGGAGACGGCGAAGGCCTCATCCCCATCGCTGCTGCGGTTGTTCTCACCGGCGAAGTTGAAGCCTGCCGGTGAATTTGCTCCGCGACAATTCCACCACCCGAAGCCCAGCATTCATGCGACCTCTTCGTGGACGCTGAGAAGAGAAACAAAGAAAAGGGAGAACATGTTAAAAACCCCAAATTGCGTTCATCAATCGAAAGAGGCTAATTCCATCACTGATTCACTGATAATCAGTAGCCCCGTACCTGACCGTGCCTTTCTCGGAACCGATACCCCTATCATTTCATCGGCGGCCTTCCACGTCGGCGGCGCTGGTCTAAAAACTTTCGCCGGAGGGAAGCTCTTCCGATGGTTCAACAGGGACGAAGACGACGACAGCGACGATGGGTTCAGCGGAAGCATTCTAACTGAGCCACCATCTCCATCGTCGTCCTCGTCCTCTTCTTCGTCGTTTATACTCTCCTCTGAAGTATCTTCTCCGCCATCTTCTCTGCTGTGCATCAACCTATCACCCCTCCTCCTCTTGCTTCGACCCAATCGATCTCTGTCCCTCTCTCTGTCTCTCTCACGATCTCGATCCTTTTTTCCACTTCCCCGATCTCTTAGCCTCGTCGGCTCTTGCAGCTCCATCGGTCCATCTTCGTCTGCAACTCCAAAATCCAAAAACGAAAAATCCACAAGAAAAAAAAAAAGCACAAAACCCCATCAGAATCAATGAAAAACAGAGTGGGTGTCTTTAAAATAAACAAAAATGGGTACTTTTGAGATAATCTAGATCTGAGAGAATTCAGAACCTGGTGAGTCTCTGAGACTGTTAGTCCTGGGTCGTCTTCTCGTCAAACCATTTGCGGCCATAGTGGTTCTCCTAGCTTCTCTATTCCTGTCCATTCCACGCGAAGATGCTCTGTTTCCACCGACTCAGCAAGACCCACAAGATTTATCTCATCTTTCATCAGTGACCAAAAAACCCAACCATAATCTCACCGGTTACAGGTTCACGGCCACCCCAAATTCGTCGAGGCGCAGAGCTATTTCAAACCCAATACTGATTCTGTCCTCAAAAGATCCTCTTTTTTTTGTTTTTCTCTCTTGACAGAGTTGTTATCAGAGTTTTCAGAGACCTTAGGGGCCTCCTTCGCTTATCTTCGCTTCTCTCGCTGCTGCTCCAGTTCTCTCCTCCCCTCGCTTCCCTTCTCTCTCTCTCTCTCTCTCTCTCTCTCTCTTCCCCTTTCTCCTCGCCCTCTTTTTTGTGCTCCAATCTCATCTTCTTTCCGCTACTTCACTCTCGGCCAAACCCACTCCAAAGGGTCGTGGACGGCCACGATTCACCACTACGCCGCCTCTTTCAATCCCCACCGAAGGTTCATCCACATATCGAACGGATCCCATTGGCTGGTGCCAACATGGCAGCATCCCCACCGTCCAGCTCACCACTCATGGGAAACATTTTAACCTTTTCCGCGCGTCACCTCCACGTGTCGGCCTCATTTCTTTGTCCTCAAGCTTCCATGTTTACCCTCACTGCCCCAATATGGTGTAATAGTTAATTAATGAGTGCAAATATGTCATATTCAAATTTTTTTATAATTAATTTATTAAGAATAGATAAACGGGGAAACAGTTTTATTCCATTGAGAAGTGACCACAGTGCCCTTGAATTTCCCAAAGACCTGAGGTGACCGGATACAACCGGTAGCCCGGACCTTGGTAAAAGCAAACACCACGATCACAATCACAGGGAATCTAGGTGACCGCAGAAACTATCGTTCGCACCGGTCAAATTCATTATTTCGGTTCCACGTTTTCTCTTTCACTATATTTTTCTTTTTTTAAAACAATTTTCTATCTACCATTTCAGAAATAGACCAGACTAGTGGGCCCACGTGAGGAATAAAACAACGAAAACGAACATTTCTAATCTACGAACCAGATCGTCGCATTATCAGCGACAGGAGCTTTTTCCACCGTGGGATGAGATCCGACGTGGCACCGGCATTCATTATTAAAAAATAAAAAAGCAGATTTCCAACGAACGAGTGAGTCCGATCTGGCACCGAGCCAGGAGGCTCGAGCGCGTCGACCACCGAGCCCGAATCTCCGCCGTCGAAGCTGACGGCCGAAATAAGTGCCGAAGAGGGGGACTCGGAGTCGCAGTCATGGAACTACCGAGGAGCACTCACTGCCGATATAGGGTGTGTTTATATTAGGATTTTTAATTTTAATTTTAAATTAATTTAATCTTATTTAAAAATAAATTTATATGATCATAATTTATATTTAAAAATCTTAATATAAAAAATAATTTTAACTAAATTAATATTTTTTAAATATTAGTTATCAAAATTATTTTTAAACATATAATTATTAAAAAAAGATATAAATTTTATATTATTTTATTTGATTTACTTTTATTATTTTCTTTCATTAATTTTTAAATATAATTTAAAAATAATATAAATATTATAAAAATAATTTTCTTACCTTTAATATTATTATTAAATTAAAAGTAAAAAATTATACATACTATATCGAAGTGTATAATCTAAATGAAAAAATTACAATTGAAATTTATATTATTTTATTAATATATTATTTTAGTATTTTTTATTATTAAACTAAAAAAGATTTCGGACCACAAACGTTTACTTTTTTTTATTTTTACTGTTTGCAAAAGGAAAGAAAACGTACAGAGGGTGAAAAGGGTAAGAAAGAGAAAAAAATTTTGTGGTGAATGAACGTGGACGCAAAACCAAAACATTTTTGGTTCAAGTCAAACTGTGGTTTACAATAAAAAAGTCAGTTTACAATAATACTCAAACGTACAATCAAACATCTTAATTTTGATGAAAAATCCCGTTTAACAATACAAACTGGCATTTGTACACCTCAACGTAAAAACAATCACAGCCCTAGAAATTATTTTCTCGCGTTGGCCTAATTGTCACGTTCGCGAGGTGTGGCAGCTTCGGTGACGTGTGCATGGGCCCCACTGTTAAAAAACTCACTAACAAAAAAAACAAAAGATTATTTATAGTAACTCTGCGGTCAAATTTTACGACGCAGTTAAAACGGGAAAGATAATAATAATTAATGAAGGAGGCACAGCGAAGCACCCTTTTACTACACGCGCCGGCTCACGTTAATTTTGGTTGGACAGCGTGGCAACGTTGTCGGGTGACGTGGCTAGGTTCAACACGTGGCGGCTGTCCCCGTGCTCGTTTGTGGCCTCGGATCTTGTAATTGGCTACACCAACCCTCCACTTTTGATCCCAAAGGCAGTGGCCGGGTACATCTTTCCATGTGAACAATGGGGAAAGATTGCGGGTGCTTTTATCGCAAAAAGGCAAAGCTATTTACGCATCTAAATAAAAATTAAAATAATAATAAGCGTGGAATGTGGGGAAAGTGCCAAAAAAAAAAGGAAAAATGTTGGAACAGAGAAAAAAAAAAACAAAGGGAGATAAATGGATGGGAATAGAATTTAACAAAGCACAGCCAAGTGGAGTTATCACCGCTTGATAGTGATAATAAAATATAATTATTTTTTGGAGTAAGTTGTGCCACGTCAGAATGGACCCACTAGAAAATGTTGACCCTACATAAATGGTCCCTCCCTCTCTCTCTCTAGGTTGTCGTTTGGGAGGCACTTTCACTCTCTCTCTCTAGCTAGCGTGAAATCCACGTGTACAGTGATATCTACGTCAGATAATCTACGTGGCTGGTTTTATGACCGTAGACGGAGAAAGAAAGAAACCCTAGCCGTCACCACAGCGCCATTCGCTTCCTTCTCCACTTTCCTCCCGTGTTTTCTGATTGATTACTTACTTTTAAGTTTTAATTAACTCATTCACTGTTCTTTAATTATTAATTTTGTTTCATTTGGAAACGTTTGAATCTTTTTCAAATGCAAACTCCTTTTCGCAGTTTTCCTTTTCCTATTGTGAGGGGAATCGAAAGCTCCAGCTCTTCATTCACACCCTCAAAATCTTTCCGAGATCTACTACTCATGGGCTTTTATGTGTGTTAACTTCTTTCCAATCACATCGTAAAATTAATGTTAGTGTGATCTAATACGTTGTACATGAAAACGAATTTGACCAAAACACAATACCAGTCAACAAATAACTGCTATGGATAATGGATTTACCAACCTGGTTACGCAGAAATTGCCTAAAGTGATGAATTATCTAAAACGCATAATTAAAGCCTTAATAATATGCATTTAGATAATCTTTTCATTCAATCAATTTGACAAGATCATCTTTATCGTCTCCATCCAAATTCTCTATTTTTTTTATTAACCAATCCAAATTCTCTATTACTTGTTAGGATATTAACACTTGATATATACAAAATTTTATTAGAAGAGATACATTGAATTCTACCTTGTTAACTTTCAAAAAGCATTATCACTCACAAGGCTAAGATCATATCTTTACTACTAATAAAATCTCATAAAAATCCTCTTTATTCATATTTTGCTAAATAATATTTAGCAATCATATCTTACTCTTTCTTTTCTCCAATTTCCTACTTTTCTTTTATATATCCTTGTGGCCTTATCTTATCTAATACTTTTTGCTTTTATGAGGATATGGATATTCTTAACAATTGTTAGTCAATATTTAGTAAAATATTGTATTTAATTAAAATATAAATGCAATATATTATTTTAATTTATGGATTTTATGATTTTATTATTATTAATTATCTCAATATTTAATATTTTTCAAATACTGCATTAGAAAATTAATTATCATGTAAATATTAAAATAAATAATTAATAAATAGATTTATATTTTTCATATTAATGATATGTTTATTCATTTATTTATTTTGGATGAGATAAAAATTTTATTTGTTCATTATATATATATATATATATATATTCTTAAAATAATAAATAATAGTTTTTTATGATTAATGATTATGATTTAATGATATTGTATGATATAAAAACTCATAAAAAATAATTTATTCTACTTATATTTCAATTAAGTGAGACACATAGTTAAATATTAATCACTAATTATTATGAATATGTTACCTTCATATAAAAATGTATCAGAGATCTCTCCATAAAAAATATCAAGTTTTTAGTATATTCATTAATGACAATGAACTATTTAATGTGTCAGTAATTTATTAACATATATAAGTTCTAATTAAGAAAATTAAAAACACTTAAAACATTAACTTTCTGTATACTTTCATATTAATTTCTTCTTATTTGGGTCAATTTGCAGTTTTGTAATCTTAAAGCTAGTTCAACCACAATTAATAACTCAACTTACCATAAGCCTTATACCTAATGTCTGATGTCACCAAACTTTCATGATATGTACTGTAGTCAATTTTTTGGTGAATTTTTTTTGGTTTAACCATATTTTTTTTATTTTTGTCTTGAGGGGAAATGCTGTTTCGATCGACAAGTCCTATTGCACTGAAAAAAGGTCTGCGATTGTCATCTATTTTGATTTGGCTACCTCCACATATAATATCCAGCTGCATTTAATTCATTTCATCACTAGAGAGCTATAAATTCAATTTTGGAAGCTTGACAGTATCTGGCATCGAGTGAAATTGGATAACTCTTTCATCAAATTTTTGTTACGTCAGGAATTGACTTTAAAACCAGCAACATGGATTTAAGATGTTATGTTGAAAATGGCAGAGTAGCTTGTCCTTCTTGTCCCCTTGACTTTTGTTAAAGAGTGAAGAGATAGCTAGTAAGAAAAAAAAGAATACTAACATTTTCAACACAAATTAAGAATGATTTAGTGATATATGTGTGTGTGTGTGTTAAATATCAATAAAAAAAATGCAAAAGAAAAAATACTCACTACATAGGAAATCACTAAATGCATTTGAAAATAACCATTTTCTTTATTTTTTTTACTCAAAATAACCATTTTCTTGTCTGAAGTTATTAAATGACTATGGCTTTCTTTGATTTGGCATTAATTAGTTAGAAAATGAAGCACCATGCATGCATAGTTAAAAAATCTACGCATTGGTTTGCCTAAGGGAAGATATTTTAAATATAGACTTTCTAATGTCGTTGAAGAGAGTGCGTCATGAATTAAAATCGCGTATATAATTAGAACTAGACAACACAGCACAAGTAAACCATTGACTGTACTAAGCAAAGTGGCATGGACATATAAACACAGTGGATGATACCCCACCCCATACATCCGTCACACCCCGTTAATGTGTAGTTTTGGGTTTTGAAAAATAACCATCTTATAGTTTGACGTAAAATGTTTTGTTGAAGTGGGAATATGTATTTAGATATCTATTCTATGCACATTCAGCTAGTTTGTAAATTTAAATATTGGGTTATAAGTAATACATTTATGATATGCAATATTTGATTTTTTTAAATAAAAAAAGATTAGTAAGATAATGAATTAGATGCAAGAAACAAGACCAACAATGACCGTCTATTTCAAAATCAAATACCAATTGGAAACAACAAAATATTCAAGAGACTAGGCATCAAAGAACAAAACCAATACTATATAGAACCCATGACTTTATCAATATCAAAAACAAGAACATATATAGCTTCTCAACAATTGTAGTATTACAACCTTTAGTGCTTATGCTTCGTGCATTATTCTGATCACGAGCTAGATTCTTCGGTTAAAGTTTCTTCTTGACAACTCTAATGAAATTCGGTCATACCATTAAACTTTCCTGAATTAAACTTAAAGGTCAAACAGCCATTTTTACCATTAGTTACTCACAAGGCTAAGACTACATATGAAGAAAAACAATAATTAAGTTTGCTAAATGCTTAGATTTTGTTTAGAGTTTAATTTTAATCCAGTATCAATATAAAAAATTTTATATTATTATTAAATTATGAGTTATCAAATTATTAAAAAAATTTAAATATGATAACGATTACTTAAAAAGTCAAATATTAAATAATATGTGATTGGATGATAGTGTAAAAAAAATTTACATTAATAATGAATAAAAATTAAATCTTTTTGCTTATGATGTGGGATAACTCCTAGTGGCTACTTTAATTAAAGAAGTTAAAATTTATAACTATAAAAACAACATCTAGTTTGATGAAGGAGGGAACAAAAATCAACCTTCTATCTTTGTCGCTGTTTTTCTGAATAATTTTCTTTTTTAAAATTTAAAAGCTAGCTAATTCACCACAAACAACAGCTCAACAGCTCATATAACTTATAAGAATTAACTATAACAACTCCTATTATGGATACTTTTATATGTCTTTGTGGTGTGTAGTGTGTGTACGTGAAGTTAATGACTATATATTATCTACTGATCCCGCTTGATTTCCTATATAATGAATGCATAATCAATACAATTAATGTGGTAGAGATAATTTAATCCATTTTTATAATGTCTTGACGTATGTTGCTTCAGTCGACCGATTGTACCACACTGAAAGGAACGACGCCGTTGTCATCCATTTTGATTTTGCTAAAGCAACATCCTGTTGACTTTCTTTCACTGACTAAATACGGGACAAGTCATTTTTCAGAGGTTCTAACATGCAGCAATTAGCATGGCGTACATATAGGATAGCCATAGCCCTTTCTTCAAATGTTCATAGAACAAGGTTTATGTACAGACCAAAAAACATGAACTTCCAAATAAATCATTCCCAACAGAAACCAAAGGGGCATAATATCCACAATTTTCAAGGGCATTGTAACCTTGTTGATCAAAACTAGCCAACCAGGCCCTATAATTTGTTTCAGTAAAATGAATGAAAGTATAGAGTACCATGCATGTTAGACCAAATATGATAACTTCCTATTTCGAATTTACAAACTCTTAATCAATCATGTGCGAATATTAGAAGCGATCAGAGTTAAACGAATTATTAATTATTTTTTTATGAGGTGTAACTTTACTCAAGGAAAAAGCTTGCTCTCTCACAAAGTGTTCTTCTACGAGAATTGAAATCTTTGATATTATGGGTAAAATTTGTCTATTAATCCTTGAAGGAAAATTTTTTTTCTTTTAGGTAATTGATAATACTTCAGCTTTTGTTTTATAAGAAATTCATCCTACATACTCCTCCCTTATTTGCACTTGAACTATTGAGCTGAACATTTTGTTTGGATATTTAATGGTAAATGAAATAAAATAGAATATGATTTAATAGAATGAAATAGATAATGGAATGAAATTTTTATACCATTATTTAGATATTTAACAATAGAATAAAAGAAAATTTTCATTTTATTATTTAAAAAATTCTAATAGAAACTAATAAAAATAAATAGAATGATAAGAATTATTAATTAATTTTATCCCTTACTTCCAATTTAAAAGAAAATAAAAATAAAAATATGAAATAGAATAAAATAAAATCCATCTAATTTCTTTTTTTTCTATTATATTTTTAAAAATTTAAACAATAATATATCTTACTATTTCATTATATTCAATTCTTTCTTATCTCATATCACTAATTCAAACAAGTTATTAAGCAGTAACGCTTTGATAAATTTTAGTTAAGAAGCTTGGTAGTGACGGCTTATGTGGAAGAAAAAGTTTAGCCAGGGACACATCTCTTTAGTGGCGTAAAGTTAAAAAAAAAAAAAAGCGTAATAATAATATCATATAAAAAATGTGTGAAGTTTTATTAAAAAAAATAAATAGAAGAAATCTGCCTACAATGAATGGTAGATATCAATAATGCTCAAAACATAAAGAACAAATAAATAAATATTATAAAAACTCCACTAGCCCACTACCGCCCGCCCCCCCCACACACACATGTGTGTATATATATATATATATATATATATATATTTTGGTAAACCTTAATACCTCCAGGCTTAAGTCGGCATTCATTAATAATTTGACGAATTATTTATTTGCGAATAATTTTTTATGTTAATACTCGCTAACAGCCTCGAAATATATATTATTATTTTGTATTAATCTGCTTTGCATCTTATAATATAGCAAAGACCAATTTTTAAAGGATAAAGTAAGAATTTTCTTTAAAGGTCAAAGGCCAACTTAAAATATACTCCTATATTTACGTTGGCAGCATTGTCCCATTAAAAGAAATAACTCTTTCATAACTTTATAAGATGTGGTTGCATTTATAAATTTAATAAACAGTAATGGTATTTCACACAAAATAATACGTATAAATTTCACAACGAATTTACGTGGCAGCTAGCATAGGCTCAAAGAAAAAATAAGTTGATAGTTAGAATAGCAATCCAACACATATTGCATTTGAGTAAGAAATTTTCGTATAATCAAGTTCGTAAATATCATTTATCCTTTAATAAAAGAAAATTTTCAAATGAGAACATAATCTTTATGCAAGCATTGTCATTGCCCCTGTACCGATAGGTCTCATGTTAATTATATAATATATACTACAGAAGATTTTTTTTTCTTTCATAAAAATAGTATTATTTAGATGCAATTATATTTGTTTGATAATATAATTTATATAAATAACATTGTTTAGGAATGAATATGAAAATGGGGTCCAAACTGTTGTATATCTATTTTATTTCAATGTGTACCCTATACCTTAATTTAAAATATTTGCTAAAAAGTCTAAAATTCTCAAGATGCAATCTTCAATGACAAAAGATTAACAGAAAAGGTTCACAAGGTGGGACTAGGCGTGTGGTATCTTGAATAGTGACTTTAGCAACACCCCTCATCTTTTAATTAATTTCAAGAAGCGCCAAACTTTAATACTCATTCTCTCTCTCTCTCTCTCTTATTTACTCAAGTACGTGGAAGCAATAGTATTAATATTTGAATAAAAAATTGCCTTGAATATTAAAATATATCTTAGGTTCTCGTTCATTCTATATATATTGGAATTTGGATTGTTTTGACCTAATCATGTCATGATTAATTATAATATAATTGATTAATTAAACAAATTAAAACTTTGATTACTGATGGCATAGTGGTAGACGACAAGTTCCTTCATGCCCTGTTTTCTTACAAAAAAATATGAAATAAAAGAACATAGTTATCGTGAATCTAAATAATAACAAGATCCAAGCTTATGCTATGGACAAATTGTTCGAATACTTTGTCTAGAATAATTACTGGTTTATTTTATTTTGGGTGCTTCTGACACCACACGTGGACAAGACACGTGCAGTGCTTTGAAAATTTGTAAAGTGGAGGGGGTTAAGAAATTGCCACCAAAGATGCAGAGAATGAGAAATTAATTGTTGTACTAAAACAGGCAAAAAGATTTGATTCGATGCATGGAATCATGTTTAGAGCTTTCAATTCAATTAAATCTAACTTGGTAATTGCATGAAAACATGTTTGAGAAACGAAGAAAGATGTTTTAGGAATTGGATATTAGTATATTCCAAGGCTCAAATCTAATTTAACACAAGGATTAAGAATTTAAGATGTTATTACGATTGAAAGGGAAAAAAAAGTTATTGAATAATTTTAAGAAAAATCAAATTTTCAGTTAATTTTAACTATAATTTTAAATAATTATTTTTTAATATTATTATACAGATTAGGCTAGTTCAACTCAACTTACGAAAAAATTAGATGAAATTAAGTTAAATTAGATTAATTCATATTTTTAATAGACTATCAATATAGAAATCCTAACTGGCCTTGCATGTTGATAAGCTAAACTGTTTTTTTAAAATATTTAAAAAACGTAAAGAATTAGATATTATTAAAATTAATTAGATATTTTTAATTATAATAGTTTATACAGGTGCTTGACAAAGAAATAGTAAAAACTATAATTAACATAAAAAAGTACATAGTAAATTTTTAAAAAATTAATATCAATATATATATATATATATATATATATATATATAGACCAACCCACAATCTACGGGTCGAATGGATTGCAAAAGGCTGAAAAATCGCAAATATAGCCTGAATAATTTGCCTGTAGTCAGGCTCGTCGTTCAATTAAAAAAGGCATGTTACTTTGATGTTTTCACACCTGGAATCGATCTGGATGGGGACGTTCCCAAAACCCCCTACCCAAAAAAAAAAGAAAAAAAGCCTGTATAACTTGGCTGATCTGCAAGCTTTTACCCATTTCAACATTATTATTTATTTTCAATATATTTAAAATAGATAAATTTAATTCATCTAGATATCAAGTAGTAATGCCTTAATGGTTATATATTAGTGACAAACTATGTAAAACTTTTGCTACTAACTTACTTTAAGTGATTTGCCACCTTTAAATGTTTAAAGTATTAATATAATGTAAATATCATACATAAAACAAAAGAAAAGATATCGATAAATCTACTATTACATATTATAATGTAAAAATTCTATGTGTAAGATTCACGTTGTTGCACTTGCGGCATTTTAGTAGTTTTCCACTCTCACAAAATAGGATCACATTGTTCATTTCTTTAAAAATAATTACAATATATGCCACTTAGACTTAACTCAAATGATAAGAGTGGAGTTAGGTTTGCGCAGAAGTTATATGTGAGACTTTCACACAGAAAAAGAAAATTAAAATATTAGCAAACAATTAACCGAATAAAAATCTGCCAAAAAACAACTTTCTATGTAATCTTCAGAAACTTTTATTGATTGAGTTTTCTAAAGAAATTTATAGCTTGTCATCTCATATCATTTTTTTGGGAGTTTTTACAAGGTATCTTCTCTCGGGATATCCCACATCATTCTTGAATCTGTTTTTGTGCATTATTAGTTTCTATGATTTTTGGTTATTGTCATGTGGTCCGTGATTCGTAGTCCTTGCTCGTGTTAGATGGCTAATATAATACTTAATTATCACAAAAATTGTTTTGAAAGATAATGATTTCGGCTCACTAAGTTTTGGTGTAATAGAGGGTATTACATTTTTGGTTTACCCAACTCGTGTTGTCAAGAGTGTGATCCAAGTTGATTATTGCAAAAGTCCAAAGTTTTATGGTTCAGTTAGTGCTTTAAGAAAGATTCATGCTTGTGAGTCAAAGCCCTACATAAGGGTTTTGGTCCTGCAATGGCCCAAATAAAACACGTGTATTCCAACCATTACAATAAAGCCACATTAGACGACCAACAAAAAATATCCAAAAATGGCCACATGGGCTCAGCTTATCCAGTTATTTTCTAGCAATCAGCCTTTCACCGGTGGTAATGATTGGAAAACTATAGATCTCTTTTCTAGCAATCAGGCTGAAAGTTTTGATGTCCCGCACTCCAAGATTGAATCTCAGATAGAGACGATCTAATCCTCCAAATGACCCAATTTTTTTTTTTTATTATTCTACAATTATCTCACCACTATCCCTACATTTTTAAACAATTCCTTTGTAACCCCATAGCCTTTCACAATCTTTTTTTCTCTTATTCATCTTCTCATTTATATAGCCCAAATAATTTTCTAATTCATGTATTTATAACCCACAATAATTTGCTTGTCACTCAACTATTTCCGTACTCTCCTTATTTAACGAGTAGGATTTTACTCTCAGTTTCCAATAAAAAATAAACATATAATTATAACAATTTAATTACAATAAGAAACTACTAATACTTATTAATAGAGGAATTCGAGTAAAACTCAACAGGTAGTAATATCTAAAAAATAATTATATTTTATAATTATAATTATATTTAAATATAAAAAGTTATATTTTTTTTATATATACTATTATTATAACTAACTTTAAATATATTTTAATTTTAATAAAATTATAACTAATTTATTTATAAAATAATCATATAAGCAAAATTAAAAAAAAATATGAATTAAGAGACACGTAAATGTCGATTAAAACGCTAATACATGATAAATTCTTTGATCATAGATTTTTGTTCTTTCTTCATACTTGAATATTATTAATGTATTAGGCTAGAAACATTTGAGAAAGTGAATTTTTAGGCATAAGAATGCTCATCAAGACGTTAATACATTATAAATCCTTTGATCATATGCTTTTATTCTTTCTTCACACTTAAAAATTACTAATGTATGAGGCTAGAAACATTTGAGCTGCAAAGAGCCAGACGGGGTATCTTTAACTAACAATTTCAAGCACGAACTTTGAAGAGAGAAGTATCGAAGGTACAGATACTGATTCTGAATCTGAAGTTGCTGGTCATATTTGTATCCAGTTGTATTGACTAATGATTATGGAAGGGCATAATGACTTTCACTATTTCACTGTACTTGGAAGTGATGGCATGCATGTAGTTTTAGATTCCATTGTGTAGATTAATTAGTCGTAAACTTGTACAAATGCATCATAAGTTTTGTGGGAAGAAATAAAAAAATGTGAATTCTGATTGATTAGAGAGACTGTTCTATCTTTCCGTGCGATGATCTGAGTGAAAATGTGGCGTTGATTATCACAGCCAAGAGCTAATTTGTCCAAGGAGAAATAAGTGTAAGTATGTGTGTGGACATGCGCCACTCACAAAGGTTCATGTCCCTATCCTAACTCTCATTCTCATACTCTCATTATCTAGAGTAATATATATGTCTGCTAATTTGGAGCAGAATACTTATCAGAAGTTATACGTTAACACACACAAGGCAGTCAATTTTTTTTTTTGGAGAAAAGAAAAAGAAAAACGAAAATAATTAAATAATGCTATTGAAATGACCTCTCTTGTTATATTCTTGTAAATTTGAGAGAACACTATGCTATTCCGATTAACAGTTTTCTCCTAATATATGAGTACTAGTTGGAAAAAAAAAAAATAGTGAGAGAGGATTGTTTTGGAATGAAAAAAAGACCCAGTCAAATTTATCTGCCTGGAATGAAAAAAAAATAGAGAAAAAGAAGAAGAAGAAGAAGTAGATTTACTTCTCCTCACATTTCACTCCTAGGATATTCTCTGTAATTAGATATAACTTCATGAATATATCCTTCTTTTGCGATACCTTTGTTGACTGGATTTGTTTAAAGGTTAAGTGGGGGAAAAGCACCATCCACGCACTGATCTACAGATATTGCCACTCTGTTAAAGTTCTTATATCTAATGGCAGCAGCCTTTTTTAACAGATGCCATCTTCATCTTATTCATCTCAATCTCACCGCCTTTAATAATGCAGAATGAGTTGTGTTTTATTATTAGGGGATAATTTACTATTTTTAATTTAATAAGCTATTTATTTTTAGAATTGTAATTTGATTAGGATTTTGATACATTTTAAAAATTGTACTTTGATTAGGATTTTGATATACTTTAAGAATTGTAATTTGGATAGGATTTTGACTAGGGCTATCTTAATTTGGATATATATACCCCATCGAGTCTCTTACGTTTGATATCATTATCAATTAAACTAAAGTTTGTGAGAAACCCGTGTGATTCTTGGTCTCCATTAAAGAAGGCTCAAAGCTCCAGAAGGAACCTAGCTGCATAATATTGAAAATTTTGCACCAGACATTTAGGTAGCTATCATGCCGGCAGGAGGGTTTTCAGCTTCAGGTGGTGGCGGCGGCGGCAACTTTGATGCCAAGATCACCCCAACCGTCATAATATCTTGCATAATGGCTGCCACCGGTGGCCTCATGTTTGGTTATGATATTGGTATCTCAGGTACATAAATTAACATCATCTTTCTTGTTTTCTTAAAAGTGATTTTTTTTATAAATATTTTTCTAATCACATTCAAGTTAACTACCAAGGAATGAATCAGCTAAATCAAATACTTGATTAACTTTTTCGAATTGTTATCCTGAGTTCAAGTTATTTACATAGCAATTTTGGATTCAACTAGTTAATAAGCTGTCTGGTACCTTCCAGCATACAAGAAATCACAGTACGTAATTGATATGTGAATTCAATTGCATGATGCAGGTGGTGTCACATCAATGCCTAGCTTTCTGGAAAAGTTTTTCCCAGTAGTATACAGAAGGACACAAGAGCACGGGCTTGACAGCAACTACTGCAAATATGACAACCAGGGCCTTCAACTGTTCACATCCTCTCTCTACCTTGCAGCTTTGACGGCCACCTTGTTCGCCTCCGTGGTCACCAGGAAGCTGGGCCGCAAGCTCACTATGCTGATGGCTGGGGTTTTCTTCATTGTTGGAACTGTCCTCAACGCCGTGGCTCATAACCTTGGCACGCTCATTGCTGGCAGGCTCTTACTCGGTTGCGGTGTTGGTTTCGCCAATCAGGTCCTTATATTATATTCCTTTTTCTTTCATCGTTTTAGTTTCTATCTATTTGTTTCATATGCATGTTCTTTGATCTCCTTTAGTGTTGCTGATTCTTCTTTGTAATATTTTCACTACAGGCCGTGCCAGTGTTTCTTTCTGAGATTGCGCCCACAAGAATTCGTGGAGCACTCAACATCCTGTTTCAGCTTAACGTCACTATTGGCATTCTCATTGCAAACCTTATCAACTGGTTCACTGCAAAGTAAGTTCCATTATCCTTACTATAATAGCAAATTGATCTGAATTTGAATTGAAGGCACAAAAACGCAATTTTGAATAATTGGGATTTTTCTATGGATTGTAATTGTGTTCTAATATATGTAAGTGGGAATTGGGGATTGAAATAGGATTGAAGGTGGATATGGGTGGAGGATATCATTGGCTCTGGCAGGCATTCCCGCAGTTTTGCTGACAATGGGGGCACTCATAGTGGATGACACTCCCAACAGTCTTATTGAGAGGGGTCGCGAGGATGAAGGGAAGGTTGTGCTCAAGAAGATTCGTGGAGTCGAAAATGTTGAGTTAGAGTTTCACGAGCTCCTTGAGGCGAGTAATGTGGCTAAACAAGTCAAGCACCCCTTCAGGAACCTCCTCAAGCGCAATAACCGTCCTCCATTGATCATTGCCATCATGATGCAGGTCAGCACTCTATTATTGTTAATTTGTTATTCATATTTGTATCAAACAAAAATTCGACTCATAAGCTTAAACTGCAGGAGAAACAGAGATACTAATTTGTCAATTGTAGACTTGTACCTAATATTTGTTCTAGTATCATATATGATCTATCTATGATACATGATACATGTGTGTATGTGTAGTTTTTCTTATGATGTAAATTGATTTTGAGAATTAGTGTTTTGACACTTCGTTTTTTCTTTAATCGGTATAGGTCTTCCAACAATTCACTGGCATCAATGCGATCATGTTCTATGCTCCAGTATTATTCAACACCTTGGGATTTCACAACGATGCTTCCCTGTACTCAGCTGTGATCACTGGAGCTGTGAATGTCCTCTCCACCTTGGTCTCCGTCTACTGCGTCGACAAAGTTGGGCGAAGGGTGCTCCTATTAGAAGCTGGTGTCCAAATGTTCTTGTCTCAGATGGTGATCGCCATAGTGCTTGGGGCAAAGGTCCACGACAACTCAGATAACTTGACCAAGGGCTTCGCCATCTTGGTGGTGGTCATGGTTTGCACATTTGTGTCATCTTTTGCATGGTCTTGGGGCCCACTTGGGTGGCTGATTCCCAGCGAGACTTTCCCACTAGAGACTAGGTCAGCCGGGCAAAGTGTGACTGTGTTCGTGAACATGCTCTTCACCTTCATCATCGCACAGGCTTTCTTGTCCATGCTGTGCCACTTGAAGTTCGGGATCTTCTTGTTCTTCTCCGCTTGGGTGCTTGCGATGTCCTTATTCACAGTGCTCCTAATACCAGAGACAAAGAATATCCCCATTGAAGAGATGACTGAGAGAGTCTGGAGACAGCACTGGTTCTGGAAGAGGTTTATGCATAATTGAATTTGAGGCCTTTAATAAAGCCATATGCATGGATGGAAGTACATTACTTTGAATACTCCATCATGCGTACTTGAAGGCACGCACATCTCGCATCCAAGAAAGTCTAAGTTAGTCTTATAAAAATTACATGTACTTTGATTACAGGATATGGTATTTGCATATATACTTATTTTTTCCCCGTAAATTTTACATCATTTTAATCCTCTGACAATAATTATTTCAATTCATGCGCATAATGTGCGTGGGCCAGAAAAAAAAAAATAATGGGATCGTCCATAACTAAGTTAGGTTCTTTAATTCATGCATGTAGAGGGTTCTGAAAGGAGATGCTTTTCCTTTCTACTTGCAATTGAAACTAAAGATTTGTGTTTGCGAATGAGCTCAAGTTAAAGGAGCATTTGTGTACAATTATCTGTTTGCAACATTTATGTATTACGTCATTTTGTAAGAGTCAGTTGCAAGTTGCAACACTATTGAGTTCATTAATGCCTCGTGCACGTTTATGGTAATTTACTCGCAAATATTTGGATTCTTCTTCATCGCTGGCAGCTGCTATTTTTCCACGTTCTTAGGAAAAGATATAATATTTTTGTGCGAATCTCCTAGATAAGATTGGTATATGCCAATCGCCTTAGTTTTACTGTAGTGATCATTCTCTTTCAGTGAAAATCCAGTAACAATAAATTATCTAGTGATCGATGTGAGTGAATTTTTTATGAATAAAAGCTTTTGATATCTTTTTAAAAAAACTTGAAATTCAAAAACTTCTGAATATACTTCTAGTGATTTAAACAGAGTAAGTGCTGAAACAAGAAAAAGAAAAGCACAAATATAAGACAAAATTTATTAAGTGCCGAAACTTCAGAGAGATAAGGAAAGAGGAGCAGATTAATTTTTCTTTTTCTAGTACATAGGTGCAAATTAAATTTGTTTCATCCTGACTCAACCAATCTAACGAAGCTTACATTCAACTTCCAAGATGCTTCATTTAAGATTATAATCTACTAATAACTAAGTTTTTAACTAAGTGTTTGAAATTTTTTTATATTTTAGATCACACCCTTGGGATCATATCTCTCTCAATTTGCTCCTTGCTTATTTAAGAAATACTCCATTCTTGTTACAATCCTTATAAGAGTGATACCCCACCATCATATTACAATAGTTTAGATGGACTGAAACTCAGAAAGCTCTCTTGAAGAGTAGATTTTGAAGATTAAGCTCTACAGTGCAAGAAATGACCTAGAAAGATAAAGAACACTTGAAGATTGATGACTTTTAATGGTTAATGATGGACAAATCATGTTACCGGTTTTTAAGAATGACCAAGACGGTTGTTTATAATATTTTTTGGTCAATGAAAGTAATTTAGAGCTGCTGCTCATAAAACTAGTTGTTATAACAGCTTATTAGTACATGCTAGGTCATTTAGTCATGTTTTACACTATCATCTAATTATATATTATAATTTGATGTATTTAGGGATTAATTCCTCTAGGTATTACTTCAATGTTTGAAGTTGAGTAATAAGTTAAGGAATACACCTCGTTAACAACTATATATGTTAACCCTCTAAACTTACACATGATAATAATATCTATGTCTAGTTAGATCATCAATCCAGTTAATTTTCCTTTCTTACAGTCTAGATTTTATACATAATTAGACATTTAGTAGGTAAGAATCACTTTTGTTTTATTATTTTGTCAGCTTGTAAAAACTTGTTTTTATGATGCGTGAGTGTGTGCATGTATCTATGTGTGTGTGTGTGTGTGTTTTTTTTTTTTTTCTTTTCTTTTGATGCTTCATAGTAATGGTTGGCACTTGATACAACACGTGGGATACCTAAGCTGACTGAAATTAATTAAAGTCTCCATATCATGATTTAAGTAAAAGCTTATCTCTTATAATTTTTATCAAACCATAATTTTAAAGTCTCAAAAACCAAACAAACACATTATGATGGATGGGGAGCACATGTTTATCCATCAAACCAGATTTTGAATTTGTGGTGTTACTGCTACTAGTCAAGGAAAATCTACTTCTTCGTTTGATTTTGTTATTCTTTCTTCAACATACCTGTCTCCAACTTTTTCCAATCCAATTGTGCTATACCATGTCAAATGTCAGTTATCTTAGCTATGATTTCAATGTCCATAGAATCAATGCAACATCATTATACACAGACCACTTCATTTTAATTCGTGCACACAGAAAACTGCCACAAGATTTCTTCACTTATGTTCCGGTGCCCCTCGTTCATTTTTTTAATTGGTTTTATATTTTCGAATATTATATTAAAGGATAACGTTATATAGTAATATTTTACACATACAAAATTTTATATTAATTTATATTAATAAATTTATTTTTCATATATACAAATTTCATATTAAAATTTTCTTCTATAAATCTGTATCCAATTTAAATTTTTAAAATATTTTTTATTTTTTTAAAGAATGTTATACAACTATTTTATATTAAGTAAACAAAAGGAGACAAAAGTCCACATTAATGGGATTGGGGAAATAAGTTATAAACATATAATGGTTGATGCAGGCCGGTTTCAAAGTAATGCGCACTATTAATAGTACGATCTCATTATTTTAATTTCCCCAAATCAATTTGTATTGTGGAAAGGAGGAGTCATCCTACATTATTTCAATATGTTTGATGGAAATACTCAGAAATTTTTTTTTTTGATCATTGATTAAATCTCTAACTAGCATAATTTCTTAAGAAATTTTGACTAATATGATGCGGCTATTTTTAGAAAAAGAAATAAAATGACCAATCATATATTTAAGTCAAAATTAACAGTAATAAGTGTTGCTTTACAAAATTAATTTTCAGTAAAAAAAGTCATCACTAAAATATTTAGACTCGATACAAATCAAGCGAGGGAAGGAAGTCTTTACAAAATTTATATGGAATATAGATGTTTCATAAAAGTAGAAATTAGTGATCCACATCAAAGGCTATAAATTTTTCTTCCATCGTTGTTGCAATTATACCAAGTTGTGTGCGCATCCATTATGAAGGAGGGCTTGTTTAATTTTATAGAAGTCTATTAATTCAAGTTATTCATAACCCATAAGCATAATATAAGTAGCTTTGGAATGTAATCATTTTTCAAAATTTGGGTGCTTGTGCAATAGTTAGATCTAGGATGCAGTGCTAATAAAAGTTGACTCGGTCGATTTTTTGTTTGTACTTCGTTGTAATTTGGATTTAATTCTTAAAGTTTTTTGTTGATGGGTTATTTATAAATATTTTTATAAATATTTAATGAGTACAAAAATATATCCTAATTCTACAGTGAACCTTCTCTTCAAACTAAACCTTTTTTCCAACAAAATAAAATAAACCTAGAGTGCAATGTTAAAGGTAAGGCGGGTAGTTATTTAAAAAAAAGTATTTAACTTTATTATTTAATTATATGTATAATATTTTTTTAATTAATTTATGATGAATAAACAAAAATAGTAATTTTGAAACTCTTAAGATAAAAATTATGAATGAAAAAAATAAAAAAGTTTCATGTATTTTTTTTCCTTCATAGTAAATATATATTCCTAATGAACCCAGAGGTTGTGAATTCGATTCTTGCTAATGATTTTTTATTGGTAGGGTGATATTCAAATACTAAATTTTCATTGAAACTTGTAACATATGCTTTAATTTTATAATAAAATAACTTCTCTTCTTCTTTAACTTTTTTATATAGAAACCAAAAAAGAAAAATTATGGAATTAATTCATTCATTCTTAGAGATATAGATTGAGATTCTATATTTCTTAGAATAAGATTTAATTTTCTTTTTCAGCATACTCTCGTTGATTTTACAAAATGACTACTGATATGTCATCTAGATCAGTTTTGTTTCAATATATCAAATAATGAAATCATTTGAAAATCATTTGATTTTCAAAAACAACTAAACTGTGAAGAGAAAATGATCTTTACTCTATTACCAAAAAAATTGAACTCCATTCCATGAATAAATTATCATTATGTACTGTATTCCAAACATGGTGTTATTTAAGTTTTCTAATTTTTTTCTGTTTGGTAGAAAGAAAGTTCTGTAATACTTACTACGTACCGTTTTCCTATATAATAACAAGAGAATGGATAAGAAAATGATATCTTGTAAGAGCAAAGTGAACATGATTTAATTTTTTTTTCTTACATTTAATAGGTCCCATTAGCAACCAAACATACCTTGTTGTAATTTCAGAAAGTATTGCATAAATTTCGACTTATCCAAATGTATATGCATTGAATGCTTTAGAAAGAGTGAGAATGTGAGCGTGAATCATCATTTATCAAAGTAAAAAAGGATAAGTTAGCCATGAGCCTAATGGTCAATGGATCATAGAAAATTGGGAAAATTTCCCTAACCTTTTCGCCGAAGGATTTGCACCAGTGCATTATCCGTGCCCTCCTTTTCTGCTTTCATTAAACCCTCGTCTTCTCGTGAACACCAAACAATTTGCAACAATGCTTTTTATTTGTACTATTCTTCTTCTTCTTATCTCTCTTTTCATTTTCTTCCACTACCTTATCTAAAATGAAACTAAATCTCAAACCTTGGAAAATGCAAATATTCTACCATTATTTTTGATAAGGAATTCACCTGGTCAATTTAATTTGGTGCCTCCCAACTCAGACTACGCTTCTTTATATCATATATATCCCTTAATGCAACCACTCATTTTTGTTTCTGGGTTTTCTTACATTGACTTCAACGACATTAATTGCTAAGAAAGCTGATTAACGGAAATTATTTAAAAATTTAGTCAAAATACCTTGTCTCCCTAGTGTGAATGTAACTACTTAGCAAGCAAGTAATCAGGTTCCAAATTAACCTAATTTGCTTTCAGAGAATTCATATGCGCCGTATCATTATGAATCTTTAATGGAGTGATAAAGAATGGGAATTCAATGCTCTATGGGGAAAATCAAAAGAATGGCTTTCGTTTTAATTTGTAGCATTCATTAATTAGTGTATATGTGTTTGGATAATGTTTATCCATTCACTGTCTACCTTTTCTGCTTCGTTTTCAACTTCACGGGTCGGTGGGTTAGCTAGTTGTTGGTAGTATTTGTTGTGGCCAGGCCAACGTAAGGTAAGAATTGGAAGAGAGAGTCCTCAAAAAATTTGGAAAAACAAACCAATAAAATAAATAAAGAAATAAAAGGAATGGATTAGATGTTTGTTGTCTTAAAGAATCCAAGTGTTTCTAGAAGGCCAAACATCATCACACGTTTTAGATGTCACCACATGTGAAAGCAATAAGAATTCCTTCACTTTCATGAGACAATCTGCCACATCACGTGGTTATATCACCCATTATCTATCTATCTATCTAAAATGAGATTTTGGGTGCCCACTTTTTCAGCTACCTTCTATTTCTTTCTTGCTTCTCATTTGATTGCATAAACGTACAGCATCATTAATTACAAATTTATTTATTTTGGAAAAAAGGCCTTCATTTTTCTTGGAAACAAAGTTTTTCCATTATTTTTCTTCAAAATAATAATAGCAGTATTAGTTGCAGATGCCAAATGCTATTGTAGTCAGCAATGAGTCACGGTGACTGGGATACCATTAATAACAATCAGTATCGAATAGTTATCTGTATAATTTTTATCTAAATTTGCTTTTATAATTTGTTCATTCCATATCCTCGTTTTTTAATTAATCGATTGTCCTTGATTGTTTGGATACAACAACAATTACAAACAATTCATTCTGGCACTTTTTTTGTTCTTATTTTTCTGAAAAAAGAAGTACACACTAACAATATCTTCTAAACTTTTGGGGGGAATTATTATAATTTCATATATTCTAACTCCCAGTTTAAATATATCGATCCCTTTTGATTTTGTTTCATTTCATAAATAAAAATACAGTCATGCGTATTGATCGTGATTTGTGCATGAATGATTATAATTGCAGTGTTATGAGAGTAATTTTAATAATACTGTAATTGGAAGAATCAAGAGGGATGTAGTTTTGGATTAAGGTAGTAATCTTAGCTGCATGTATCGGGATGATGTTCATAAACTGATCCTATAAGTGCAGGAATGCACATTTTGGTTCTTCCCGTTTCCTATATCTCCTTCCAATTCGTTGTTTGCTTGTGAGCATAACTTCTTTTTTCTTGTTCTTTTTTTTTACAGTTTATCAGAATTTATTGGGTTATTTAACAAGATACGTGATATAATCTATTTCCATTCATAAATCTCATTTACCCTACTTAGGTTCCGAGACCAATTTCTTGAGGTTTGAAAGAAATTGTTTTCCAAGTCGTATTTAAATTTTTTGGTAGAAATTAGAATTCAAAAGAGATTGCTTCGAGTAGTGAAACTCATAGACGTGTCCCCACGAACAGAACCATTTACAAGAGAAGAAAACAATCATCTTAATTTAAATTTAATTTTATATATTTTTCCGTCTTTGTCAAAAATGATGTAGCATTTTGAAATGCAGTAACAGTTCCCATAAATTATTGAGTAAAAATAGAGGTGCATTATCAGCTGTCAGAGTATACTATAAACACGTGTACATTATTATACTACCCGATCATCACAAATAAATATTTCCCCATTCTATGGAAAAAAAAATGGTTATCTATATATAATTTCGTTCCATATATCATGCACGTAACACATTATATTATTTATTCATTTTCTTCCCATTACTAATATATATATAAAATCAAATTCAAGTTGAATTGGGAGTATCCATATTCAAATTGACAAAAACAATTTACATTTTCTGGATTTAAAAAAAATTATATTTCTAAAGAATATACACGCGAAAAACTATATTCGAAATCTTTGACTGAAAAAAAAATCAGAATGCCATTTTTTTATGGTACACATATTAATAGTAATTAGTTTTCTAATCACAAATAGAATAAACAAGATTTTTGTCTTTTACTTTGCGGAAATTTTGGGTCGTTCCCAATTGATTAAAATTAATTTCACTTGTTTCTTTTGTCAAGTGTGATGTAGCATTTTTGAAATTCAGTGACAGTACCCACCAATTATTGGTTAATATAGTATGCAGTATAAGTTGTTAATTACTTGTTAGACTGTAAGTGTATCCTACGAACACGTGTACGTAATTAATTACTTACCACACATTAATTATATGATTATCTAAATAAAAAAAATATATGATTATTACACAAATATATATATATATATATATATATATATATGCACAATATTGTGTTATAATAACAGTATCAAATTATCTATTTAATTATTTCCTTTATTAAATGTTAATAAAAGTCAACTTGAATCGAGACTCGACCAATTGAGCCCATGTTTGGATTTTTTTTTTAAATTATTTTTTTTAATTTTGTTAATAAAATTTTAATTATAAATTATTTTAACTATAAAATAAATTAACCTAAATACACTTTAAATCTAATATCATTTGGGTGAAACCTAAAATAACAAGATCTCATAAGAATTCATCTGAATAAAACATTCAGCAAATTACTAATCTTAAAACATAAATGTATATAATTCTTAAGAAAGCTCCATCATCACCTCACCAATGAAATTTATTGCCCATCATCTAATGGGTTTTATCAGTGTAGCTGCGTCATTGGGAATATCCACACATTGCTCTCGAACGATTGGGAGATCACTTGCGTGTCACTCTCAGAGAGAAGGCAACAGATGCCGATCCCTTGGCCAAGATTGGTGCATCCCCTCAAGTCTTGGACATCTCCACCTTCGCATATGAGTCTCCCGTGTTCGTTGACGCTATCGGTCAGCAATTTCTTAAGACTTAGCTAGTTTTTTTTTTTTTTATGTACTAAAAAAAATACTATCACTTACTTATATGTTATGATTATATTTTTTAAATAATTTAATTATAATAATAATTACGTAAAAAAAATTAAATTTATGTAAAATAATAAATATATAATTAAATAATAATATAAAAAAATTTGACGTTAAAAATGGATCAAAAATTAAATTTATATTTTTATTCTTAATTATAATGATTACAACTAAAGAATATAAGACGTGGCGCCCACCGCATCATCATATATATCCAATTTGGCGACGACGCTTATAAATACTACCTCACTCCCACCGTATATTTCCATAGCCATTAAATATCACACTCCATAATATTGTTCTCCTCGTCTTCTCTGCTTTCACCATTGAGCTGTGAAGGTAGACTTGATCGGCAACAACCATGGCTGGGGGAGGTTTCACCGCCAGTAGCGGCAGCGGAGATTTCGAGGCCAAGATCACACCTATCGTCATCATTTCATGCATAATGGCTGCCACCGGAGGCCTTATGTTCGGATACGACGTCGGCGTTTCAGGTACTTGTTTTTTTTTTTTTTGGTAAGTGTTTCAGGTATTTGTTTTTTTATCTTCCCTGCTTCCTTCCCTCTCTCATCCTCTGTGTCCCCTTCGGACGTAAACGTAACAAGATAAAACCTATTCCTTGTTTTCATCAACTGAACCATGATCTACCTAGTCTAGAGCCAACAAGTTTTATCCTTCGATCGAAATCTTTTTTTTTTTAATTTCGAGAAAAAAATAGAAGATACCTCTTACCTTTTCGTGAGATATTCTGTCTTTAAATGATTTTGCTGTGTTATTTGATGTCAAAAACTCAACGTGACAGAACATCTTTGATCCATTTAATGGAAGAAAAAAAAAAAGAAAAAAAACTGATCCAGTAGTTGTAGTGACTAAGAAAAAATCTGGGACAATTTTTTTTTTTAATCTACTTTTATGTGGATAATGAAATCTTGGTTTGTTTCCCAAAAAAGGCTTCCATGGTTTTTGTTTGGCCTAATTTTTATGACGATCATCGAAAAGTTTCGTTTCCAAGCAGTGAGGAGACCAATAGTTTCCAAAATTGCCTCTCTATCCTCCTCCACTAAACAACCCTGTGAAGGGTATTTTCGAGACTTCACATTCTCAGTGTCTTCTGATTAATTTTTCATCTTCATTCGCTCTCTTCTTTTCTAAATGATGATTTTCACTATTATGTTTTTAGAAAGATTACTGAATATTTTTGGTGGTGGTGGTGGTGGATGGGGTTTGAATCAGGTGGAGTGACGTCGATGCCACCATTCTTGAAGAAGTTCTTCCCGGTGGTGTACAGAAGGACAGTGGAAGAGAAAGGGTTGGACAGCAATTACTGCAAATACGACAACCAAGGTTGCAGCTGTTCACGTCGTCTCTGTACCTGGCTGGTTTAACCTCCACCTTCTTCGCCTCCTACACCACCAGGAGGTTGGGCAGAAGGCTCACCATGTTAATCGCCGGCTTCTTCTTCATCGGCGGAACTGTCTTTAACGCCGCCGCACAAGACCTTGCCATGCTCATCGTTGGCAGACTCTTACTTGGCTGTGGTGTTGGTTTTGCTAACCAGGTTCCTCATCTTTTTTTTTTTTTTAAAAAAACAATATTATAGCCTCTATGATGAATAGACTTTGAATCATGCATGTGAACTGATTATAGTAATGATATTTAAATAATTTTTGTTATTTTAGTTTTTAATATTATTTTCTCTATAAACCAAAAAAATAAAATAAATATATTGAACAATTATTGAAGTAAAATGACATTTTTGTCCTTTTGTCATAAACTGTTATACATGCGATTCACTAGCTGGCTGTTTGGTAATTTCAAATTTGGTATGTATAATATTGATTCCACCACATATGACGCATCATATGCGATACGAATATTTGTAGCCACGTTTAGGATTATTTGTATTTGTTCGATCGACAAATGCCCTTGATTTGCTGAACAGATTCAAGGTTTTGTTGCCTACAGAGTTTCATTAAAAGCATATACTAATACGATGTCTCCGTAATATATGATTTAACTAATGCACTTCGATGCATCGTTGTTTGTTTTTACGAGTCGAAACTTAATTAGCTGATGTAAGATTCCTTTGTCTTTTTCAGTTGAAGTCAAAAATAGGTTTTGCAGTTTGTATTAGGTGTGAAGTGTGTATACATTATATATTTTGTATAGAGAGAGAACATGGTAGACGTATCTGACCAATCAAAAGGATAGAAATATAAAGAATTTCATAAATGAAAAAAGATAGGATAGGGCATTGTCGCGGAGGAGACAAATGAATGATCCCATAAGAAAGGTCAGATTTTATAGTTAAAAATTAAGGGATTCAAATTTTCTATAATTTTTTCTTTTTCTAATTTTATTTGTTTAATTAAATACTGATAACTCATCATAAATAAATAAATAAATAAATATATATATATATATATATATATATATATTATAATTAATATTATTTTTTAAAATTAATTTTTTTAAATTATCAACATTTAATTGAGAGGATAAAAATAGAGACAGAAAAAGAGAAAAGAAAATTTAAATCCAAAGCTAAGACTTTTGTTACAATTATACATTTGCTTCTTTGGCACTTCCGAAGTCTTAATCACCCGCTGGTTTCTTCAACTCCGATCCCTCTTTTTTGCTTTAAATACAGTCCTACCATTTGAAGTTTATGGCACTTGATGGAGACCACTTTTTCGTTTTCTATCATTTAATTTTATGAAGCCACTTTTATTTTATGATTAAGAATCTCTTTCTGACAGGGAAAGGTGCCAACCAAAACTTGATTTTCTTTGAATCTTCCTCATTTTGAAATGAGTTAATTCCATTTGAACTGCAAATTCCTTCGCCTTCTGCTTCTGAACAGAGTCTGCCTGCTTTACAATTTTTTATAGTTCACAAATTCTATTTCTATCTTATAGTTATTACTTTGACCTTAATTTTGATTCGTTACGTAATACAAATAATAATTTACTGGTGTGAGAAAGCAAGTTCACATTTAGTGAGTTGTGATTATATATAGGAAATTGCCTTCAAACAAGCTTATGTAACTCAGTCATGGTTCTTGATTCAATTTGCTGACAGGCCGTGCCAGTGTTCCTTTCTGAGATCGCACCTTCAAGAATACGTGGAGCACTGAATATACTGTTCCAGCTCAATGTCACCATTGGCATTCTCTTCGCTACTTGTAACTATGGCACCAACAAGTAAGTTCCTTGCGTGCTCCCCATTGAATCCTTTTCTTTGATTTATCATTGGAAATTGAAACGAATCAGATGAGTTATGTCAAACAGATTAAATCATAGCAAATAAACATTTGACAAATTAATTTGAGTATCTGTACCTCAAAAAAAAGAAAAGGGTAACGAAATAATCACCATCATAACGCATAGAAACTTAACTAGTGTCCCCAGAGCTGACATTATTCATGCCCAGGTTAAAGCATCACCATTAGTTGTCAGCAAATTGAATTAATGGACAGTGACTAGTGAGGGTGGTGCCGGTCCAAATTAGCAAATTGATGGGTGTGATTGGAGTTGTTCTCCTGTGAGATGCTGCTGTCTAGAAAACCAACAAAATTATGACCATTTCTGTGACTTTTTTCACATACCCAAAAGTCTAGCACATGCTTGACTTTTAGTGCTTTGAGCTTTCGTCAATAGCTCAAAAGGCAAGAAGCAAGTGTCTGTTAATGGGGCTAGTGTCTTTTTCTGACCATAGCAATAGGACAAAGGCCTCCCTCTAAGAAATAGCCACACATTTTTTCATTTCTCTGAGAAAAAAACAAAAACAGCCACCTTCATTTTCATCAATTGCTTCCCATGAGTCTTGGCAACCCATCTTGCTGAAGACCCACATGATCCAGGCCTAGAAATTTTAACTTGGCTGATCAAATAGAATATGAGAAAGACCAACAAAGTTGACCAAAAAATTGTCAATGAATTATAAAGAAATCCCGTAACCTAGAATTTAAACCTCCATAAAAATATATGGTTAATGAATTAGTGATGTTTTATGGTTCTCTGTCAGAGACTAACAGCAAATCAATCTTGTTAAATCATTTTGTTTTCGTGCAAAATGATTGCTAATTTGTTTAAGACAAAATACATGAATTCTGAGCGTTCTGCTATTTTGTTTGGATTTAACTTGGACTCTTGTTAATTGCTGCTGATGCTGACTAATATTGATGTTCTGCCCTGCAACGTACAGAATCAAAGGTGGGTGGGGTTGGAGGCTATCTCTAGGGTTGGCTGGCATCCCAGCGCTGCTCCTCACCTTGGGGGCTACCTTGGTGGTGGACACACCCAACAGTCTCATTGAGCGTGGTCGCATTGAAGAAGGCAAAGCTGTGCTGAAAAAGATTCGGGGCACTGACAACGTTGAACCCGAGTTCTTGGAGCTTGTTGAGGCAAGTCGTGTGGCTAAAGAGGTGAAGCACCCATTCAGGAATCTCCTCAAGCTCAGGAACCGACCCCAGCTTGTCATTTCCATTTCCCTTCAGGTCTGTGCTCTCTGTTCTGTCACATCTTCCTAACTGCGCAAAATAAAATGCTACCTGAATCAGCGTGCATTGCTGTAGCTGCCAGCTCAATAGCTGATTGATCTAATATTCCATTTGGGTGTTCAAAAACAGATCTTCCAGCAATTCACAGGCATCAATGCCATCATGTTCTATGCTCCAGTTCTGTTCAACACTCTGGGATTCAAGAATGATGCTTCCCTCTACTCTGCTGTGATTACTGGGGCTGTTAATGTCCTCTCCACTGTTGTCTCCATCTATTCAGTGGACAAAGTTGGACGCCGCATGCTCTTGTTGGAAGCCGGTGTGCAGATGTTCTTGTCCCAAGTGGTGATAGCAATTATACTAGGAATCAAGGTGAAGGACCATTCCGATGACCTCTCCAAAGGCTTTGCAGTGCTGGTGGTTGTCATGGTGTGCACTTTCGTGTCTTCCTTCGCGTGGTCGTGGGGCCCTCTTGGGTGGCTGATCCCCAGCGAGACATTCCCGCTGGAGACTCGCTCGGCGGGGCAGAGTGTCACCGTTTGTGTCAACTTGCTCTTCACCTTCGTCATTGCACAGGCCTTCCTCTCGATGCTGTGCCACTTCAAGTTTGGCATCTTCTTGTTCTTCTCTGGCTGGGTCCTGATCATGTCCTTCTTCGTGCTTTTCTTGCTCCCCGAGACGAAGAACGTCCCCATTGAAGAGATGACAGAGAGAGTGTGGAAGCAGCATTGGTTCTGGAAGAGTTTTATGGAAGACGGTGATTATGGTATGGATGAGAAAGTAGCCAATGCCAATGGACCAAGGAAAAATGGGCATGGCAATGGATTTCATCCGGCTTCCCAGTTGTAAATTAGAGGGATTCTAGCAATAGCTTGGTTTGTCAAATGAGTATTTTAGGCTCTAGAGTACATGCTTAGATTTGGGTATTATTATTATCTCCCCTATGTTGGCGGCCTATGCCTGCAACTCTGTAATGCCACAGGAATTATCCTGCTCTGCAAGCCATATAGTACGAGGTTTGTTTTTCTTTTTTCTTCCTTCCTTCTATTGCTTTCTTTTCTGGAAAGCTTAGTCCTTGCATATTATTTGTCTTTTTAAGGAGTGACAAATTTAGATTGATTTCGAGCTTACACTTCAAGTGACTGAAACTGCCTTGCTTTTCCTCAAATGGCTCCTGTCCCTGTATGTTATATACTGGAATTTGCTAGTCGATTTCCTTCATTTTTTTTTTTTTGGTTTTCTTTTCGCCTGCAAACAAGCAATCACAGAATACAGATCTTGAACAACAATATTGACCTTCAGTTTCAAAGTTGAAAAATATTGTAGAACTGACATATATATGAAACGTGCATTAAACTGGAGCATGCTTGGTGAGCAAGGAGGAGGCAAGATGTATTCATGGCACCAAATATGTACGAGGATGGGTTCTTTATGAATCCATTTGTTGCTGGCAAACGATACTCTAAAATTAGGTTGTGCGGACCTCGAGCCTTTGAAAATTCAGATGGAGAAATTTTTATCTAGACTTAGTTTACGTAAATTGCGTATGCTAAACTAATAAAAAATTGACAATAGTTTAATAAATTTTTGTGCTAAATAGCAGTTTCGGTTTAGTGGACAATTCTAAGTATTCTACACAAGAATCTCTCACATAGACGACAATACCTGAAGAAAGAGTGAGAAGCACCATAAAGAGAAAAAGAAACAACAATAGGAGCATAATAGTACTAACAAAGACAATAGATCGACGAGAGGAATAAATACAAAACATTACGAAATTCTAAATCAAAATAATTACTTGTGGATTCGGTACATTTGATGTTAATAATTCGTAGGAAAAGGAATCATGTTCAATAATGACAATGGTGTTGAAAATTTTATTTCAAGTAGGATCTTGATTAAAATCGAAGTTATTAATTCTCTGTGATTGTGATGAAAGTGTTTCTTGACATGAATATTTTTTTAGGGACATTTTAATCCCGATGTCGAATTTTATTCATCCCGCTTTATTTATTCTTTAATTTACTTTGTTCCTCTTCTTATCGGATCTTAAACCTTTTTATTAAAAAAAAAGTGTTTCTTATAACATCTGTCGGTAAAAGGTAACTTCTTTTTTAACCCGTCTCGGGGTGTTAAAAGGAAAACAAGCTTAAGCAATGAAAAACCTTATTTATCTTCGAGAACTGTACTTCAACACCTGAATTTGATACACATAATGATAATGTAGCTTTCTGTCGTAGGTTGTATGAAGCAAACGCGATATATGCTTCATAATGCGTCTCTAATGTGCAAAGCAATGTGATCACCAAATGGAAACATTGTAATGGTGGTTGCCATTTATGATGACACTCACCAATCATTAGTTGCAAAAACAAGTTAAACATACAAAAATGGTCATCATGGCACCCCCAAGTTTCTGGAGTGCAGTAGCAGCGCAGATCCATACCATATGCCCCAATACTCTTTCCTTTCAAGTCTCACAACCTTTACAACCATACCCACAACTAAGATTATCAATGCTGCAAATAGTAAGGACGGAGAAAATGATGCAATTAATATCTTACCAATAAGCAATATTTAATCATGAGTGTTTCCCTTAGACTAATTCTGTTTACACTGTATGCTCCTCAATAGCATCTTGAAGAAGGGATATAGCCTATATCATGCGGTTAAGTTCTTTCCCAATATATTTGGAATAAATGGAATCTTTCATGTGAAAAATTATGAAATAAAAATTTATTTGATTAAAAAAAAAAGCAGCCAACCTATGATATGCCCGTTTTGCCCGAAATTTTAAGTTTTTTTTTAATCTTTTAATTCAAATTTCAAATATATATATATATATATATATATATATTTATTTATAATCTTATGGAGTTTTGAGTTTCCATCATCAATTTATAAAATATGTTTTCTCATTTTGAATTTAATAATTTACATAAATTTCTTATTATAAAAAATATGAACTTGTAGACCGACCTATTTTGCTCGTATGGGCCACCAGCTACATTAGGGCTTATGATGATTAGCTCGTAAAAAATACAAGCTAAACCAGACCAACCTAACAAGCAAGTTAGCACGCACAAGATAATAATGATACTTCTCACATACTCCTCTACAATTTTATTGTAGCTTTTTTTTTTTGAAAAACTCAAATTTTACACGTATCTTAAAATTGATAATGCTACATGAATAGGATTTAATTATGTGAGTGCAAAATTTTTTAATTTTTATACTATCATTTACTCATACTCACATATCATTCTTTATCATAACAACCATATATAAGGTAAAACTCATTTAACGATATAATAACACAAAACTAAATTACAATGTAAAATAATTTATATTAATAATAGATCAAAATTAAACTTATATAAATAACATTTGAAACTTAGAGGAAAAAAAAGAAAGAGACAACTAGCATGTTTGGGAGAATTTTTGGGGCATTCAAAAGCTTGTTTACTTTTCTTGTAATTTGTATCATCATGTTTGACAATTGTTAAACAAAATTACTTCTCATTCCTCCAACTTTGATTTTTACTTTAGACCAAGATTTTGGTTAAAGTAAGATTTTGTTGTTTTTGCATTTGAATAAAAGCCAATTGAAAAATTTTGACATTTTTAATTTTAATGTTTCTTTCTTACAACTTTTATTTTATTTTTTTTCACTACACTTAAACTCATATCTTTTTTTAGTAATTATACATTCAAAAATAATTTTGATTAATACTATCTAAATAATATTTATTTTATCAAAATTAAATTTTTAAATAAATCACTTTACTCCAAACTTATTTTTAATCAAAATTAAGTTTATTCAAAATTAAATTACAAAATCTAATCTAAACAGACACGTAACATCATTGAATTAATTGTAAATTTCTGTAGCAAAGTTTTAAAGTGACTATGCACAAATGCAAAAATAAATATAAAAAATATATTTATATAACATTATCTTCTAAAAAAAATGCCTAACTATTTGTTCCCTTCAACAAAAAATAGAAAATGGTCATTGACCAACCGCCACCTTCTAAACTATGAATGCAGTGACATTACGGGGGCCACATATGTCGTTTTGTTCCCATTAAAAGGAGGTTTTTTTTTTTTTTCCGGTAATACATTAAAAGGAGGTTTTCATCAAACCAATTAATTAACAAGAAGACAGGGACTCCCATCAATAGCTTTTCCATTCTTCTAGTTCCAACTTCTAACGTCCAAAGCCAGGTAATCAAAAGGATATATAAAGACCCCAACCTCAGGAGAAGGAGGCACAACACAAAGAAAAGGGTCTCTAATTACTTTTGCAGAGCTTAGAGCCATGGCTTTGGTAGAGAGAGCTGTGCTTTTGTTGATGGTGATGGCAGCTATGCAGGTTTCATATGCAGCTGTGTACAAGGTTGGGGACTCTTCTGGCTGGACTACCATCGGCAATATAAACTACAAGAAATGGGCTGCTACCAAGAACTTCCAAGTTGGTGACACTATCAGTAAGTTTCCTGACTCCAATTGCACAGTTTTTCATGTTGATTTCTGTTCATTGTTAGAAGATGAGTTCAAAATTTTATGCAAAATGGAAAATCCTTTCAGTAGTTCCTCACCCCACCCTCTTTTCAGAACGAAAAGAAGATAATCAACCTTTAATACTATTTTACATTTCCATTATACCCCTATCTAGCAATGCCCAATTTGGCGTAGAAAAACTCAAATTCCTCGTTTTTTTTTTTTTTTTGGTTTCGCTTTAACACCCCCACCATCGCACATCCATGGTGAGCATTTCTGTTTTTAAATCTTGCTACTCTTTATTATGATGAGAAAAAAAAGTGTTCAGGACCCTTACATAAGACGCTTAATTTTTACTCACCTACAAAATTTTTTGTTTTCTTATGGTTTTTATTCTTCTAAGAGCCATTTAGACATCAGTTTCATGATGACAGTTGTTAACTAGCATGACCCGCCACTTCCACTTGCACTAACTTTTTGTTCTCTGGTGCTCTGCACGGTCTCTTTTGGATAGAAGAAAAGAAAACAGCATGCAATGAGAATGTTGGTTGGTCTAGTAAATTTCATGAACATTCAACCCAATATCATTGCAGAGCATGGTCTTTTCTCAATTATGATTATTGATGAAAGTGAAAGAACTCAAATTGTTGGTATTCTGTGTCATCAGTTTTTGAATACAACGCCCAATTCCATAATGTGATGCGAGTGACGCATGCCATGTACAAATCATGCAATGCATCATCCCCTATGGTCACCTTCACCACTGGCAATGACTCCATAAAGATAACCAATCATGGCCACCACTTCTTCTTCTGTGGCGTCCCTGGCCACTGCCAAGCAAGACAGAAGGTTGATATTAACGTGCCCAGGGTTTCTGCAGCAGCACCTTCTCCATCATCTTTGGCCTCTCCTACTGTTCCAGTTGCCAATACACCAGCAGCACCTTCTCCTAACAGTGCTGCCCCATTGATTGCTCTAAAGGGAGCTTTTGGTATGATGGGTTTGGCCATGGCAGTCCTTGCACTTGCTGTTTCTAGCTATGCTTTATAAGGAAGTGTCTTCGTTAGTTTGGTTTGTGGGGCCTTCTGGGTTTTCTTCTTGTGTTGGAACTGGTCAAGGGAAGTCCTTTGAAGGGTCATCAAAGATCCTTGGCCTAGATCGTAGGCACGTTTATAAACCTTTTTGAATGACAAGAAAAACATGTATTAGATGTATTTCAATGCATTTTTTCCTTTACATGTAGGATTTATGAGAAGGGGTGTATAGGTTGGGTGGATTTGAGAGTAGCTTGAAATAAATGGAAATCTGAACACTAAGCCAAGTTTTTTCTTTTTCTTTTCTGTCTCACTTGATTCATTCTTGTCTTCGTGATACATAATAGTGGAGGATTAAGTTTTTTTTTAACAAAAATTGACATATAAAGATGGAACCCACAAAAATTGGAGCATACAAGTTTATCTTGCAATGCTGACCACAACAAAAGAGAAAAGTAAGAGGATGATCTTATCAGATACAAACACAGAAGATGCAGAAGCTGTTAATTCTAGTTCAGTTAGTTAGCTGGTAGCTCAATTAGTTAGTTATTTTCTGTTACAGCGTCCGCCATTGAAGCAGAATTGAAGCTACAGAGTGAAACGCAGCAGACTCTGATACCATCTAAAGAAACCAAAGTTATGGGGAAATTCAACTTAACTTCAATATGAAGAAAAGGGCACATATATATATAATATCCAGAATGGTGAGTGAAATGTAAAATGCACAACACGTGCTGTAACAGAAAATAACTAACTAATTGAGCTACCAGCTAACTAATTAACAGCTTCTGCATCTTGTGTGTTTGTATCTGATAAAGAGATGAGACGATGAGTCCTTACATCAAACTTGAAAGATGAATACGATGTCAACATAGCTCCTATTGTTGTAGTAGTAGCCACCCGGGGACCAGGTAAAGCGACAAAGCGTGCTGTGCAAATGATTGTTGTAGGTTGATGAGCAGGGGCGACACTCACAAGTCAAGAGGGACAATCCTAAAAAATTACTTTATTATTTAAAAGAACTTCGTCGTAAGTCAATTTAGGGCATTCCAGTTTTTTCAGAATATAAAAGTTAATTGTTAAATATTATATTCAAACAATTTGTTCTAACAAAAGAATTTGACTACTAAGAGAATTTACTCTTACAAATTAAGTTTTAAATCTACTAACAGTGCATAATTACTTATTTAGCTAACTTCTAAAATGAGAGGTACACTTCAAAAAATAAAATAAAATATTTATAATCATTAATTAAAAAACTAACAATTTAAAATTCAACAAAATATAATTACATACATAACAACTTAAAAATTTGTTAACATTTTCTTTTAAATTTCTCATCAATAGTTATCTACTTTTTTTTGGATCTACCAATAATTATCCACTTATTCTTTACAAAATACACTATCCACGTCAGAGAATCCAATACCAAACAGCTTATTTATATTAATATATCAAATAAGGTTTGATTTTTGTGATGTCTTTAACATACAAAATTTATCCTAATATATAAAAAATTAGGCTTGATAAGTAGTTATTTAAAATCTTAGAAAATTTTACAAGTAAGAAAATTATAATTATAGGATAGTTATTTAAAATTATCTCAATGAAAACATATTACATGCATGTCAAAACACTATTTATATGAAAATTTTTATAAGAAAATTATACTAAGTAGTTATTTAAAATTATCTCATTATTTTTGTTTTTGTTCATCAAAATTATCTTATTAAAAAAAGAAAAATAAACACGAAAGAGCTACTTAACTACAAGCCCATAAAATCTCGAGGGCAAAGCATTTAAAAGAAACAACCTCTATAGACCCGAATTCTTGAAAGACCAAGAAATTATCTCAATTGGATCCAATCACGAAAAAAAAAATGTTGGTTAATATTTCATCTACCGACAGTTGAAAAATATAGTATTAAAAATTATATGGTACCTTAATTACTAGTATTTTTGTCTATTTAATAGAACTATAGGCCAGACAAATTTGGATATATAATTCAATAATGGATTATATACAAAATTCTAGGGAATGCGATCTGTAACCCCGTGTCTATTTAAGCATGAATACAAGAAATAATAAAGAATGAACTTCAAGGAAAATTGGAGACCAAAATTCCTAATATGTGAGAAACTTGCAGGTTGTATCGTATTAGTCAGATACATTATCCTGAACCAGAAGACCATTTAGCAAAGGGTGCTCCATATCTGCATTCCTTGTCGTTAATTTTCTATCGCCACGTCGAATTCTGCGATGAGAAAATCATGGAGGAAATTTTCTTAAAAGTCAATTTACTGATATCTGTGAATCCTGGCAAGATACTTATGCAATTGCTTTGCCTATGGTAAGACAACTCAGACTGCAGAATAATGAAAATAACAGAAGATGGAAATGCACAGACTAGTTCTACATCTCATTCATCCTTGGCGGATATAGAATCAGACAAACCATGTATATCATCCTTAATGGATCTAGAATTACACAAACCATGTATAAGCTGTAAAATAACTTTGCACAAAGCATCAAATATATAAATCAAGAACATAAAATTCCTATGAAGGGACAGATCACATATGTACTTTAACATTTATTGAGCTCGGTCCAGAAACAGAGTTAGATTACTAACGAGCACAGTGAGTTGAGTAAAAAAAATATATATATATATATATACAGCTCGATTAAAGTTTTCACTCAATGAATGATCATGCTTCTTTTGAAGATGGAATTTGACAAAAATATCCACAAATGCACCTTTCTGTAGGTAAAGTTGCACAAATAGTCATAATGACACCTTTTTGAAAAATCATGAAAGTCATAATAGATCACTCACACAAAAGGTCCACAGAGAAATGGAAACAAAAGAGAGAGAAAAAAGAACGATAGCCATGGTGGCCAAACATACAGTTTCTAGGTATAATATTAGAAAAGTTCATCACACCATTAAAACACTGATAACCTTCCTATTCATGCTATAGTGCGCCATTTAAAACAATAATCAATAAGTTACTGAATTAGGGTACTCAGACAGTTGCATTGAAGTGCAAACCTTGACAGAAAAGCAGCAATTAGATTGATGACACTAAATATCGATCAAAATTTGCAAAGAGGCACCAAAATAGAACCCATTGTTTTATTGGCCTAGTGATCCTCTACAAGGAAAAACTGAAAAACTAAACAAATATGCTTGAAATATAATATTCAAATTTGAAATTTGAAAAGTCAAACAGATGTAACATGAGCGAAGTATCAGAGACCTTACACTAGTTGACTGGAGCTCTACTGTATTCACATTTTCTGTGTCCTGCCCACAATTACAAAGTAAATAAAAATATATAAATAATTTTCTGCAGTTCCAACACGGTTGACAATTCAAAGTTTACTGAGAAATATTACCTCAATCAACAAATCTTTTCTGGTTATCAAACCAAGAACACGAGATGGACGTGGAACAACAAATAAATGCCTCAAACCAAGTTGGCGGAAAAGATTGTACACCTGTGTCATCAGCAGGCATAATAAGCATCTGACAACAAAAATACATAAGGGAAATGAAAAAGTAGTCTAAAAGATTTTAAATCACACACCTTTGTCAAAGACATATCTTCAGGTACAATATATAGTGAGGGATTCAAAAATGGGGCAAGATCTATGTACATTTCCAAGTCATCTGAACTTAGATGTATATCATCTAAACATATTCCTTTACTAGAAACAGGCTTTGCAAATTCACCATAATCATGCCTGGAAGTTTAGAAAAGTCATTAGAATACAGAAGGAAAAGGCCAAACTAAAAAAAGCTCATGAAACCTTACCTTATTTGCCCGGCCCCACCTCTGGGATCAGAGGGTAAAGGACTATGTTGGAAATCAACTTTTGACTGCAGAATTACCAATAAATGACTGCACAGAAGAAACGGATATAGGAGATTGAGTTTTCAAGTGATGCAAGCTTTTGCCTCAAGATGAAAAAGCAAATAGTCTAATAGAGTATAGACAAGCAGAGAATGTTTAATGCTCACCTCCGAAGCACTAATCCAATAACAAGTGGTTCCCCACTTCTTGTGTGATCAATCACCTGTGCATAGTAAATAACAGAACCCAACTAAGAAAATGCCAGCTATTATAATCAAAAGGAGGGATCAATATAAGAGCTATACATACTGGAAAACCATTGTGTTTGTTGCTCTGCAAAATAGAAACCACATCTGCAACCTTAACAACACGAGGGAAGGAGACCACCTTCAACAGAGTTAAGCATACAATCAGTTGCTGAAGGAATACTTAAAAGCACAAAGAATGTGAAACATAGTTTAACCAGAGGCAGCCCCATTTTTCATACATGTAATGCATTATGGCCCCGTTTGGTATACTGTATAAGGAATGGGTAATATAGTATAATAAATATTATCTACCTTTATATAATGTTTGGGTAAGATACTGGATTGCATAATATCCAATCAAAATAATTTTATTTAACCTTGATCGTATAACAGATAAAGACCTAATTATTTTATCTTATACAGTCTTCTACAGTTAAGGCTGGATGAAATTAATTTGACCGAATAAGTTATTATTTAGTATTTTTCCCAAACATGTATAAAGGTGGATAGTATCAATTATACTATATTATCCATCCCTTATACATGGTGTACCAGACAAGGCCTATAGGTTGTATCCACTACCATAATTTAATGCATACACATTCATGTGGGCTTTTATTTTTAAAAAGATTGCAGTTTCTCGTTCAGCTCCTTTTTCTCAAGGTAGCTGCAGAATGCAAAAAATTTATAGAGTAACTCATACAAACTTACGCCAATATTATGAAAAAAGCCCCCTCCCCCTCCCCCTCCCCTCCCCTCCCCCTGCCCCTCCCTATCCATCTTCCTTTTTTATGCCTTGGAAAAAGAAAATATTTTGATCTGCTTGAGAGAAGGCAACATATTTTTTCTCTAAGCTGGTGATATTTGAAAGGATCTAGAATGGCCAGTAGTTCAGTAAGGCTTTCCTTAAAATTGAGCAGCAAAAAATATTTATACTTTCCAAACTATTTCATTGCTGGAAACACTGATAGCACAACATAAATTACTCAGGCAACAACTAATAATGGATAAGCAATTTCTTAAAGAATTTCACAATTGAATTCACCCTTCCACTCCCACCGTCTAAGTAACTCATACAAAATTAGCCAATCTTACACACACAACAACAAAAAAAAAAACCTCCCACTCCCTCACTCTATCTATCTTCCACTCTTGTAACCTTGTAAAAAAGATAATATTTTGATCTGCCTTGAACAAAAGGAAAGTTCTTTTTCTTCCCCTCTAAACAGGTGATATTTGAAAGGACATGGAATGGCCAGTAGTCCAAATTAGGCTTCCTCTAAACTTGGGTGACCCAAACTTATTATTTATGTTCCAAACAATTTCATTGCTGGAATCACTGACAGAAAAACATAAATTACTTGGACAAAAACTAAAAATGTATAAGCAATTTCTTAAAGAATTTCAAAATTGCATTTACCCTTCCACTCTCACAGGCCTCAATTGCTGTTATATTCCGCATTTCATATTTAGGCCTTGATTCCAGTAACGGAATGCTCCTCAGTCGTGCCTGCTCATCATAGAGACCCTCATTAAAAGCATCACCAACAGCCTGTAGCAGTAAAAGTTAGCGCATTTCAAAGTGACTTTTCTGTGAAAAAGGAAGTTTAAATATGCATACCTTTGATATAAGAAGAACAAGCATAATAAGAGGTAAAAGTTTTAAGTTATTTGTGATTTCAACCATAATGACACAGAGAGACACTGTCATCCGCATTGAACCTCCAAGAAAAGATGCAGCTCCCAGGAGAGCATACCTGGCGAAAAGAAAAGTATCACATGTACATTTCAGAGAAAATAGAGAGTACAACATGAAATTCATTCTGGATAGCAGAGATTTCAATAGCAAAAATTATATGCAAGTCCCATGTGTCATTGAAACAACGTGAACAGTAAAACACTATATGAGGGGATCATATATTTTCAGAAGTACAAATTGTTTAAAAGTTTGTGTAACATCTATTGAAACAAGCAGTTAAAACAAAAACTTAAAAAGAGGTCATCATTCAATAATAGTCACAGTTGTTGAATTTGATTTCAACAGTCATCGTTGGCTTATCAAATCAAATTGTCTGGAGGACAATCCCTAGCATTTCAGCAGCAAACCTGGGTAAAATCCATCCAACCTCTTGTGCAGAGTTACTATAGCAGTCTACAAGAAATTCAAATCAAGCTAACATATGGGAATATATTCAAATATTCAAACAATCCCAAGAATTGTGCCTCAGATGCTAAGGCAAGCTCAACTTAACATTCACCCCGATGTATAAGTTAGTTAGTGAAACATAATGACTAAAGCTGTATATCAATTTTGTAATCTACTTGACAAAAAATAAACATACATTATTCTTTCTTCTTATATTACGCATACAAGGAGCGTAGAAAGCGCTATACCACATCAAAAGACAATAAACGAAACAGACAAACAAACAAAGAAAAATGTAATGAGCCCTCCCAAAATAAACCACTACAAAAAAAAAAAAAAAAACTCAAGCCCAACAAAACAAGACTCCCGAAGGTGCTTCTAACTGAGTACTGAACTTTTGACTGCTTGAAATTTATCATTTGGCTCTATATCCTAGGTATGAAGAACACGTAAAACCAGGAACAACCCTTCAAATTCTTCCCTTAAAACCCTTCCTCACTTCTGTTGCCCACATTAAAAGCATTTTTCTTTAATCATAGACCAGTTCATAGCAAAGATGATTGAAAAATCAAATGATTAATTGCTTCAGCATTCTTTCACATAAAAACACTAACACTTAAAACATGTTTTCCCAGATCTTTTAAATATTTGTAGTCAAAATCAGCACGATACCCTACACACTAAATGTTATTCCAAGGAATAGGAGTAATCCATGGGTCATAAAGATTGGGATAAACAACATTCACCCCAACCCAAAACAGCCGTCACCCTCTTAAGCTTATAAGGATGTTCATCTCGATCCCACTCTCCTTGATAACCATATAGAAGGTGATAAATAAAGTATATATTGAATAAACCACCAAATCTTTAACAGTTTTGGTAAACCTCATAATCAAAGACTTTCCTCATTAATCATCTCAATACGTCTCAAAACCAATGATTCTTTATAGGCATTTGAGGAAGATACATTGAAGGTAGCTGCCAGTTTTCACATCCATGTTAAATTTTCCTGTAATAAGGAATGAGTATCTGAAAAATATAGCCCTTTCTTGAAACTCTAACTTGAATCTTCTAAATTGAAATGATTTCAAAGTTTCAATGTAACATTTTTCTCATTTAAAATTCAGAAATTTATGCATTTCTTTCAAATACGAAGAAAAATAAAAATACTCCTCCCCATGGACCAAGGGAAAAAGATCTACTACTTAAAGGCTCATTAACTCAGGATTAACCAAGGTGTCATGGTTCATAGTCAGCCAGATCTTCAAGGAGAAAATATGTTTTAATTAGAGACATCACAGACGATAGGGAAGAAGTAATGGAGGAGCAGGAGGGGGAGGGAGGCATTTCATGTATTACCCCAAAAACAGTATTTAGGATTTGATCAATCGATAAAAGAGTGGCTTCTAAGAATAAAACCAGCTGATATATATATATATATATATATATATAGTAGAAAGGAAAAATATATCATGTTAATCATGAATTTTAAGAAAAGCAACAAGCAACACACTCACGTTCCCTCTTCAACGTTGAGCTTTCTGTAATACTTTACAACAAACATGCCAACAAGACGTCCATATGTTGATCCTATCATTATACCAGGAACAAATTGACCAGCCGGAACAGCAGTACCAAATGTCACCACTGCTAAAGCATAAAACATAACCTGCCACATAATAGAGAAAATAATCATTATAGAAATGTGTAAAGCGTCAAAAGTGCCAACTTTCTATTGAATATACCAACATGAAGCTAAATCAACTTGAATTCTGGTAGTAACTGAACAGGGCCTCCTACACTATGTTTGGATGGATGGAATAGGGTGGTTAGTAATGGAGTGGAGTGGTAAAAGGGACTTAACCCATTGTTTGGGAGTTTTTAAAGTAATGGAGTGGAGTGGTTAAGGGGGGGGGAAACCCAAACCACTCCATACCACTCAAACTCTAAAATTTTCATACCCTCCAATTTGGGGGGTTTAGAATGAAGTGGTTCTCCCTATTTTGTTTTTAAATAATCATTTACTCTTTTAACCCTTATAACTCTAATCATGAGGTAGGTAATAAAAATTAAAAGGATAGTGTTGGAAATTAAATTTGTTATCCACTCTACTCCATTAATGACTATTGTAACTTCCAAACAAGGGAGAGGAACTCCCCTCCATTCCCTCGTTAAAACTTTCAAACAACAGAGTGGTATTTTTCTACCTTTCCACTCCATTCCATTCCAAACCACTCTATTATCAACCATTCCACTCCATCCTCTTCAAAACTTCCAAATTACATATTGCAAGAAAACATTGTTTCTGTTAATTCAGACAGAAATGAGAAAAAACAAATGGCCAATTTGTGGTAGCATAATAATAACAAATAGTATCTTTCACGAGCTTTTGATAAAAATAATATCTCTATACTAAATATATTAAATTACATTATGTTATTGGTTAGTATTATCTGCTCCCAACCCCCCAACAAAAGAAAATAGTCCAACAACGTTTATCAAGGCTTTTTTTTAACCTTCTTTTCTATATACTAATATGTCAAGCAAGTGAACATAAATTGTGTCTGATAAAATAATTCTGTGTTTATATTTTCCCCCCAGAAGGAAGGCTTTGAAAAGAGAAGGAACATGTCCCATATTCAGATGCAAGAATTAGGATTTAGACATTATGGAAAAAACTAGAGAGTTGACATCTGTATTCTAGTTAAAAATTTGCATACAAGTTATACATGCCTCCTATGCTTACTAGCATATAGCAAAGTCCTATTATAATCATAACATAGAAAACATCAAACAAAATGTCAGATGTTTGCAAAGTCCAAAGCAGTAGGTAAGATTGAGAATGCAATACCAGAAAGGTTAATAAACTTTGGGCGCTGTACTCATTTATTGTTTTTGCACTGAACAAATTCCTTATGGCATCATCCTGAAACAATAAAGAAGTAATTTAACGTAACGAAACAAGAAAAGAAAAATAAACTAAGATTTCAAGGAGTTCATTCAAAACCTGTGTATTGAAGAAAATAGTTGCAAGATCATTGTATTCCTTGTCTTTGCTACAAAAGAACTGCAAACAGCAGAAAATTACAACTGAATCTCCAAACTTAATCAAATCCAAAAGTATGATTTTAACAATCTTTAGAAAGGAGACAACATTCAAAAGAACATCTAATCTCTCATTCTTAGAGGATGAAGGGACAAGGCTTTCGGAAAAGCAAGCATTAAATGAAGGGATTATCATAATAGTAGTACAAAATAATTCTTTCTGCATATTTATTTTTGTAAAAAATAAAAATAAGAGCATGGGAGAAAAAAAAGTATAGGTGGTTTCTTGAGATAGTATCAAGCCTCTTCAACCAAGTGGTCAAGAGTTTGACCATTGGCACTCCCATTCTCCTAATCAAAATAAAAATTCAGTAAAAGGTCAGGCCTATCATGTGAGAGGCATTTAGAGAAAACCTAAACCCGAGCCTATACCTAACATCTTAAGCTTTTAGGATAGCTGGTTTATTGACAAATACTTTTGAAGTACACCTAACATGTAGAAAATTCACAGATATGAGTGGGTACGTGAGGGCTAGTTCATAAACAGGTACCCATTTAATTTTGCACTATCAAGTGGCTGCTTTCTTATGGAATAATCTGTTTTGGAGCAGTGATGTCAAAGGAGAACCTAAGGCAAGGCGACAGAGGGGTCATTTCAGTTGAGGCCCCTTCAGTCAAGCACTCGCCTTTTTGAACCTTTCTATTTAAGGCAAGGTGCTTGCCTTCGTCGGCTTAGTGAACTATTGGTGGTTGTGTTTTGAATGGCAGAAAAACATTTAAATAAATAAAACAAAACCAAATTAGAGATCATTCTTCAGGGCTGTTATCTCTTTTTGCTATGAAATTCAGGGCTGGCCAACCTTTTTCTTTGGTTGTGAAATTGCATCTCTATGACTTGTTACTTGTTATCATACTTTATCTTGATAATTTTATCATTTCATATTAATTTTGATGCTCAAGTAGTTCATTTCTATTTTATGGTTAAAATTTAGTTGTTACTTATTTATATATTATATTTTCTTCAATTTCCCAATTTTAGCACTTTACTTCACTTGGGCTGATGCCTTTTGGGTGCCTCTAGCTTCAAGGCGCTAATCCCCCTTGTGCCTTAAGGGTGCCATTTGCATTTGACTACCTTGGTTTGGAGTTTTTGGTCAATATTGGGTGTGGCCTTCCACCTTAACGCAAGTTCTCTATAATAAAACTTGCTCTGACATTATATTTCAAAACAAGAAACAAAAGCAAAGTGCATCAATGTTGAACTCATCCCACATTCCCTCCCAGTTTCAACTGTCATTAAGTGGCAAGGAAAATATGAAGATTAGGACAGAGATAATTGAGATTCAGCATAAACACAATTTCAAACAAAAATTGAATATGAAGAAAATGAAGTGCATCAAAGAAAAAACATAACACTAACTGTCTTACGTTTACATAATTCCCATACATTCCAGGAGGTCGTGGACATTCAATACCAGAAACAGGGTCAGATTCAGGGCATGGGCTACATCTTCTTAGAAGCGGCAAGCCAAATGAAATAACTGATGTTAATAGGGAGACAAGGCATGCTTCAACAATCTGCACTTCAGAGGAAGGTGGAAGGGGAAAAAAAGGAAACGCACAAGTGTGAGAACAAAATGTACCACTGGCAGAATAAACAATAATATACTGACAATAACCACTTCAATTCAGCTCTTTTCTTCTCCTTACTTTTTTTTCTTAATTTCTTTTTTGCCCATTTATTTTCTATATTTTAAGGAAGCAGATGCAGATAACAACAAATGGATCAAAATCAACAGCATACCCTGACTCGGTTTCCCTTCTTGTGCAGATGATTTCGACGCCAAGAAGTAATATAAAGAGTAAGCTGGTTAAATAATGCTCCTGCAGATTATGGACACTAAATTAACAAATGAACCAAGACCAACTAAAATTCACCACACAATTTAAGTGAGAAATGAAGGGAAAAAAAAATCCTACCTAGCAGACCTCCAATAACCCCAATAATAGCCATTGGCAATAGCTCTGCAAAGGAATAATCCTCTTGACCACTAAAAATAAAATCAATCAAGTTGGAGGAAAGGGGAAAAAAATCTTAATACTCAGCTGACAGTGAAAAAGGTGAAAAGCTCAGATCTTAACTCTGATATATCCCATATTATGAATCCGCCTGACCCAAAATGTCCACACTTCCCGCTCTTACACCACCCCATAGCAGTTCGCACCACAACAGCCACAATAGCGGAAGTGAAGAAGACACGCCACATCAGTTGACTCTTCCACCTTCAAGGGCACAAGAAACAATTTGATGCACAAAAATTAATTACTGAATAGCTTCTTCCAAATATGTGTATATATACACACAGTATACGCTTCTTCAAAACAGTGATAAATAAACACAAAAAGACAGACACACTATCTTTACTGCACATGCTTCTAAGCAAGCAGAATCATGTTATCAATTATTAAAAATCCTTACCAAGATGTAACTTCTTCCAATGCAAACAATACACCACCAACCGGAGCTCTAAATGCAGCAGCAACTCCAGCTGCACACCCACAAGTTACCTTTTCAAGACATCAACAAATTTGGAAATTAGCATTTCTTCACCCCTTTTAGGATTGGAGCAGGCTTGTTGGAAGAGAGATTGTCGCCTTTTTGGGGTGGGGTCAGGGGTAGTGAACACTATATATATATATATGCCCAACTCAGGTAAAATTTCTGACTAGTAGTAGTAGATTAAAAACCACAAGTAGTTTACAAGATCACGGCGATCCCGATCACTTTTGAATACTTGAAACCACCTTGAATTTAGATGATACTTAGTGGATCCACCCTGCTCAAGACATGACATCAAAAGATGATTTCAGTTTGTTGATACAGACAAATATAAACTTAAATACAAAGCAAAGAAAATTCAAATTCAGAAGTTGAAATACTTTAGGATGATAAATTTTATTACCACCATGTCAGAAAGTGGATATCTATATAGATTTAGAAATATCCAAATGCAAACAACACAGTACTCAGTAGCTTACTTTTGTAATATATACACATATTAAACTAGATTATGAATCTATTCATGGAAACCACTAAAGAGAGAATACATTTGACAGACAATAAGAGTGAAATAATTTGCACTTATCAACATTTCTGGAGTTTCTCTAAACCGCTAAATCTACACAAATTCTGTCCTTGTGAATCTGGTTTCATTTTCATCTTTTCTCAAAGTGCATGTTCCACATTTATTGTGCTTGCATTAATTTATAACCAATTAAATTTTAACATTTAACTTAACTAAAAAAATTAACATTTAATGCAACCTTGAGAAAATAAAGAACTCCAATCTCATTTAATTATTTAAATTAAATAAAATACTGAATGAGATATTGCATATGTGTGAGGTCCTGTGCATCTACTATCTAATTTTTCTACATTTAACATACCATATAGATACTAACATTATTAGTTGCTATTATACCCCACTCTGCCCCACAAGGGGAAAAAAAGAAAGTACTAAAAATAACAACATAACACTGATCAGTGTGTGCTTACTTACTTGTCCAAGCAAAGAAGCAATGCAAGCACCAGTGTGAACAAGAGGACCTTCTTTACCCAAAGCAAGGCCTCCTCCCACTGAACCAATACTTCCAAATATCTGTAGAACACAAGAATCATCTTGCAATTAACAGACACATTTCTAAAAAATTAGCCAAAAAGGAAAAGGACAATGCAATCCATCACACCTTTCCAATCAAAGTTCTGAAAAGAAGGATGCCACGAATATCAACTCCTAAACATAAATAAGAATCAGCCTCTCAGCATATATGGGACTTTTGTTGAGGCTGGATGAACACATACCAGAAACACTTGAAAAGATTATCTCACCATTTAAGTAACCCTTGATTTCAGGAATACCAGATCCAGCAGCTGCTGGTGCAAATTGTGTGACAATATATACAGAGGAATAGACCAAAACCAAGTTGATCAGGACATATATGATAAATCCAGCCACGTAAGATTTCTGAAATTATATCAACGTCAATGAGAACTTCCAGCCAGCAAAATTTTCAACGGACATATTGATGAAAACAGCAGCAAGTCCAGAGTACCTGCAGGCAATCAAAGAGAAAGATATATATGAAAATATATATATATATATATATATATATATATAATGTGGAAAAGAGCTGTGAGATTAGTATAAAAGACACATGTAAGGTACAATATTGAACTGAAGGTGTGCTTGATAAAACTGAAAATTTAGTACTAAATGCTTAGTTCTGGAAAATTTAGTCTTAAATGTGTATTAAAGTAAATAATTGGTGTTGAATAAAATAACGAGTGTAGTAAAGAATTGCTGCTGAAAGCATTCTATGATCTATTATATGTTGAATGTTTTCACCCATTTTCACTTATATTTATTTCTGTTTAAATATAAACAAACATCAATAAATAATTTTCACTGCAGAAAATTTCAGCACTGGATTGAGTTATCAAACAACCCTCCTGTGAATAACATTTAAATGCTACTTCTCCAAGTGCTTGCCCGCCTATAAAGGTGCCACCTATGGTCTACTCACCAACATGAGGGAGAAAATTTAATTATTGAAAAATCAGATGTAAAGCCTTGAAGTAACCGGCAGATCAAATGTCGATTGATCAAGCACATAAAATTAAGTCAGTCTCCCTTTTTTCTTTCATTTAGTTCACTAGCCGACATGCAACTATGAATTGAGTACAGCAGCACATCCCACCTATGCACAAACTTTTGTCTTTGCATGTGTAACTATAATAAGCAAATTAATTCAGGTATATAATTATCTATGCAAAACTACCAACCCTAAAAAACAAAAAAGTGCTCTTGTCAGTATACTAATAATTAAACCACTGCAATTTAAAATCAATGCACAAGAGTGAAACTAAAAAGTCTGGTAGTAGTCCAATAGCATTTCCAAAACAGGAATAAAAATTCAAGAACGTACCGATGCCAATGAGCAGGGAAAAGAACCATTTCACCACCAGTAAATAGCTGACATACAGCTTCCCTCTTTGCGCCTACAAATCTCAAAGCACAGCCCAAAATCATCCCATGAACCCACCAAAAAAAAAAATAATTGGCAACAAATCCAAGCATAATTGAACTAGAATTAAACAAAAAAAAAATCAGAATCCAGAACAAAAAAAAGAAAAGAAACCTGTTCTTCCCGATAAGCATAATTCTCAATGACTTCATAGTCAAGGCTCTCCACGCCGCTTCCATCGCTCTTCTTCAAGAGGCCAACGGTGTCGTCGAGGAACTGGGATTCTTCCGAGTTGGGAATCCGCGACCAAACGAGCCTCGCCGATTCGATGCCGTTGTGGAGATGATTCGACAGCATGGTCCGATCAGAATGGAAATTCCCCCAGCAAATACCTACAATCCCAAAACCCGCATGGCGTAGCCCCAAGCTCCAGTACCGGCTCGAAATCCGAGATTCAATCGCTTGAGAATTCTTCGCACACAGATTACAGTTCAGCTATTGCTTCCAAATTCCTGAGCAATTGAGGGAGCGACGATCCTCAGAAGAAGTGAAGAATCAGCTCACTGTCGTTGTCGTTGAACCTAAACGACTCCCTCCTGTTATTCCGTCGTTTTCCCTTTTAATGGAGCTTTGTTGACTGTGAAACTGAATTCCTCCAGGTACCAGAAGGTATGGCGCAGTTATCAGATACGGGCATGCTTACGGACCCTAGGAACTTTAACGCTTGTTGTCGTACGTTAATAAATATTTTTATATGCTTTTAAAGCACGATTAAAATTATATTTTATTTAATTATATTTTGATATTTAAATAATTTAAAAATATATTTATAAAAAATATTTAAAATAAAATAATTAATATTATATTAAAAAATATATTTTTAATTATTTAATATTAAAATATACTTAAATAAAAATATAATCTTAATAAGGATCCACATAATTTTTCGTACGTTGAAGTCATGTCAAACACAAATACAAACACAAACAGTATTTGAGATGTGCGCTTTCGATGGGTTCCTTGTTGACGTGGCGGGTTACAATTCGGGGAACGTCTGGGATGCCGATGTAGCGGATCATTACTTGCAATTCTTGTGGACTGGAAAACATCATCGATCAATCTGTACAACTTTCACACCAACGTCATCAGTCAATAAAAAACCTATGGAACTAGTGGAAGTTCACTTCGTAGACCACTTCTTTTTTAATCAATTTATTTAGGATAAAATATAGATAACGTTAATATAGTTTAAGAATATTCATGTTTGGTGCAAAGTTTATTTTCTAACTTATATTCTTTCTAACATTTGTTAAAAGTGTAAAAATCAAATTTACTATTGTTTTAACAATAGTTATTACTGTACTTCACGTGAGACATTTTTTATATTTAAATAATATTTATTTTGTAATACATAATTTCTTATATTTGATTGAAAGTGAAAGACCAACACTTTCAATCAAATTTAAAAGATTATGTGATAAAAAATAAATATCATATATAAAACGTGAATTTGTTGAAATTTTAAGAAAATAATTTATAATTTTTCTATTTATTTATTATTTGTCAATTAATTATATTTTTTAATATAAATTTAGCCGAATTCATTAACAGATCAGATTATTTGATATAAAATTTAGATGTTACTTTTTGACTTTTTGTGATATTTTTATGCATATTTGGTGTCAATAAATTCCTTACACTATATTATTGATTATCTATCACGTCAGTCATTTTTTATGTTAATTATTATTTATAGATGGATAATGACATTTAATGATTGATAAATTAATATAACACATATTTAATAATATAATATATCTTATATTAAATGTACAAAAAAATTTCTCTAGTTTAAATCGAGGTTCATTGGTTCACTATACGATTTTCTTTCGAAAGAGAGGAAATTATCAATAAGAAAAGTATTAAAGAGGTTCCGAGATGCATTTATCCGGATATTCATAATATTAGGCACTCTAATTGTGGAACCTATCATTACGAGCATTCGAAATGTATGATGCATCCCGTGCACATTTCCAGAACCCTATCGATAATAAAGATAAGTAAAATAAGGAAAACTGCCTCAATGCCAAACTACCCAAAAATCTATAGAATGTAGCACCGTGATACTTCTTAAGTTGTGAAGTGGCTTTTTGAACTATTTATTGGGGTTATCAGCCTCGTTAATTGAAAAGTAAGTCATTATTATTTTTTCACATTTGCTAGAAAATAGTAGCAACTAGCAAGTAAATCCAAATCCAAATCCAACAGGTCTATGCTACCAACCAAGGTGTACCCTTGAAGGAGATTTAATAACTTCTGCCACCATTGGTAAGTGAGAGGCAAAGACTCTGGTTTGAATTAATCATAAGCTGAGAAAGATATCAGATGGGGCAAGTAACAAATAGATGTAGAACCCATTCTTCTTCTCCATACGTAGGGCAAGAATGAGAAACACCACAACGTGCAAGCCATCCCTAAACTTGTAGCACATTATTAGAAGCTCTCCAACAGAAAAAAAAAAAAAAAAAAAACTGATCTTTTTAGGCACCTTGAGAAACCATATTGCATTCGACAACTTTAGCCTTGGTTCCACTTGATTAGACTCAGTAGGGTCCACTAAACTCTATAGTTTGTAGCCACTCTTGACAGTGTATTCTCCATGTTGATCTCTCATGCTGGTTTTGAACGCTAACAAGTTTCTAAGATAAAGACCGATTGCATTAAATGCTATTGCTAATTGGTGTAGCACCAAATTTAACCACATTGAACCCAACTATTAGAACTGTAATCTGAGAATATGAACACGAAAAAGTGACTCATTCATTAACTTAGCTGAATTTGTATACAAGGGTGTTCATATTCTCTGATTACAGTTCTAATGCCAACATCTATTCCTCGAATATTGAAACATCACTTTTGCTATGCTGCAGCACAATAACATTTTTGCCACCAATTTTCGTTAAACCTTGTTATTCTTCTAGCTAGTTCTTAGCCATAGCAATTTGGTCATCAGCCTCCTCGTTAAGAGATTTTGAGGCACTATTTTGGACCCATTATGTTATTGACCTAAGACCATCTGTCTCTCTTTTAGAATCACCACAAATCTTTCTCTAACCACTCGGTAAACAATTGGGCTCAGTGGTAAATGGGTTGTTTGAATCAATAGTTAGGTTTGACTCTAAAAAAAAGAAGTCAATACGTAAGTTCAAATCTTAACCATAGTCGTTTGGGGTGGGATGCAATTTCGTTCCGTTTATGTTTCATTTCTAAAGCTATAATGGTTTGTGTTGTACCATGCATTTCAATTGTGTCCCTAACCCTCCCCAAAGCAAATATGGTGACACGCAGGCTTTGCAGGATCACATTTCTTGCACCCAACAAATTCGGTCTCATCTTCGAGGCCTATGTCATTGGGACAACTTATGACCGAGGTATAATAACAAGGATAAAACCTAACTGTGATGACAAATTAACTTTAAAGCTATGGTGGTAACTCCATGAAAGTTCCACTCACAAAAAATGTTACTAATCAGCTTAACATATATCTTACTAAGCTAACATAGCTTTGCTCGGGCATTCTCTACTGGTATTTTAGATCAAAATGATAATAATGAAGCTCGAGTTAAGTGGTGAGGCATAGGCAAATAAAGTATGCATCTTATGGTAAAATAATAATAATAATAATAATAATAATAATAATAATCAAGGAACTGTAAGCTTAACAACATAAAGAATGGATTTTATTGTAAAAAATATTCAATCTGTAAGCCAGGGAACACTATGAATAATCATCAGACTACAGCATTACTTTCGATAAACAATACAACACAATACAACAATAACTTGTAGGACCTTTCCAATTAGATGCTTATACTATGTCACCCCAAGATGCTATTGTCATGAGGCGAATGCTTGAAGCTTAAATAAGGTGTGCTTACTCGTATCTTTATTTGTCTGTTTATGAACACTCATTTTCACAACGTCTTCTGAGAAGGATAAGTTCTTGAGAGCTCACTGTACATATCAGATATTGCTTTTAAAAAGTATTGCTTCGCTTGAGGCCTCTTAATCTGAAAAATGAAATGAACACATACAAAACATGATTTACTACCACAAAACTAGCTGATATGACAATCAGGTAATCTGAGGACTTGACACTTGCCTTGAATGTTGGAGTCAGCAGACCATTTTCCAACGTAAATGGTTCAAGCACCAAAGTGACAGCTTTTACAAATTCAAAACCTCTAAGCTACAGGGCATCAAATAAAGAAACAGATATTTAATATTATTAATGCTGAGGTGAATTAAGCAGGCAGCCTTGACATAAAATGAATAACTTACCTGTGCCTCTCGTCCAACGGCATCCATGTCAGCCAAGACAGCAGCAATTGCTCTTGGATCATTGCAAAGTTGTGCTAAATCTTTGTACTGCACCCATGCCCACAAAACAGAGTATAAGTTGTCATAGCAGATTAATGTTTGATAAAAATACAGGATCCTACCTTCTTGTTCTCAAAATTACACAGGCCTGCCTTCTTTTAAATTTTAACATAATATAACCCCCAGGCCCCCACACTGGTTTATAAAAGTACACAAACCGTCTGTATATGTAATTTACTCAGAAGATTAAATATGAAACACCTATCATACAAATAATGGCTATTTATTACTTAAATTTATAGGAAAAAAAGGTGCAAAAATAAAGAACCACAACAAAGCACCATAATTGATCAAGCAGTAATTGGTTATTGGATCATATATATCAGACATATGTAGTTTATTAAATTGTATGATCACCAATGAAGAAAAGTTAATTCAATTGTATACAAGTAGCAGCAAGTAAGCCAGCATTCCTTGCAAAGTTCACACTATTTCTGGTACAACTATTAGCAAGCAAAAACACATGCAAGCTCTACTGCCTCTACATTTTACTAGGCTAAATCCAACAAATTTGTTTTCAAGAAATTCACAGTAAGTCCTTAACATATTTATTTTCCAAATTACTTGAGACCAGAGTAATCTGATTCAAAAACTCACAATTCTTGACATTTTCAAATATGAAGTATAGATGGAGCTTTAAGCACCGTCTAGATGGAGTTTCTAGTCTCCATATGCTTCAAAATTTTGCATGCATGACCAATGGGAAGAATATATTTTAGGATATCCTGGTGAACATATTTCCAATTTAGGATGCTTTAATTAACCACAAAAACGATTAATCAAGTCAACATACTAGCCATCTATGAATGTTTTTAACCACTTGATTAGCTAATTATGCTGAATTGTATGTTTACCAGGATATCCTGAATTGTTGTAATTCTCCCAAAACTATAATTCATTGCATGGTCGAGACAGATTCAACAGGAAGTCATTGATGAGGGTTAATACAGTGGCTATACATATAATAGCTCTAACGAATCTTTCAACCATATAAAATTCAATTCTCAACCAGAATGACTGTGCTTAGTCTCCTAACTATAATGACCTGCTCAAATATAGGCCAAGAACACAGTCAAGAGTAAGCATTAACTTGGCAAAATTGTACAATGTCTACAAAACAGAGAGATCAATTATTATCTTGGCAGTTAAGGTAACACCTTCTGAGCCAATGGAATTGAAATTTCGAATTAAAATATTAAAACAAAAAAATAGTTAAACTACCATAATGCCTTCTGCAGCAGCCCATGCTTTCAAGACATCATGATCCACCGACACGACAGCTACCAAAGAAGAATTTAGGCTATCACCTATGAAGGAAAAAGAAGCATCAGCAAGTCAGAGAAGGATAAAGGAAGAAAGAGACACAAAAGACCAAACATGCACACACCAAATTTGTAAGAGCTCATTTTCTTACCATATACAAAGCATTGGGCAACAAACTTGCACCTGACATATACATTTTCAATCTTCTCTGGAGCAATGTACTCACCTTGTGCCAACTTAAAGATATTCTTCTTCCTATATTGAAATTCAAAGCTTTTATTCATATGCTTGACAAATGCAGCCAAAATTGTGATAGGTGTGCTGAAAAATTCAGGGGTAACATGGATCTTCCTGGATAAAGCACTTGGAAGATCTTGTATAACTTCTCATTAATACAGGGAGGCAGAAACAAGGGAATAGTGGACACCTGCTCTTATGGAAATCACATCAAACAACTGGTAGTTAAGGTTGCTCCTATATTTCATAGAATGATGATAAAGATAAACTTAAATTTGTTCTCTTCTTTTAGCTATAATACTGTTCTGTACTAGCATAGGCAAATCCTATAAATTACTGTGCAACTCTACATGTCATTATGTAATTAAGGAAAAGAAAGGCAATAGAGTTTCCACTTTTTTTGTCTAGTACTGTTGGTTAAGAACTAAGAAAGTAGACAGGAAGTTGGGGGTCATATGCTTTTAGCTCTACTTGTTAAAATTGAGTACATAAAAGTTAAATGGAGCCGATCTGCAGTTAAAATTCTTTCATTTGAACAAAGCACCGAAGGAAGATAGCAAGTTTACTCTAAAATGCCATTGAAGTCTACTCATTGAACAGATCATGCGACCAGAGGAATTTAACAGGGTTAGTGTCAATTTACTTATGGACAGTACTTTAAGAAGCCATATTTTTTTACTAAAATATGAACAATAATCATAATGGTGCTATCTCACCTATCAATAATTTTGAGACAACCGCCAGGTAACCACGTCCCAATATCTCCAGTATGCAGCCATCCCTCTTCATCAATGACTTCTCTCCTGCTCAATTTGATCCAATATTCAGGTACATTTTTAACAGGACAAGATAATTTCATTTATAAGAACCACAGAACAGGCAAGGTGGTTACGTCTGAGCTTCATCTTTGTAATAACCTTGAAAAATAATGGGACCCCTGACACAAATTTCACCACGGGGATGGGGTTGATCATCAGATGTATAGTTCATTTCCGGAACATCCACAAGTTTTATCTCTGAAACAAAAGAACAGAAGTCTTAGCACTAGACACTACAAGCCACAGCTAAGACAAAGTGTTCGAATCCTCTTTTACTTTTTTATGATTAATATCAACTTTCACATTGTCTATTAGTTGATTAATTAATTTAGGTCCTTTGAACAATAAAAGTTAGATTGCACAAAGTGAAAAATCAAAATGCAAAACCAAATTAAAAAAAACAAAAAAGAAAACTCAGCAATCCAATAGCATGCACAATTTGGGCCTACACATTCAGCAGGTGCACAATGCTTCAGTCAAGCAATTCAACTAACAATTATTCACATGTGCCAGAGTTAAACCTATTAAATCCTGAAAAAGAAATTGACTGAACCAAAAGTTTCTTTTGCTGTTCAGCCCTACAGACAAATCCTGATAATCTCTCAATTGATTCCTTGTTATCACTTGTATCTGCATCACCTTTGTCTCTCCTTCATCTTGCATAACTCTACAGTAAACAATCTCATTTCTTTAACACAAGCATATTATTACTTCCATGTAAAGAACAAACCCAGGATAATACAAATTGGGATTTTAACAAAACACCCCTGCCCTAAAAGTGACTACCAAGGGAAAGAACAGCATTTTGAATGACCACAAATGATGGGATGTTGCAACTAAAATAAAATAAAATAAAAATGAAAAACAACTAAAATAAAAAATAATGAAAAATAATTAAAGTTTGATCTTTCATGATCAAATTGATTGGTACGTAGCATTAACTGGTACTTGATATAAAGCAGGTTAAGCCATGAATTTAGAGTAAGTTATGTGATGTGAAATTCATACTGATTACTCACCACAGGCTGGATTAGGAGCGCCAACGTGGCCACCAAGGATGTCGCCCTCATCATTACAGCTTATTATACAAGTAGTCTCAGTCATTCCATATCCTTCAACCACTCGACCACCAAAGCAACTGAAAATAGTTGTAACACATCATTGGATCAGGGTAAAATTAATAAAATAATAATAAACAAAGAAAAAGGAGGATAACCCTCTTTAGCAATGTATACACCAGAATTATGCAAAAACTTACATCTTTAAAAATTCCATGACATCAGGTGATAAAGGTGAGGCGCCTGACCCAATAAGACGAAGTCGTCCTCCAAGCTTTTCCTTTATCTTATTGAAAACTAATCTGTCCCACATAGGAGATGGGTTCTTGCCTGAAATAAATGAAAATATGGAAACTGAATGTAAGTTTGCTTTTAAATGATACTACAGTGAACACAGACACACACAGGCATTTGCTTCTCATGGATGAGTTTGAGAGAGCAAGAAAGTACTTAAACAGTAAGCCACCATAATTATGATAATTGCATTTCTTATGGACAAACAGCTGAGTAGCATATAATACTCAAGTTCTCAGTTGAATCATGCAATAGCTATGAAGAAAGTCAAATTTACCAAGTTAGCTTCTCAGATAATCTGATCTATTGATTTATACTACGGCATCTAGAAGCACAACCTTAATACAAGCATCATTAGGATCAATCTTAAGAGCACAATAGAGATCAATTATGTCATATAATCAATAAATCAGGTAAAATATCAATATAAATGCATGCTACGCAAAATATAGCTCATTAAGAATATACTTTACCATGCAATATTGCTTGCTTTTTAGCATTGTAAGCAGCATTAAATAGCCTTTGCCTCAGAACACCAGATGTTTTAACAGCATTAATAACACTGCAAAAAATAAAAACCATCCAATTGAATGGCACAATGAGCATACAAGAAGCTCTTAACAGTTCTAAAAAGTACATTGTAATTACTGTACCCAGCATATATTCTGTTATATAGCCGAGGAACACTACAGAAGATAGTAGGTCTTAGAGCAGCTAGATCATCTATTAATTTCATATGATCCTGCATGCAAATATTACAAAGAGCACGTCAGGCTTATCTGCAAATATTACAGCATATAGTGAGGTAAAATTAACCATTCTAAAATCTACCTTTACACATCATTTAAGGTAGAGCCTTGGCTTTACAGGTTATCAACAAGCATGGGGCATTAAAGTATATTACACAACCAGATTAGACCTTATAAGACAGCTTAATAGTCAGGCAGAAAAGATGGCTACTTTTCAGAAATGTTTTACATGATAGGTTGCATTCATAATCAATGGATGGATTAAAACAAATCATACAGAACCTGATGATACTATTATAAGATAATGTTATTCATACAACATTCTTTTACAAAACAATGTGGCATTACGTGAAGTGCCAAGTATGAAAATGTAATTATATTGGCCTCACAAAAATATAAGTTCCATGCACTAAGACCATCAGTGTTTGCTGAATATTATATGGGCTCCATATGCTAAAGTATCTTAATTTCTAACCTATTTAAAAACAAAATAGCCATAAGCACCAGATCCATGCAATACAAGTCTAAAGTAGCAATTATAACACATTCATTTATCAAAAAAGTAAAGCTCATCCAAATGAGTGGACATAAGCAACATGAAAGGAATAGAGAGGCCTGATTTGTTCCAGATACATACCCCCTGGTAGAATCCCACAGCAATGCCGAAATATACTGTCATGACCTGGTTTGCTCGTTCATAAATGTGTGCTAGAGGGAGATAGGATATGTAACTGTAAAGTAAAAATAGAAAGAAACTCAGATAAAGACCAATTAGAATAAACTATCACTGTCAAAAAAAGGCCGTGAAAATTGTATAATAAATGATAGACATTTAAAAAGAACTCACACATCAGAAGGACCATAGTTTTCATCCAAAGTGGCCCCAGCAACATTTGCAATAAAGTTTCCATGGGTCAAGACAGCCCCCTGGCCAGAATTTGCGGAGCAGAAAGATGAAAGAAAAATGCTTAATATAGCTACTACAAGCAAAGAAAGCATTTCAGGGGAATAATAAACCAACATGAACAGTAAACCTTAATTCTAAAGGAACCCACGCACCTTTGGGGTTCCAGTTGTACCACTTGTATAGCAAATGGTAGCAACATCATCAGGTTTTGGTGGGCAAAAGGGCTGAAGATTACTAAGTCCCTAAATCCAAACCACACAAACAATGAGGTAACAAATATATTAAATAGCAGCAGATCAAATCAATCGCAACACCATTTACAAAAGAAACTTTAAAATCAATATACCACAATATATGCAGTTTTCTTTTCATTTCAAACTCATGTTCATTGCATAAATAAAATCAAAATTATTAGCAACTAACTACAGAATAAAAAAGATGTAATTATCAAGTTTGTACAAAGACTAATCAGAAAAGGAAAAAAGACAAAGGAAAAGCTTGTACAAAACTCTTTCAAGAGACTCATCAAAATATATTCATGACAAGATAACATGCAATACACGCACATTTTATATGCAAGCCATCATGTTTTGTCAAAATTTAAAAAGGGGAAGGACTATTGCAATCCCAATTGCCTATTCACAGATCCCACTAACTACTTCTAATTTCAATTTCTTAAGTTACCCATAATTAAATAATTTTTTATTCAAGTTAAACCCTAATAAATTATATTCCTATTTGTCTATTCACATTTAATGGAGGAAAATTTAGGAAATTGTAATCAAAAGTAGTTAATGGCAAGTGTGGATAGACAATTGAGAGTGCCACTAGTCCCGCCCATTAAAAGATATATGATTTATATGCTAACTTGTGTACTTAGATCATAGAAGTGAAAAAAAGTTGTGACCACAAAAGAAAAGTATGATTTAAAGTATTGGCCAATGTTTTGATAGAACTCCTTGTCATTATCTCATCTACATAGTTCTCCTCAAACTGAAGAGAAAAGATGCATAGTCTTACATTATAATTTAAAATAATCTGGAAAGTAAAAACACATGCAGAAAATAGAGGCTTTTATTATGTAACAACAGAAAACAATGTAGGAGACAGATAGATAGATAGATAGATAGATAGATAGATAAAAAGAGAAAGAGCATAACAGAATTCTCACTTCCTAACTAATCAGGGAAGCATAAATATAATGTGAATACATTATGCATTACCCCAGAAAATTAACATCATTTGACAAGGAAAACAATTGGATTACCTGATTAAGTAGCTTTGAATATGTAATAACCTGAACTCCAGTAGATGATGGAAGTGATGGAATTTGATCATCCATACCTCCAACTACCTGCATACAAACTGAAAATCAGCATGGACTTACTTTGTGTGTGAAGCTTTAATTGCAAATATTAGCCATAAATACATACATACCACAATTAGCCGTACAGTTGGAATATCTGACAAGTAGCTCAACAACTGCAAGGCCGTGTGAGAAGGTACATAAATTTTGCAAAAGAATATTGAAAGTTACGTAATACATTAACAAGACAAAATAGAACACGGCTACATTTTATGTTTATTTCATCACAGGACAATGTAAAGCAGTTTGTTCTATAATGTAAGGTGCACATAATCTTAATCTCTCCTCTTGATTTATTTATTTCATCTTGAAAATAAAAACTTTGTCATATTTCTTCACCATTGAATCTATAATTTGGGTTCACCGGTGTTCGTGATCTGGATTGTGTACCCCTGCAATCTGGGACATGTGACCCAGATGATGGTTCAAAGGGGATGCTGTAATCCCGGTATCACATGGTCCAGAAGCCAAGAGACCCTCAGCTTAAGACACATTATACTCAATGCAGAGTATTTTCATGTGGGAATGCATCTAGCTCACACTAAAACATCAAAAAAGGGGGACTAATGATTCTACCATATTCAGTATGAAGGTAACAGAAGGGGTATACTTTATTAATAATTAAGTACAAGTTGAAGTTCACTTATACTTACTGAATTTAATGTTTGAGACACACAAAATATAACTTGTACAACAGCATGATTAACAATATATTGGACAGCATCAGGACCTACATTGCAAACAATTCCTTCCAGTTAAGTCTGAAGGTTAGGCTAAGGTAAATATGAAAGAAATTAAAAGCGACAAACCAAGGGTATCATATAAAGGCACTGATATGTATGAATATGCAGAGCAAGCATGATCAACAATGAGCCACTCAGGTCTGTTAATGAAATACAACCCAATGCAGGAGCCCTGTAAATGGAGATACCAATGGTTACATGATGTTATGTGACAAATATTACAATAATAATCAACCACACAAGAATAATCTAGCATTCACCTTTGGGACTCCATAATAAATCAAACCAGAACCTATTGCTGACCGGGCAGTACCCGCTTCTCCATATGTCATCCACTTGTACCTTAAGAGTGCAGGAAGAATGGAAATGATGAGAAGGTTGTAAAATAAATTTGAATAGAAAAGCAACAAAGGGTCAGAAAGCCTCGTAGTTTGATAATTGAGCTGCTTACTCTCCAACCGTTCCATCAACACGAATACGGGTTCCCAGATACTTGTAGTCTCGAAAAGTGTCAACTGAGCGCCTATGATTTCAGAGTTAGACAAATATATATCAATTTCTTAGGCATGAAATATAAATTCTTATTTAAAGTATTGCTCATTAATATTACTCATACTTAAAGAGTTGAAAATAAAATTTTGCAGAGAAAAAGGAGTAATGCTCACACAAAATTATCATGCAGTGTACCAATTTCAGGGTGCTCACGAAACCTGCTTATCAATTTCAGAGGAGAACGTGCAGATCTGCAAAAAAGAATTAAAATAATATCTGAATAATGGCCCTAGAATGATATCTAGCAACTGATATCAAGAACACTGGAAGAGGTATACCTATAAACATTCCACTTTCCGGTCTGCAATTTCTCTGGGAGTACAACACTGTGCCCTTGTTCTGCTCACAAGTAAAGATCAGAACTAGTAATATCAATAATATGTCTGATAAAGAAAATAATTGCAAGAAGGTAGTATAATGATAGGAACCACTTTCAGATATCAGAAACTAGGATTGGAACCCAGAATTTACAGGTTCTAAAACTAGAAAACTAAAAGGAAGATACACAGAAAGAAAAGATAACCCCAAGCTTTCGAGAGGCTTGGTCTCTCCTACCCCAAATCCTCGCTTAATTTCTGCCTGATCTCCCACTTCCTATCCTTCCCTCTTATATTTCCATTTCCCATAGCTGAATTCCCTCTTTTTCCCATTACTCTTGCCAGCTCAGTATTGGTTATGCTCCAGACTATCAGCATGAGTATCCCCTCCATTTCCCACTATGTCCTCTTTTCCCACATGTGCTATTCCTGTAATTCCCATCCCTTCCTTCTAGCATACACCAAGGGTCTATCAATACTCCCTCCACCCCCCCCCCCCAAACCAAAAAAAGAGTTTCACCTTGTCCTCAAGGTGAAGGGTTGGGAAAGTCCTCTGTAACAGTGCAAGGAACCCCCTCCACCGGGATCCAATTGCTTGAAGCATAACGACCTAGTTCCCAATTTCTAGGAAACCCCTTTTTCACCACTAACAAAAGCATGTTAAAGTCAATGGCTCCATGCTGGATTTAACAAATACTGTCTATGAACCTTTGTAGCGTGCAAGTTTCTCCAATCCATTTCCGACTGTTGGTCACAGCTTTTCAATGAATTTGGCCCACAGGTCAAACCAAGGAGAGTCACTTGATGCTGAAACTCAGCATTTTCATACAAAGGACCACACGTAAAAATCCTTGATCTCTGATCTTGATTGATGGCCTCCTGATCTTACTTTAACTCTAACCAGAGCCATCTCATCCCACATCTTCCAAAGTAGTAATTTGCCCCAGATCAGCTTCCGTTTGCAGCTAATGACAACAAAACTAGGCTGGTGAAGTAATATGTTCACAACATCTATCCCAGTACTTTTATCTTGTTGTTTTTACAGTTACCTTCAATGACATTTATGAGCTCACTCACATGGGTCAAAGGCAAGGTACTGTTAAATGAATTTCGGATGTCCTTGACTGAAACCACTTTAGGTGGCAGCACTCACCTCCTGTCATCATTATGAATCTTCGCCATCACCACAATAGTTCGAGTACTACAGGCCCTTGATTTCTGCCAAACCATTGCCTCCTGTGTCTCCTCATTTTTGAAGTTAATCTAAAGGGAAATAATGGGCTCTAATACCAAATTGATAGGAACCACTTTCAGATATCATAAACTGGGATTGGAACCCAGAATTTATAAATTATGAAACTAGAAAACTAAAACGAAAATACACACAAAGAAAAGACGGCCCCAAGCTTTTGAGAGGCTTGGTCTCTCCTACCCCAAATCCTCACTTAATTTCAGCCTGACCTCCCACTTCCTATCCTTCCCTCTTATATTTCCATTTCCCATAACTGAATTCCCTCTTTTCACCACTACTCTTGCCAGCTCAGCATTGATTATGCTCCAGACTATCAGCATGAGTATCCCCTTTATTTCCCATTATGTCCTCTTTTTCCACATGTGCTAATCCTGTAATTCCCATCCCTTCCTTCTAGCAGACACCTACGGTCTATCACATAATAATACCAAATAAAACAAGCAGATGAAAAGATTAATTAGTGAATGGATATAAATATTTCATTAGTGGTGACTTGTGAGGCAAGTCTCCCTAATGTCAGCATTAAGAATATAATCAGCTTTAAGTAATACGATCAACAGCGATCATATAACTAGGCCAGTCTGCCCTTTCTAAACTCATTTCCTTAAATAACAAACTACAGGATGAGTTACCAAACAATGCATAGAAGAAATTTCAATTTGAATCTTGCCTCCTCTCATTGTCTCCAAAAACTGTAATATGGACACAATAAAATTCAGAGAGAAGGATGGAGCAAAAAATATATGAAATGCCATATATCAGGCTCCACTGCTTGCCAACTTGATTCATTGATACAATGAAGGAAGTCCAGATTCATCATAAATCAGCAATGATACATTGGTATCCAAAATGTCTACTACATTACACAACTCTAACTTAACCCAGCCTCTGACTTAAGAAGTTAAAAAAAAAAAAGAAGCCCCTACTTAATGAAGTGGGCAAGTGGCAGTTAGGAATCAATGTGTGACCTCTGTAATAAAACCATTCAGGTTTGTCCAATTTTGAGAATCGCTCAATAATCACTTGTTCAAAACATTGATAACAACAAAGTATTTCCCAAAGTTCTGTAAAGAAAAATATTTCTTCATTATATTGAATTTGAATTGCAAGTTCCAACAAAACAGGAAAAAAATATGGAAAATTTTGCCTACCATTCTATCACTTCAATTTTTTTTGTGCCGACCACATCCCTAAATGTTTGAATTTTACAGAACTTGAAACAACAAGAACCTTTGCAGGCCCGAAATTCCATATGATAAACTATCAATGAACTTTCACATGCCCATTTTGCTTGTGTGGCAGAAAACATATTCGCCTCTACTTTATTTCTTGTTTCGATGGTGCCAATAAAGCCATAAACAACATAAAGTCCTAAAATTCATCCAGAATGGACGGCCCAGCCAGCCAATGAAACACATCTCAAAATTCCCACGGATCTGAAAGGAAATTCTATCTGAATGTTTCCTAAATGCACAAGTTGAAAGCAACAAATTGACTAGCCTATCTTCAAAAAGCTCCGCAATCATTTTTTTTTACTATTTAGTGCCACTCACTAAAAAATTGGGACAAGGACAACCGGAATCTTCACCTTTCTCTCGGAACAACTTTCCACAGCCCAGTGAAAAAATAACCACACATTGTTAGCACTCCATAATCAACGCAAGGAAGCTGACGCTTCTGGATTTTGATGACCCACAAAGCCAGTGACCCACCAACAAGCCTTTAAACAGCACTAACACTAATTCAAGCGATTAAATCCGTACTCTTTTCTTTACCTCCCAATTTAAAAGGACAAATCATATTCACCCACAAAGGAAAAGAGCACAGAATTGCATCCTTCATCCTCCACCACCTTTCTACACGGTAACACCACTATCCTCATCCATCCAATTTCCAACTGAGCCAAGCACTTAAAAGCATCAACCACGAAGAGCGAGCAACAACAATATCGAACAAAACAGAGAGAAAGAGAGAGAGTACCGGAGACAAACTCGCCGGCGGTAGGGTTAGGCCGGAGGTGGGACGGAGAATCGGCGGCGGCGACGAGGTGGGCGTGAATGGCATTGAGACGACGTTGAGCAGGCACGGAATCCATGAGCGGGCGAAAAAGTTCAAAGCTTTGAAAAAGAAAAAAAAAACAAGGAGAGAAGAAACACAATCTCTGGCTCTGGTTTTGGTGTGTGACACCGTGTGTGTGTGTGTGTGTTTGGGTTCGAAGGAAAATGAGCAGAACTAGAGAAATAGATGAAGAAGAAAGTGGCACGCATATCAAGGTTAGTGTACTGGAATCGGATACAAGCACGGTTAAGATGACGATAACGACGGGATGATGATTATGCGTCCTCGTCTGCACCTGCACTTGTATTGTTTTTGGGTAAAATGATAATTTAATGCTTGAAAATTTATCTTATTTGTAATGAGTCTTTAATTTGTATTAAGTGTATAATTTAATTTGTAAAATATTTAAATATATTTTATTTTCATCTTTGCAAATGATAATAAAAAGATTACTTTAAAATAAATTTAAATAATAAAACAATTAAATTATATATTAATTTAAATAAAAAATTTAATGGAAAGTGAATAACATTTTTAAAGAGTAATATGTTATTTTACTCTATTATTTTTTTTATAAGCCCGCCATTAATTGAGTTTCTTTCCTAAATGAAGATATCTATTTAATACACTAAATGCGTAAGTATTAATTTCTTTAAATAATAACTCAAAAGAGGAAATATTTTTAATTATTAAATTTAAATTATTATTTTATCTATTTATTTTTATCTGTTATTTAAGATAATTATATAAAAATTAAAAAATTATTAATAATTTTAATTATAAAAAAATATAATTTAATATAATTAAATTATCATTTCTCTTATTTCATTAATTTTTTTTATTTTTACTTACTCTATTAATTCTCTCTATATTAAAATATAAGATAAAGTTAAAAAAATTAATTAATACTTCCTTAATATTTTTAAATGACAGATATTTTTAAATAAAAAAAATTTTCTTATACGACAGATAAAAGTAAGCTGAAGGAATAGATTAACTGCATCTAATTTTTGTAATTACTCCGTCCGTCTATTTTTATTTGTTGTTTAATTACACAATAATTAAAAAAGTTATTAAATATTATCAATTGTAGATAAATATAGTTTAATATAACTAAATTGTCATTTATCTCATTCCATTAATATTTTATCTCATCTTTAATTTTACTTATTGTACTAATTCTCTCTTCATTAAAAGATAAAAGTAAAGTTAAAAAAATTAAGCATTGTTTTCTTAATATTATTAAATAACTAATAAATTGAGAAAAGAAAAATTTTTATTTGACAGATAAATATTAATAGAGAAAGTAAAATAATAAATTATTAAACTTTAATATAATATATATATATATATATATATATATATATATATATATATAATAACAATAACAATAATTTTGTGTTTTGGTCGTTTGTTTAATTTTAGAATAGAGATAAAACTTTAAAGCCAAGCAACAAGTAACGGGAAAAATTTGTAAGAGATTATAAATTTAAAATAGAAGTGCATTTATCCGGTTTTTAAAAAAATTAATAAATTTAATTATTATGATAGGTTATAAATTTATTAATTATATTTAAATTTTTTTATATTTTTATTTTCTTAATAAAATACTCTCATATTATTTTAATAATATCAATAAATCTTGAAACTATACGTAAAGAGTGCATGCACGTTAATTATTGTAAAAATTCATGTTCCCAATAATAAATCGTGATTATGATGAGTTTACTTTCTCATTTGTCATGTGTTAAAACTTATTATTAAAATTATTATTGAATGTATAATTATTAAAAAAAATATGAGTTAAGGTGTAATTAAAAAAAATAAAATAAAAGCTAAAAAAATCAAAATTAAAAATATTAAAGTTTTGTTAACTGATTTTTGTTATAATGCAAAAACAAAAAAATTTTACTACAATCGAAACTTTAGTTTGAAGGAAAAATCACAATTAGAAAAATGAAAAATTATTTTTACCAAATATAAAATTATCACTTCAAACTTAGTTATATAAATTTCAAACAGACTTTTATCACTTTCGCCGTCAAACTAAACATGCTCTGAACTGCACAAAAAGGGGGTTCATATGTACAAAGAACCAAAAACTAACTCCCAACAAAGCATATGCCGACATAATCAGCAAAAAGAGTTGAGGATGTCGGCAAGGACCAGATACAGATCCAATAGCAGGCAAGGCAAGTGGCTCCCAGTTCGGTTTACCAAGACAGGTGCAGATCCAATAACCCTTGAGCCATTTGGTTAGAATATTATAAATATTTTCTAGAAAATAAAAAAGAGAATCAAAAGCCGAGGTAAATAAGATTATTGTGGGTCAAGGGGACGTGAAACTGCGGTTTGCGGCCGAAACGTGGAAAATCAGCAACTCGCTGCTGGCTTTGTGACCTTTATTTTGCAATTGAGTTTTCTGGGATTCTAGCGTATAATTCAGCAAATCGAATGAGTAATTTCGAACGTATCTAATGTTGACATCGACATTGCAAATCGATTCTAGTCATTATAGAGTAATACATAAAAAAATTTTATGAATAAAAGTTTACGGGAGAAAAAATTATACCATTTCAAGGAAGACTTATCTACCTATAAAATACATGCCACATATTAAGAGTGACAATTGTATTTATTAATTTACAATTTATTTATATTTAAATATAATTTAATTTATTTAATTATAATAATAAATTAAATTAATTAAATTAATTTTAATTAATAAATCATTAATAAATTAATTAAAATATATTTTAAATATTCAGATATTTATATAATTTGAATAATAAAATAAATTTAAACATAAAATGAAACTAAATATATTTAGTTAAAATTACATAAATTAAATATTCATTAATTAAAATATATTAATAAATTAATTAAATATTTATACATTAAAATAAATCATGAATAAATTAAATTATTTTAATATTTTTTTAATAAATTTTAAATAAATTATTAATTTATTTTTTATTCATACATTAATAACATAATCTAAAATTCATTTAATCCATTCATTTATCATCACTATCACCTACCAATAAAGCATTACTAACAAAAATCAAATTCAAACCTTTGAATTTTTTGTTGCAATACATAACTAGTAATACATCACAACATATAACATTCACATTAACATTACTTACAACATAACTATTATTTACTTAAACTATATCAATTTTTTTTTCACATAAAAAAGTCAAACTTCACATATTAAATTCAAATCACATTTCTCCTTTCAAATATTATAATAAATTATATTTTTGCTTAAAATTTTATAGAAGTTTACTCACCTATATTATTGCTTATGAAAGAAAAATGTAAATACACTGGCAGTAACATTGCCAGTATTAGATGCATATAGGCGGTGTGACTGATAGTGTTAGTGTAGATACAAATATCTTTTAACGGTCCAGAGTCATGACAAGTGCTGAGCTTGAAGCGCGTAAATGAGCCTTTGAAACCGAGCTTTGTTGAATTGGATTAAAAGCACAGGATTAAAAGCACTTAGAAGTTGAAACATTAAAGAAACACGTAAGGTCACACCCACTCAACCTGTAATTTGCCAAGTTATATATCAAACTAATGCCTAAACAACACTGATGATCTTTGTTTCCCTTTCAATTCTGAGACATTTTTTGCCTTGAATATAATCTACTCTGTACTCAGAAGGCTATAACAATCTTGTTCTTTTATACTTCTAGAAAAGCTCCATTAATTGCCGCGAGACATCTGCATCAGAGTGAGAATCATTATTAAGAACTAACAAAAAGAGGAATTTAAAATACAGAAAGTTCAGTCATACATTTTCAAGACAACTCTTCTGACAAGGACTTACAACATGCAAACCTCGATTTTCGTAACTTAAAAACTAGGAATAGATTTTATGTTTCAAATGACTAGGCTAAACAAAAATTTAAAAAGATAACAGTCCAAAATGAAATCAAAAGGTTGACCTCAAGAAGTTTTTCTTGTTTTAAAAAGCAAATTGCTCAACTGCCACAAGATAAAAAAAGATTGCTCAATTTGTTTCTGTAAAAAAGTATATCTCAACTAAACACCTAGATGTTTGTCAATTTTATCTAACTGCAAATCACTTATCCATTGCTAATAAACCAACCATTTCAGAACAGAATAAATCCAACATTTTAACTCGATAGTAAAAACAGGGAGTGGGTGCAGAGTACCTTGAAGAATGGATGGTGTTGTCTGGAACTCTTGCCAGATATTCTGATAAGCAGCAAGATCCATATTCAGAAACTTGGCAGCAAGATATGCAGCTCCCGCAGCAATATGCTGAGGTTTAAATTGAAGCCATAGAGAGCTCCGAAGCCTGCAAAGCAACATTTATCAGCTTCAGATGACCATACAAGACACACCACTACTGCCAGCATTGCTCAACACAAAGATACATAAATAGTCAAACCAACCATCCGAAGCAACATTAACAGAAGATTCTTGTACAACTTAGCATATGTTCCCACCATGACAGATCATGCGAGCCATTAAAATGAGCAGTAATATAAACTAGATAATACAAACAGTATTGAACATTCATACCAAGTGGAAAACACAAATCTATGAACTTTTCCTTACCAACTAGAAAAGCAGCAACTCAGGAAGAATACTATTCCAAGAATCTCTGCAGGATTGCTGATAGAGTACCATACTATAGCATTATCTTATAGTCATCTAGAGAATTTATCAGACTTCCAGGCCCAACTCTGCTGTGGGGGCTTTAAACTTCAGAAATTTATACAATTAAAATGACAAAGCATACATGGAGCGCCGCACATTGCAAACAATTGAATCTTTCAAAGCTAATGCCAATGCCACATCTTCTGCTCAACATTTTGACCTGGACAGTCTTGCTAACATGCACTCCAAGATGCTTATGATGAATGCATCTTATAATCCTCTATCAATGTCCATTTTGCAGGTACAAATAGAAATTTTTAAAATTATTGCATAATACAGAGCATTAAAAAATGGTAGAAAAGAAAAGAAATTTTGAATTATCCTTTCCCAAAAACAAAATTCAACATAAAATAACAAAAAGCTTGATGATTTTAGTACATACTTACAGTGAGTGATAGACGCAACAGTTTACTTCTAAGAAGGTATTAATGGAAGACACTAGGACAGAAATTAATATAGTTCGCTCTTACCCATTCATATGTGATAAAAAAACTGCCCCATGTTCTAGAACTATATTCTATTAAAGTCAGATTTGCATATAAATTACCCTTTGAGTAAGGGGAATATTGTCAGCTAATGAGAACGTAATTAGACAGCACTGCACCACTACATTACAGCCACCTAGGATACCAACTGCCTCATTTTATGAGGAGGTGGAACGGGGATAAAAACATAAGAGGAAACAAAAAACTCCTCTTTTTCTCATCCTTCTTATCCTTCAATTTTGAGCACAAAAAAAGATGGAGTACATTATAATTTTCCAGTACTTGTGCAGAACTTTCTGGAGCATTGAAGGTCCAAATTATTGTCTTTAAAGCCAATTAGCCAAAGGGAGAAGAGAAGGGCTGAAAGAAAAAGGGCTGCTCTCCACAACACCATAGCACTTGGCAGAACTTTCTTATGCAATGGAAGTGCATATTATTATCTTTAAAGCCAAAGGAAAAAGAGAAGCTCAAAAAAGAGAGGGCCACTGTACACAACCCATCCAACCAAGAAGCCTTTAATTCATATGAACACTTGAGCAATTGAACTCACAAGAAAGCAAGCTCCCGTTACAAATGAATAACACTGGTAGTATCGATAGTTCATGGAGATGCTGATGAAGAATGTCAATACTGATAAGCAATAACAAAGATATTAAATGATTAAAAGAAAGTATTACCAAAAACAAGGGGCCTAAAGCAATTGAGCTACTGGTGAATCACTCAGGTTCAGCTCATTAAAAGCTTGACTGCTTGAGTTTGGCTGACGTTGCTTATTAATAGAACAAGCTTGAGCAATATATGAAGCTTGATTTGTTAAACAAGCCAAACTTAAGATTTGGATGTTCAGCTCGTTAAGCTGGCAAACAGCTTGGTTAATAATAAAATATTTTATTTATTTATAGATAATTTTATATAAATCATAATAGAATACAATAGTTTGTGAGGAATTTAAACTATAATAAAGATCAACACTCCAATCAGTATGGCATTTTTGAAGAATAATGCTGACATCTAAAGAAAAAAACCACTAGATGTCAAATGATGTGAAGAATGAAAGTGGAACATGAGCCAGCAATGCTTGAAATTGAATATACAACTGCATCATATATTAAGGAGATTAAATTGAAGCACGAAATTCAAATAAGATAAGTTGGCTACAACTTTTCTAGACACACACAATGTAATCTCCTTAATATGCAGTTGTAATCTCCTTAATATGGCATCATAAAATAAGCCAAAAAGGAAACTACAACATGCAGTTCCTGAAATAAAAAAATTACTTGATAGAATTAGACATTTTACTAGGAAAAGAAAGCAGGCTACAACATACACTTTTTGAAAAATTAGTGCACACATTATTTGATCCAGAACAAAGAAATGATGACTTGACACTTGATAAAACCTGAATTATATTTAATAAACAATGTGACGGAGAACTTTATAACAGAGAGAAAGAACACAAACATGGAGGATAAGGTATCGTCATACAAAGCAGGAAATTACTTGTAACACAAAATTCATTAATTGATATAGAGCATCTAGGCTTTAAGACATCGACTTCAAAGGTAATACATATACATGGAACCTAATGGCTTCCTATTAGGGTTTTCAACATCATAAATAATTTTAAATGCAGCCAAGGTTCACACAAAGGAAGACCTAATCAAAAACATGGACAACAATTGCCCAACCATCAATAGTTGATCCCATAGTAACATTACACTAAAAACTTTTTTGCTAAAAGGAAGTGTAATTCTTACAATACTGAGGTTTCAAATTCAATTTTTTTTTCTATTTTTTTTATTGATTTTCTATGTCATTAAGTGACTAGTAACTGTTTGGCATCTATCATTCCCCATGAAAGCCAGCCGAATCTTAAAGTCACCATCCCATTACAACCATAATAATTAGACTTAATGTCAATGGAGAAAGACAATACGTTACAATTTGAACAGATGGAAAATCTAAGAGGGGACACACTAACAGGACCAAGATATTAAACTCTAAAAAAAATGGTTAGGTTAAAATTAGAAACAAATTGAAGACCTCAGATCCTCAACATCTAATATAAAAAATTAAAATACCTGGGGAAAAGAAATTAAACATGCACAAAATAATCCACTTGAGTAACCAAAAATTCAGTGTGGTAGGAAAATGAGGGGGAAATTGACACACCTCCCACCAACTCAAAAATCTGCCGACCACAACAATTATAGAGCCCACAAAGGAGACATTTTAAAAAGAAAGGATTTTAGCAGCAGACTTGTTCCAGGGCAATGGCTTTCCTCCAAACAAAGTAATAGACCAAGTGCGAAGGCTTCCTTTCATTTAAGTAAAAAGAGAATAAACAAAAACCCAGTACCAGCAGAGGGACTCTGTTTAGTAAAAACGAACCAGCAGCAGAAGAGGAAACACCTCAGTTTTCCTCCGCACCAGTAAATTGACTCAAGTTGAAAAGCCCCATTTTGACTAATGAGTAATGACTGACCAAAATTTGTTCGGGACAATAAAAGACACAGTTCATGTTCGAATTTCAGAAACTGTTTGCTTCTTTTTTCTTTTTGTTGGCTTTTGATTGTCAGATCACTTCCATGATCTTCTTTCCAACCATGTTATTAAAAATGCAAAGAGAACGCATTTGGCTAAAGGTCATCAGCATAAACTACAAGGTGGGGAGGGTTAGACAGAATAGATGGATGGGGGTCTTGTAGCCCAAAGAAAAGTTGATGGGCCAAATTCAAGGTAAAGCAATCCATTAGATATCAGCAGTTCAACTTCAGATTGTAAAACAAAACTTTCCATGAACAGCATATCAATCCACCAGCTAAGAATATCATATAGGCCAGCACGCTAATCTTGTGACGATCCTGCAATTATATGCATGCCAAAAGAATCAATATCCCATAACAGAATAGCTACACAGAGCAGTTGGTCTAAAGAACAATATTGAATCAACACAATCTTGAACCAAAAATTAGAAGGGGAGACACAAAGGGATCGTCCTCAGCCACTAGATCTCCAGACCTCAAGAACATGCTATTGGTTGAGATTTAACACCCAATGCCCCATATCCTGTTTCCTACACTAGGTTTTTCATTACAATCACTCTGTTAGACAACAAGAGGCAAGTTGGAACCAATAAAAAGGATACCTGAAGAGGACACCAGATCAGAACATTACATACATGGAAACTAAAACAGATTGAAGGTGTATAGTATTACGACAAATTTGACATTAGCCAACTACTTTTGTCCTCAAAATGAATGGTATAAACAAGTATCATTCCTATAATTGTATAAGGTATAAGATCAAACAAATAAGAAAAACTCACCCTTCGCTGACCAAGTTTAATGCCAGATTCACCAAAACAGTCTTTGATAGACCTAATTTGTTAAGAACAGATGTAAGAGGCGCATATGGATGTTGCACATTGAGTTCAAAATTTAGAGTAGTAAGCATCAAATGTTCAGCCTCGAGCACCCGTTCACGATACTGTTCAAACCAATCCTGTGAAACAACTCAAATCAAGTCAATATAAATGAAAATTAAAATTGTAGTTTAACAAAGTATCCAATTCTTAGGTAGAAAGATCTATCAGACCAAGAGAAATGTTGACTCATTTGAGCTGATATTCTATTTGACAGACAATATCCATCTAAAATTTTATTGTGAATAGGTAATCATATCTATGGGTAATTTTACAGAAATATCAGGCATATCCACATAAAAATTAATATACACTATTATTTGGAACGTTTTTTGCATATATTCTTCAGGCAATATAATACAAAAAAGGAAGAAAATGTAGTAGTTTGACGTATACTCACAATAGGAAGCCGATAGGACAACAAGGTAAAATCTTGTTTATGTAAGATTTCACTGGATGCTCGCAACACATTATTCAAAGGGCGTGGTGTTTCCTCTGCCTTAGCAGCAAGAAAAAGAGCAGCAGTAGAAATCAACTGCAGCAGAGATCAAAATTAATAAAAACACAACTTTACAATAGAGGTGCAACCTGAAAGAACAAATGACACATGCCACTGCACAATTTGTTTAAATAAAATAAGCAAGCACTAACACCATCTATAAAAGATCCACAACAAAATTTCTGTGCATTTCTAAGGGTAGAACAAATTCCATTAATGTTGCAGTTATGAGTGATGCATTTAGTAAGAATATTAATGCAGGTACTCAAGCTAGAGGACAATTAAGAACTCACAAATCTGTCATGGCAAGCATGTGATCGTCGAACAAAGAAACGGTGGACCAAAACCATGGCCGTCCCAATGGTAGTTTGAGGCCTGTAAAGGAACATGTCATGATTTTAGACTGGTACCAAATACTATCAGGAAATGAATTATATCCACAAGTACCAAGATCATAAGCATATAACCAGTAATGTTTTTTAAAAAACTATAACCATGTGATCAGTAATGTGAGTCTTACAACTCAAGCCGCATTCCAAGATTTTGAAGGAATGCACAATAGGAGTACCGCAAGTGTGTCTCGTGAAGTACATCAATACCATCTTTTCTTGATGGAGAGTATCTATCAATCTGATCCCTTGACATAAAGACTGGCTCATCATCTTCAAATATAAAGAAATCACGCTTGCAGATAGCTGATGTAGAGGTATCAGCATTGGATCTTGTAGGAGGAGCTTGAAAGCTACAGGATGGACGGATATTGTCATGGACTGTGGGTGGGAGATAGTATTTCTGGCTGTCTTCCCAAATAGGAGCTGAATATTTTCTCTTTTTCAAAGACGATGAGACAGGATCATACTTAACATAATTACCATGATCCGCCCTGTAAAAATTAGAGTTGCCACTGTGGTCCCCAAATTTTGCCCAGTAGTCATTGTAAATGTTATTATTCCTGTGACAATAGTTGTTCCTGCTTCTTTTCCTATTGGTGTTGCCACAGTTGTTTCCATCATAACTGGAATAGTAGCCACCATGAAAATTATGTCCTTCTGCTTGAAAATTCCGCGCAAAAGACATAATTCCTGCAACATTATATCAGCCAACAAAGTTAGACATAAAATTACATACACTCATAACTTCATTGCAATCACTTTAAGAATAACAAACATAATAAATCATTAGATTATTTATGATCATTTTTTATTATTTTTCCGTTGAAATATATTATGTGTGCTACAATAAACCATCTCTAAAATTGAATTCCAATTTCACCATAGGCCGTCCACCAACTATTTTTCAATATTAAGAAAAAGAAAGTCTGATATTAGCAACTTCCAGCTATAACAAACCCAATTAATATTTATAACAAATTATGATGTGATATTGATTAATAAAACATCCATCTGAGGGTATTTTGATACAATTTAGTGAGGAAAAAATGATCTTTAGTACATAAAGGGCCCAGGACCTTAGCACCAAAAAAAGGGCCCAGGACTTCAATACCCAGTTTGTCCTTCCAAAATAATCATAAAAAACACACAATTTTTTAACTATTTATGGCATCTGAAGCCACAGAGAACCAAATATTACAGAATTTGAAGCTGGAGATTTTATCACACAAATCTCGTCGAACATAAATTTTGTAATCAAACAATCAATCAGAACCTGCAACAAAGTGATCGAAAGATAATGGAATTGGGAGGATTACCTGCTGCAGCAGCCAAGCCGATCTGGTGATATCAGGTCAATGTTTGAGATTGGAATTGGAACGAGAGATTAGGGTTTTGAAAAAGGAGGAACAATTGAATGGCTTGTCTTTGAAGGTCAAGGAACAACAACGAGAGCTAAAAAAGGATTATCTGAAACGGCACGCATCGTCCACGTTTTATATAGAAGTTGGGTCAGGTGGGTATGGTAACACAACCCGACCCACGTTCTCAACCCTTTTTTCTTCATGCTTATTTTTTCTTTTTTTCGTCTTTTCTGCCTTTATACATTTTTTTCCAAAAAAAATTGTAATCAAATGATTCAAATTATCATTTTTTTTAATGCGAGAACTAGGCTATACTTGTACCTTTCGTAAATATGATTAACTGAAAAACATAATTAGTAATAGTATATTGAAATGTATTATCGTGTTTCGCAATTCTCATTTTTTTAGATTTTTACATATATATATATAATAATAAATTAATTAATTATGATTTTATTATAATTATAAATCAATTAATTAAATAAAAGTAATTTTATAAAAGGTAAAATATATTTATAATAACGTAGTTAATATTAAAAGGAAATAATTCTCTCTATTTAAAAGTTGTAGATATAGAATGTAGTTATCAAAATAGATGTTTATGTTTATAATTTTATTCTTTTTTTTATTATGTATTTAATTAAGTATTAGTGATTTTTGAAAACAGAAAAAATAAGACTAAATAAAATGAAAAATCTCCTTTATAATAGTAGTACTAGTAAATTGAGAGGTGCTTTAATTAATTTTGTTAAATAAATTATTGATTTCAAATTTAAAAAGATTAATGCCCATTTTGATGTGCTTTTATTGATAAGAAAAGACATTTTTTAAAAAAAGTATTTTTTATGTTTAAATATGTTTGCATGTATTTAAAAAAATTGAAGTACTAAAAAAAATATTTTATGCTTTTTTAAAGTTACATTTGTGTGCTTATGAAAGAAAAAGTTTTTTATAACATAAAAAAATTATTCAAATATTCTAAATATTACATCCAAACATTAGAAAAAATTACGTTTATTTTAAAACTCATGTAAAAAAGTTTTTCTTCTTAAAAGGTCATCAACCATAAATATTAAAGGCCAGAAGAAAAACACTACCTAAGAAGAGTAAGAAATTGTGTTTAAAATGATGAAGTTCTTGCTTGCATGTAACCTTTTTCTTAAAGACACTGGAAGTTTTTATAAGCCTAGCGATCCCCTCAATCCAATATTATAGAAACTATACGAAAGTAAAGTCACAGCTTCTTGGTGCTTCAATTCCCTCACCATCGGGAAAGGACTTGTGCTGTGTAGGCCAAGTTTAGATAAATGAAAAGTTACTTCGTTTAAATATTAAGATATATCACAAGTTTTTTAAGAGCTTACATTAGATATTGCTTACTAATGAAATACTTAAATCAAATTCAAAATTTAAAGGTTTGAATTTTGGAGTTATTATTTTGAAAAAGTGATTAGCTACCTACAATTCTCAACTCGAATAATTAGTTTTAAAGCAATTTCTGATCAAAGACCAAAGAGTTAAATTCAAAATATTTGAAAATACATAACTCAATCTTCTCTGTCAATACAATCCTCCTTTGCCAAGTGGTAGGATTTAATATCTTCTATCTACCCCATCTCCATCTCACTATCTTTATCTATCCAACACCCATCACATAACAACCATTTTTGTGCAACCAATAGGGCTAACTTAGTTTCCCCTAACCTCTTGCATCAAATCTAACCCTTGCTGTCCTACCAAACTTTCCCCTCTTATCAGACTTTCTGGTTGCTACCAACCCTCCCTTCACCTCTTTTTCCCTTGTCCACTTTTAACGCAAACCAAGGGCTCTCATAGCGTTCTACGTGCTTTAAATGCACCACAAACCCCGCAGCTACACTATAGATACCCCAATCCTCATCCTCCATTTCATTTTGGATCGGGAAATGCCAATCAATACCAATTCATATCACATGAAATTATTTACGAATCATCAGCACTGTTTATCTCGTGTGTGTGTGTGTGTTTTTTTTTTAAGTCTTATTTGTTGAAAGAAAACAGAAATGACAGAGTAGAATTTTGCCATGTTTCATAACAGTTTTCGTTGTTACCGGTGCAGTGTTATGAAACCCGGTTTGGACCGGCCGGTCGGCCCATTAAACCGGTGAACCGGTCACTTGGCCGGTCCGAGCGGGACGTTAGATCAGTTATGCAGACAACCCGTTTTGAATCGAGTAACTCGGCCGAATTTTGCCTTACTCGAATGACCCGTCAATAGGCCGAGTCAAGTAAACTGTTGAATCTCAAAATTTCTCTGTAACTAAATTCTCGCACAACTTTCTCCTTGATTCCGGCCAACTTCAGCTTCAACAACGAGCTTAGGTGAGTCTCTTTCTTAAAGAAAAAAACTCATGATCCGTTGCAGAAAATTGATGAGAAAAAATTACCCATAAATGAATAAGCAAAGAAAACCATGAAGAATAAACCCATCTGCCGCTTGAAAACACCGTCAGTTTTGCTGGAGAAGAAGAAAGTAGAGAAGGAATAGAAAATACATTGTTCGACTTTCAATATTCCTTATCTGAGAATGATGCCAAAGAGAAATGTATGGAGGACATTTGGCAACGTGGCCAAATTCTATCATTCAATATTTATATTTATATAATATTAAACCAAAAAGAAAAAACAAAATCAAAAAGCAAAATTATCAAAATAAATTAATCATGTTTTGAAATTAATATTAATTTTCACATAAAATTATAAAAAAAAATTATGATTGTAATTTGTGAATTTTAATGACTTTAGAATTAAACTATATTTTAAATAAATTTATATTATTTTTATTAAATATTTATATATTATTTAATTTCATGCGATTCAATCGGTAATTTATAGATTAAATCAGTGACTTAATAACTCGTATCTCTTTTGAGTTGATTATCAATCCGAGTTTTATAAAATTGATTTGATAAGTTGTATTGTAAACTGATGTTGTTTACTTATGTTTTGAACTAGTGAACTTGTATTATTTATTTATGTCATGAACTTAATATGATGATTTATTTTAATTTTTAAGTAATTTTTATTTTAATTAATTATTTTATTTTATATAATTCAACGAGTGACCCACCGATTGAATCATTGACCCATTGACCCAGTGACCTAATTGAGATTACTGATATGAGTTTTATAACATTGTATTGGTGTCTCACATAATCATTATCTTCTCATTAGTTTCCCTTACATGCTATAGATATAAATGTGTATTTGAATTAATTAATTAATTAATTTTTTTATGTTCAAAAAAATTATTGTCAAAATACTACACAAAAAACTTGAAAATGAAAGTTATCTTTGTATAAAAATTAAACAAAATGAAACATATACAAGTGGCTACCACTTACCGAGGCACCTTGCATATAAGTCTAGCCCAATTTATTAGCTACCATCCGGTTCGGAAGTGTTAGGTATTAAAAGAATTCTTCCTTAATTCGAGGTAGGGATACCTTCCAGAGAAAAGAGAAAAGAATTGTGACTGAATATTGCTTTATGCCTGTTTTCATTACTGATTCATCGTATGTATATATAGTGTTTTGACTTACATGGGTTCCACACCTACTAACTACTCTCCTCACGCAAGCCACTCTGCACTACTATCACTACATCATAATTGTTTTCTATTACTTCATCTAAATAACCTGGTCTCTTTGTCACCCGTTTGGGTCTTAAAGACATTGGTCCATTAGCCTCCTCTCTTGTTGGTTCTAAAGTGGAGTCCCTAATGCTATCATGGCCACCCCGAACGAAAAACACCGTGTCCTCAAGGTGTAAGTGTGGGTATTGATGCAGCAACTCGGGCAAGTCCTCCTATGACGCCTCTTCAAGAAAAAAAACCTTCCCATTGAACCAAAACACGTTGAGGAGAGCCATCTGGAGTTAATTTAGAAGAAATGACAATTATGGCTAGGGGCTGTATCACAGGATGATTTGTGAAAGCTAACAAAGGCAGAGCCAGAGGAAGGGATGGGTGGTTACCTTTGAATGTTTTCAATAATGAACAATGAAACACAAGATGTGTTTTGGACCCATCTAGTAGTTGCAATTTGTATGCAACTTCCCCAATCCGCTCCATAATAGGGAGGGGACCATAGAATCGTTTGGCCAACTTCTGAATTCTAGGGCCAGAGACAGAAGTTTGGCAATACAGTTTAAGTTTGACAAGGACCCAATCACGCACAACATAGTGGACCTCACGATGGTGTTGATCAATAAAGTGCTCCATGGTGGCCTGGGCTTTAAGTAGACAATTGCGAAGCTTAGTTAAAATGACTTGTCGAGAAGATAAATCAGTATCCACCATAGCCAACGCAGAGGAACCTGGAATGTAATCAGGAATGGTAGGTGGAGGACGCCTGTACACAACCTAAAATGGGGAGAAACCTGTAGCGGAGTGAATTGAAGAATTATAGTGTCATTCCGCCCATGGCAGATATTTACCCCAAAGATATGGGTAATCATGAGCAAATGCGCAGAGGTATTGTTGCAAGACACGGTTCAGTACCTCTGTTCGGCTATCAGATTCAGGATGATAGGCGGTGGACATGCGTAAATGAGTCCCACTGAGGCCGAAAAGTTCTTTTAAAATTTACTCAAAAAGACAGGGTCACGATTGGAAATGAGGCTTTTAGGAAAGCCATGTGACTTACACACTAGTTGAGTGGAGAGGCCAGCTATTTTGCTGGCCGTATAGTGAGTTGGAAGAAGATCAACGGTCACCTACGACCAAAATGACAAAGTAGCCCTGATATGGGGGAAAACCTAAAATAAAATCCAATGATAAGTCTTCCCAAACCCGAGAAGGAATAGGGATGGGTTGCAACAGGCCTGCAGGGAGCTGTGTTGGAGATTTGATCTGTTGGCAAATCAAACATTTAGAAACAAAGTCAGTAACATCTTTACACATGGAAGGCCAGGAAAATTGGCATTTAATCGAGAGAACGTCTTGGTAATCCCAGGGTGGCCTCCAATAAGGGAAGAATGAAATTCCTTCAAACGAGAACTTTTGAGAGCGAAATCTGCCAGATAAAGTTTGCCCTTGTGGAAAATAAGACCATCCTTGACTTGAAAGTCACTGTGTAGAAGGGTATTGATGCATTTGTTGCAACAAGTATTGTAAGGAAGGGGATGTGCGAACCTTAGCTTTCATTTGATCCATGAAAGGATAGTGGAGCATAGTCAAAAGTAAATAATGCTCCTGCTGTGGGAACCGGGATAAGGCATTAGCCACAAGATTGAGAGAACTGGGTTTGTAAGCAATAGTGTAGTTGAACCCATAAACTTGGATAAGTATTATTGTTGCTCAGGTGTTTGAATGACCTGAGTGAGTAACTCCTTGATGCTTTTATGATCAGTAAGGATAATAAACTGACGACCGAGAAGATACTGGCGTCATTTCTTAACAGTTGCTATAATGGCATGTAACTCACGTACATATGAAGAGGCATGTTGCATACGAGGGCAGAACTTCTTGCTAGAAGCACTTATTTCATTTGTGTTGCACTTATTTCGTTTCTTAGAAGCACTTATAGGAAACTTGCTAATCAGTTCTACAAAATTTAGTGTATGTTTGGTAAAGTTTAATTTTAAAAAAGTTAGTTTTTATTAAAAGTTTTTAATAATATTTTAATTATATATTATTTTAAATATAAAATAAATTAATTTAAACATATATCTAACGAGGTTCTTTGTTCTTTCATTCTTTAGTTTACTAGAATAATAATGATTGTGAATGTTTTTATTAATTAATTTTTGCTTTAACTCTATTTTAGTTTTTAAAGTTTAACTGAAGTTTAAATTTAATCCTAAATATTTAACTTATACTAATTTTGTCTCAAATATTACGAAACTATGTCAGTATTATTCTTTCACTAGCAATATCTATTTTACTAATTCTATTTTAAATCTATTTTATTAATTAATTATACCATAAAAGTAAACTTAAAGAAATTATATATCAAAATAAATCTAATTTCATAAAATGAACATAAAATATATTAATAAAATAGATGCCGGTAATAAAAAAATTATATTGATACAATTTCATAAACATCTAAAAATAAAATTAGTATAAATTAAATATTTAAAATTAAATTAAAATTTTGATTAAACTTTAAGCACTAAAATATGATTTTAGCCTTAATTTTATAAATAAACTAAATCTATGGACGAATTTGTCTTGAATCACACACAGACCGCTTCTGTTTCCTAGAGTCGTTCGCCTTTCGGTACCTCGTATCCCGAAATCTGGTTTAGCACAACATTGGGTGCCAAATCAGTTCCTAGAATCAACTTCTCGTGTTCCTTCTTTGGTAGTAATTCTCGTGCACTTCTAAATAGAATCTCAGTCGTACTATGATCTTTTTTATTTATGCTTATGATATTCATAATCCGTGTTTTGGAAACAGTAATCAGATCACGACTGTAAAACCTTCTTTCTTCCTTAATGACCTTGATTTGTATATATTAGCCAGAAGATTCTATGTGCGCCCCAGGTGGTACCACTTGACTGCTAGAGAATTAGGTTCAAAATTTTTTTAATTAACAAATGTTAATCTTAAAGATTTAAAAAAAATCAACTTTAAAATTCATTCAATGTTGTATCAATTTTTTTTTAATTTTTAAATACATGGTATTACTCTCTGTATCTTTTCTTTCTTGAAATTTTTTTTATGTAATTCAAGACTAATATATTTAACAATATATATATAGGAAATCACTTTATTATGATAACTGAGGAAGTAAAAATTAAAAATAATTATATGACAGCGTCAATTGATAATAAAAGTACTAATAGTAATAGCCCTATTTTGAAATATTTTAATATATAGTATTTACTTATTTTTAAAGGAAAATAGAAAAAGTAGAAAACAAGGGGACAATTTTTTAAAAAATAAAACTTTGACAAATGTTAGATAAAGAGAATAATAGAACAATATTGTCAAAAGTGGAAAATTTGTAATTGGTTGAATATCATAATTAAAATCCCTAAAGATCAAAATTTAAGCAAGTTTTTTTTTTTAAATACTACAAAGTTATAGTAGTCTTGATAATATAATAAACAATTTATAGTTGAAAGCCGTGCATAAATGAAAGCTGACGTGGGTGGGCGTGTGGTCAAAAGACTACAATCAGCTAGATGAAATGGTAATTAAATTTTTTAAAAATATTCAAGATTGATGTGGGTGTGTCTTTAAAAAAATTATTATTCGAAAACGTAGTCTCACAGATACAAAAATTTGTAGCATATATATATATATATATATATATATATATATATATATATGCATGATGATTTGTACGCATTTATCTTTATTATACAATAAAAGAAGGCTAAGTAATATTTATAAGATTATCTCATAATCAATTCCTTGTGAACAAAGCATCACGGCGACAAGTAATGCCACGGAGACTTCGGTGAAAGCGCATGCTGCATTTGCCTTTGCCTTTGCCTTCGGTGTCGATCCACATCATCAGACTTGACTTGTGGAGTATGGATTGTAATCCGTTTAATTATATCTTAATATTTTATTATGAAATTATTAAAAAACAAATTTATTAATATAATATTAATTATTTATATTTTTTAATAAATATATTTTTTAATTTCTTAATATTAAATATTAATATATAATTAAACAGGATATATTCTTAATGATGTTTTATAAACATGTAATAATTTTTTTACAAAAAAAAAATAATCTAGTTTTTGATTTCTAACGGAGAAGGTAAGTGTAATCTTAGTTGATTACTAAAAAAAATTAATAAAATAAGTAAAATTAAAAAAATAATAAAATAAAAAAATAATTTAATTATTTTAAATTATATTTTTTAAATTAAAATTATTTAATAATTTTTTTAATTCTTATAAAAAATTTTAAACAATAAATAAAATTAAAATTAAAAAATAATTAATATTTTTTTAATATTATCAAATAATAAATATTATTAAATAAAAAAAATTGATATATAATAAATAAAAATGGACAGATAAAATATTTAATATTCTACCAAATCAATTGTTGGTCACTAATCATTGACGAAATCTGCAGCCATGAGCCAACTAATTCGTAGCTTAATTGATTCTGACACCAAATTTCCAAAACTTAAGTGCCATAATCTCAAAAGTTTCATCCTTTCTTAAATTATGTTTTCCACTTGCATGCACTAAAAAAAAAAAATACATCTATAGCCATGAAAGCAAAGTGCAGCTCTGTAATGGGCCTAACCTAACAGATTCACTAATTACTTTTCTCTGTCAAAAATAATATAGAATGTTGTCTTTCAGAATGTACAACAGGGAAACGACTCATCACGCTGCTTAACACTAATTACAAAACTATGCCTCTCTGTTAATTTTGTAACTTAATAAGTTGCAAAACTATATTAAACTGCCTCAGCGTCAACTTTCAAATGAGACCCTCTCATAAAATACGGTGCGAAGCCAATCCTTTCTCACCCCACGAAATGATTCATAATCCTTCTTTCACGTCTAAAGCACGTGACACTTAATCACAAAATTCACAACACTTGACCCATTCAGATCATATAATCGTTTCGTGAACTCCACCTATCCCATGTGATGTTTCGTCTTCGTAATAAAGTTTTCACTTATTTCTAAAATTAGTGTGAGTGAGAAAGCAAATTAAAGAGATTTGATATTAAAATTAAGGAAACGTTTGAAAATTAGACTTAGAACAATAGTTCAGGCAGAAATTTAATAGTGTATTTAGGTGGATATTTATACCACCCAAACAAATGTTTAAAAATTTAAATAAATTTTTATTTATTATTTATCTAATTTATTTTTTTATTTATATTATTTTTTAAATATAATTATAATTTTAAAAATTTATTTAATATAAAATAATTATTTATTACTTTTACGTTGAATATAATTTTTTTAAATAAATTATTATATTTAAATTTAATTACTAAACTTAAATTTATAAAATTAAATTTATAAAAATATAATTTAAATACACTTAATTTTTTATTAAAATTAAATGTATGTTTGAGACTAAATTATTTTTTAAAAATTATTTTTTAAAAATTTTTTAATAAAATTTTAATTATAAATTATTTTTTATTATAAAATAAGTTAATTTAAATAAATATAAAGTTTAAATCCTTATCCTATTCTATCTCCTAGGGCTATTAACTTCAGCGTACCACCGGAGTGAGTGTGGAGCGTGACGTTGACGCGCCACCCTGGCGCTTTAGTAATGGATAACTCTTTATAGTAACATTGACCATTCCTCCAAAGTTGACGCCATTATAAAATGTAGCCTTGTAGTCTTCCTCCAAAATTTGCTTCCAAGCTCAAAACTGCGAACAGAGAGATGGGGAGGAGAACAGAGAAAGACCCAAAGTCTCACACGCTTCCTCCATCGCCGTCCCATTCTCTCTCGTCCTCTTCCTCCTCCGACTTCGAGTTCACCATCTCCGTCTCACCCCGCAAACCCTCCACAGGTCTCTGCCCCGCCGATGAGCTCTTCTACAAGGGCCAGCTCCTCCCTCTCCACCTCTCCCCCCGCATCTCCATGGTCCGCACCCTGCTCCTTTCCTCCTCCAGCACCTCCTCCTCCTCCACAGAGACCACCGCCACCAACAGCGGCGCCCGCGACTCCACCGGCAGCTCCAGCGATTCTCAGTCTTCCTTGAACAGAGACCTTGCTCTGTTCCCCGACTGTGACTCCTCTCGCCCGAGCTCCGCAACAGAGGACGACGAGTTCAAGCGCCTTCACAATCTCTGCAGCTCGCAAGTCAACAATGGATTCCAATTCAACAGCCAGATCAAGAAGACCAACAGGTACTTCTCCCTGTCGAGATTTTCCTCTGTTTTCCGAAAAGAGAACGGCAAAACCCGCGACCCAGATAACGCAACCGGTTCATCAGTGAAGCGAATGAGCGCCACCGCCAAAGAGGTCATCAGGAAGTATTTGAAGAAGGTGAAGCCGTTGTACGAGAAGCTGTCCCAGAAGCAGCAGCAACAGAGAACGGGAGGGTTGACGGAGGCTACAACGACGTCGCGAAGCGGCACATTGTCGTCTCTGTTGACGAAAACAGAGAGATCCACGAAGGAAACAGAGCTTGCTGATAAGAATGGGAGGAAAGAACCTGGGGGCGTGCTTTCTCATTCTTTCTCGGGAAACCTGAGGTACCCACGAAGGAGAAGCTGCGTCTCTAGCTGCCCTTCGTCGATGAGATCCTCGCCGAGCCGTTCCGGTGTGCTTTCTCGAAGTGGGTTCGCCGGTGCAGGTGGCAGAGCCGCCGGAGGGACGTATTACGGGGACCATTCGTCCATGGAAGAGTTGCAGAGCGCAATCCAAGGAGCAATCGCGCATTGCAAGAACTCTTTGATTGAGAACAAAACAATGCTCAGTAACGAAATCTAATCAAATAAACGAAAAAGTGTTCGATTTTTCACATGCAGTTTCTTCCATCTTTGTCTTTAGTCTTTCAGGATCTGATTAACCAACAATAATATTCAGAAAAAAAAGTATTTTTCTTTTCTTTTCTCTCTCTCTTTTTTTCACCTCAGACTCTGACATGGGAGTGATGTTAAAAAAAGCTGCATGCGACCGTGTTTGGAACGGCCATTTGGATCTGCTAATTAAGATAGCATGGAAAATTGGAACTTTTAGACTGTTTTATTGGCCTCGAAAGCTCCAAATGTTTTTGTGGGTTGTGTATCTCGTGGTTCTCCTGTGTGTATAATTATAATACAAGTGACTTCTTCATAGTGGTAGTAATTACCCTGGCTAGCTGCTCTGCAACGCAAAGTTGGCAGCATCTGAATTGTAGTTTTCTGTGGAACGATTCCAATTGTATCGTTAGCTGAGCTGAAAGTCTCAAGTGTTTATTTAAATAAAAAATATAAGGTATTAGTATTTAATTGATTCTGAAATCTGACTTCGTTAATTGATGTATAAGGAGAATAGTACAGTAGTAGGGGGTACTCCAATGGAGCTGCTTTGTATTATAATGTGCGTAAAATCAAAGGAAGTTTCAGTTTCTCTGATAGGATAAGGTGGCGTTCATATTTAAATGTGCATTTATTGTTCAAACAAGGAGACGGGGGAGGTTGTGTATGCTGCTACCTTGGCTAGCTTCATTGAATTTGAATTTGAATTTGCCCATATAATTGTTCCCTTTGTGCTGAATTGGAATTGCACAACGGCCCTTATTGTCACAACGGCCATTATTGTCAGTGAGTCAGTGTCTCTTGACGCCTCCAGATAAATGCTGGAGCATACCGAAGTTTACATGCCCCCTATATGGTTTTTTTTTTCTTATTTTTGCTAAAATGTTGCTTATTTTGCCAATGGATGATAATTTACCTGATTAGCCTTCTACTCATATTTTATTATCACTTTAGTTTGATTCTTGAGTTTTCTGTTATTGGATTATCTATAAATACAACTTATCTGTAAATATCTCTACAAACGTTCAATGAGTTCAGAGACATGTTCTGATTCTGGATTAAGCGAATAATCTTCTTAACCTAAATTTTTTTAATAAAAATAAATATTACTTATTTTCTCTCATTATTTATAGCATGTTTGGATTCTTATTTGTAAACCATAGTTTGTTCTAATAGAGAAGTGATTTTTTTGGCTTCTACTTAAATCAAAGTTTGAGACCTAAAATCATGTTCAAATACAACTCAACATTTTGTCAAGCATGTTAATTGTTGATAAAAGCCAATTTGCACACCTCAAACTGAGGTTTGAAGTGTGCAAACTGTAATCCAAACAATCACTTAGTTCCTTTGGTGGAAATCCGTATCTAGAGTTTGTTTGATTGAGTAGGTAAAATGTCATTTACAAAATTATAATATGATAAACATAAAAAAAAAGTAGAGAAGAAATTAAAAAATTGGTGAAGATAGTGCAGAGAAGAATTGTTAAATGGAGAAGAAATAAGAGAAAAAAATAGATAGAGAATAATGTATTTTTTATCATTTGTAGCTTTTCTATTTTTATAAAATAATAAATAGTAAAATTGCATGTTGATGTTTAATTTTAAAATTCATTAAAAGATAATAAAATTAAAGAGTTAAGGATTATTTTAAAACTTTTATATCAAAATATGAAAAATTACATGAGAATTCTTTTTATTAGAATTTAGAAGTAGAGATAATAGAAAATGAATTATAATTCTTATAATTCAATAAACTTTTTACAAAACATCGTTTCTTTATTGATTTATCATAGATATTCTGGGAGAACCATAATTAAGTACCTCAACTGAATTGATAGGTTAAAATAAATGGAATGCCTCAACTACATAGTTAGAAATGGAAACCAGAGGTTTTTATATTTCCCATCATCCCATGGGATTACTATGTGCCCAGATAAACTATAGCAGGTGTAGCTTATTTGTCAATTAGGAATATTAAAATTTTTTGGATACCTATTGTGCTTATGATAATCAAACTAAAAATCATATATAAAAGTTACATAAAATTTATTATGAGACCACATATGATTATAAACGTACCTATTATAAATACTCTGTTCATGTAAGAAAAACTCGAAGCCCTAAGTATTGAGATGCCACGAGGATTTGATGGAGTGAGAATAGGACCCTTTTACTTCTACGAGGCTTGAATGGACAGAAAAAAGTTGGCTCTGCTTTGAAATTGAGGCACCCCATGCTTGTCAATGGAACTATATAAGGTGGGGGTGCCTCATGAATATCATGAACAAGGGACTCGGGTCTAATACGGCTAACTAGAAAAGTTAGAGTTGAATGTCTACGGCTAACTAGAAAAGTTAGAGTTGAATGTCTTGAACTTTAGACTCTGCAAAAGTGATTGACCAAAAAAAAAAAAGACTCTGGAAAAGTGAGAATATGATTCAACACAACAGATTCAATAATGTGACGCAAAAAGAGTCACCAATTTTCCATTTTCTTTCTCAATGACACGTCAACAATCCCCATAATAATGGTGTAAGACCATCTATAGGTGAAGCAGGCCTTGTCCAAAACAAAGATTTCTTCTTGTGACGTTGAAAATGAGGATACTCTAGCATGTGTTTTCGTTATTGTTACGAGAAAACGAAGTACTATGAGCTTAAGCACACATGCTTTTACATTATACTATTAATCATATGTTATATTAATTATATGATCATTTTTATTTTTTATAATAAAAAATAATAATAACTCATATAATTAATATAGTACATATTAAATAATACATTGTAAGAAAATTATTTTATGCTCACTTTATCTAAAAAATTTTCAAGTAATATTTGCAGGTAGCTGATGATTGGTAGGGAGACTTTGGTGGTTTTAACTTTTAAACCTGTCTCTTGGTGTCTGTGGTGTCTTTCAAAGAGTTTTTTTTTTTTGGAGGTCTTATTTCAAAGAGTTCCGAGGGAGACTAATTCCAGTTGAACAAGCATCGTCCAGTTATTGCTTCTCTTAGATTTAGCAGCAGATTCTCCAACTATTTTGGGTTTAAATTTTGAGTGACAGCGAGACACTTCATAATAATTTCTCTTGGGTTCTTTTCTATCATAGTGCTGGAATAGGTTTTATTTTTTCTGTCATTTGAAAACTCAACGTTCCGCGAAATTTCATGGCAGAAACTATAAAGATGAGCAAACCCAATGTAGAAGATGACGAAGCAGTTGTTTATATAAAATAGAGATATTCTTAATTATTTAATATAAATTAATAATGTCATTTTTTTCATTAATTTAGTGAACACAACTTGTGTAAATTTAAAAAGGAGTTTAATTTGATTAAGTAAACTCTTATGTGGCAAAAACTCTTATACGGACTAAGGCAATAAAAGTACTATTTTAATTTTTTTTTATTTGTCATTTTAAGAAACTGATTTTGTTTTATTTTATGTGTAGTTTTTAAAAAAATCAATAAATTTTTATCTATTTTCTTAACTTTATTTTTTATATCAATAAAATAAAAAAGAGATAATAAAGTAAATAATAATATTTTCAATATTTTAATAAAAGACTATTTTAATTTAATATAATTATTCTTTAGTAAATAAAATTATTTAATAACTTGTTTAATATTTATACAAATACCTTAAATAACATATAAAAAAACAAAATAAATATTATTTTATATCAAATAGTTACATAAATTAAATAGTTGAGGAGGTTTTGTAATATCAGAATTCAAATCCTCTATAAAAAATTAAAAATACACTGCTAGACAGTCTCCATTTCAAATGCGATTAATTTCATATCAAAAAAAGTATAAGAATAGCTTACCTAGGAAAAAAAACATAGTTACATAAATTTATTAGTTAGATAATTGTTTTACATTTAAATTAATACTATATTAATTTTTTATTATAATTTAGTTTCAGGAAGAATCTCTCTGTGCACGGAAAGTGATGAAAATTAAATCCATATAAAAAAAGGGTTCAGAGTCCAAAGTTACAGCTTGGAAGAATGCTGATTGAGGCTTTACAAATTCTGAAGGGAAGGGATGGGTCGTCGTCGCCATTGCCGGTTTTTGACGCGAGGGCCAACAGGGCGTGGGAGCATAAACCCAAATGGCGCCATTTTCCACCTCTTTCATGCTAAGTCTACTAACTTTCTCTCTCTAAGGTTGAACACAGAGATAACAAAATTACGGAGGGATGTGAAAGAGACCAGGGAAGGAATATGGATGGCTTTATCTTTTGTACATTTTAGCCAACTTTGCTACCTCAGCGTGACATTGGATTATAGTCATAAAATTAGGACCAATTTGGCCATTCAGATAAAAAAAAATATCAACATATTGACACTTTTTTTTTTTAAGTCAAACACTCAAACTCAATAAATCGAACAAAAGGTTACTGTTTTTCTATTAAATAAAAAATGGCTGGTTTTATAATTCTTTTTAATTTTTTTTCCGAATTAATAAAATTTGAAAAAAATTAAGGGACAAAAATAAAGAAATAAATAATGAAAAGACTTATTTACAAATTAGATAAACTTATAGACTAAATGTAATGTACATACAAATATTATTCTATCACAAAATGTAATATTGAACGGTATTACAAGTGATGACAGAGACATAAATAAAAATAGTTATAAATTATAAGAACTTAATTGTAAAAAAATATTGTTAAAAACTAATTAAAAATAAAATTATGAAGAATAAATATACAGTTAAAGCATAAGTTATTATTTAGAATAAATTATTTCAACCTCTCCTCTATTTATATATTTTTTCATAAATTTCTTTTATTTTCAAAATCTACATATATTCTATAAATATTTTCAAAAATCTACATATATCTCTTAAATATTTATACTGACCTCTTTTATATTTTAAAAATTCATTACAAATACCTCTTTTGAGAAAGAAGTTCTGTGTAAGTTTTAAAAATAAAAGAGTTTTTGTAAAAAATAAATAAATAAAAAATTGAAATAATTTACTCTATTATTTATGAAAGTCCAAAGGAATTTGGTTCAATGAATATATACTAGTCTTAACAGATAAAGAGTTCCCCTCCCTTTTTCTTCCCTCTGCGACTCTTGTTTTCCTTTCTAATGGTCTAAAGTTTCCTTTTGGTCCATTTCTAATGGTTGAAAGGAAATGTTATGTGACTTAGTCCTAACAAACAAGCCTAACTCCGTAATCAAGAAGAAGATGGTGCCCTTTGTTCAAAGTAGTGCACGGATCATTGTCCTAACTCATGGACCCAGTCAATGGTAGAAGCCATTCAGGCCTGCTGTACCAGAGTACAAAACAAGGCCATGTCCACCTCATTTTTTGATGATAAAAAATCAGAAAGAAACGTTCATTTTTTTGATTCATTTAACTACTTATGATCAATCTTTTTAGTCACTGATTTTCTTTATTTTTCCTTTTCCATGTCCTTTCTTTCTTTGGAGTTTAAACAATGAAAGGCACAAGCCACTGATCTTTTCTTTGTTTTTTTAATATCAGAGGTGGGTAATTATCTAGATAGTTCATAAGCTAATAATGAATCATGAACATACATAAGAGGAATAGTTCACAAAATAGAATGCATAAAATTTGAACTCATTCACATAAATAACAATGATAGAAGTGAAGCTTGTGCTAAAAAAAGTGAGGCTAAAATTTCGCAGTTAATTAAGGTTAAGATGATTAAACCTACCTAATATCAGTCTTTGACAACAACATCCAGTCTAGTTTGTTTTATGCACAATAACTTGGGTGGTAGTCAAATCAAAGGAGCCACTGCTCTGTCTATTTCTCTTTTATTTATAACAGCTGTGATTAACATGAATCCTCTTTAATTTAATAGAAAATGGTCCATGGTCCCTTCCTCTTAGCATAGTTCAGCCACATTGCCAGAATTGGCATTGCTGATTGCTCCTCCTTGGTATCTTTCTCTGCAAACTGTAGCAGTTCCCTCCTCTTAAAACGTGCACAGTGCGACTAGTTCAGCCCCATCATGTTAATTCCAAAGCACGAAAAGGACAAAGAAACGTGTGGTCCCTCTTTCCCCTAAAGCAACACATGGTTCACAATAACATAAGCTGAATGGAAGGTACTATCAAGTTCTTGTTACGTAACTCTTTACTCTTGTCTGTAACAGACTAAGTAGGCTAGTGCCCCCATATATTAATTCTTTGAGGGCCCTACTTGAGTGATACCATTGGTCAAAATGCATCAGAAAGCATTGATCTTTACAGTTGATTGTTGCACTCTTCCTTTCCTTCTTGGTCTTTCAGCAGACCTCAAGAATGATAGAAAGCATTTGCTGCAACAGTGAAAAACTTGAACTGTAAAGCATTCAGTTGTTGATGACAATAAAACTTAGCCTACTATTCTCAAATTTTAGACAAACTCTAAATCTTAAAACTCTGAACAAATGAAAGCAGTGCACTACTGCACTAACTGAAGAAATGATCAATCTTGAGTTGTCTTATATGGAAGAAAAGGTAAACTATTATTGTCCTTGAATTTTATTGAATTTGGTAGAACACTAGAACATTTTGCTTTTGATTAAGACCTGCATAGTTAGCCCTCTAAACTAATTAATGGCAAATCACATGCTTAAGTTTTTGTTTTTTCTGACTGCTGTCGTTCAACATTATTGTCGACTTCAATAATAGTCCAGGGCAGGACCACAAAATGCCCAAGGATAATGCACTTATAAACAAAAGCAACCAATGTGTAATAATTGAAAGATTTACCCCAATGTTTATTAGCTGTCAGGAATTAATTAGAGCTGCCCAAATCTCAGCGGAAGCTTTTTCAAGAGCTGGACATGATACCTACAACTTATTTTCCTTTTCTTAGGACAATAAACTCATCTACACATTGAAAATATAACAAACTGAACCAGCTGTGACCAACTTATTTAGAGGTTAACTTGGGCATTTCATGGGCATCTAGTAAATCTTTAACCCAGTTGTCACATGCCAAGAAACTAGTGTCATGTGGCCACATGCTTGGGACTCCTCCCACCATGTTATAATCCCTGATGCAGGGGGAGTCAAATTAACAATCCTATCTTTCTTTGACTAATGACTAAGCATTTTAATTTTAATATGTAATGAACAGCCTTAAACTTATTTTTTAAGCCTTACTATAACTTCGAAATAGTCTAATCCCCTTCTGTCGTTTGTGTGTGTTCTTCTGTAATGCAGAGGCCACTATAAACTTTCTGAGCAATCTGAAAGAGAAACGCCTACATACATTCACTTGCTCTGCAGAAGTTTACTATTGATGTAATCACATTAACTTGTCATTTCACTCAGCGAGAATTTATTTTTACATAACTTTTTAATACTTACTAGTCGACTTTATTAATATCAATTGCCGCCACCAATCTTAAGATGAATTTTAGTGAAGTAAGAACATTTTTTTACAGTTGAGGGCAATCCTGTGTTTGTAATATTTTTCCAACTAAACTAATTTCTTTTGATATTACAAGCTTTTGAATTTAAGAACTCTGTTCTAACTTACTCCACCCATTTCTTACTGCTTGATCTGTTACAACTTCCAAGTGACATTGACCATACTAAATCTCTTTAGAAGTGTGTCAATATAAAAATATTTAGGCTGATGCAAGACATCTGCACAAAGCTCACAACCCAAAAAATAAAGGAAAAAATTAAGGTACTTGGTAATGGTAAAGCCCCTCCATAAATTTGAAAATTTATACTCCTTTCCCTCCCCTCTCTATCCATGGAATGGGAAAGTAAACTGGAAAAAAGAAACAAATAATTTATGATATGAAAACCAGACCAGACCGGTTGGTTGGACCGGTCCAACTGTGAACTGATAAACTGGAGAACCGGTAATGGATTAGTAAACCGGTATTAAACAGTCCAAACCGACCACGGTTTGGTTGGTTCTTGTTCAACTTTTAGAATACAAATTTGAAAACCAAAATATCTTAGGCTAGATTCGAACAAGGGTCACAAACAAAGCATTCCACATCAGCAAACCACTAAACCAAACTGGACTTTCAAACATAGTATATCTTTTCTTTTCTTTATACTAACAAAAAGAGGTGTGACATCCACATTAAAATTACTTTCGTCAAGAATCTGATATTGCCCCTTTAAATAACTATTGTTAACAATTTGTGTCAATAAGTTCAATATATATGTTATATACTTATATTAAATTTTTTATTTTTTAATAAATATATATGTGTTATCTTAGGTTACAAATTAAGTAATAATTTTTAAGTCTTAATAAATGTATACACTAATATTTTCTAAATTAAAAAATAAAATTATTTTAACATATTAAATAAATAAGTAGATTTATAATAAAAAATATTTATCAAGAAAAACAAATTTTAAACTTAATAAATCTTTGTGACATGAAAAAAATAAAATAAAATAAAATAAATTTTTATAAATAAAGATAAAATAAATAGCGAATGAGTGATATATATATATAATTGTTAACTAAATATACATATTAAATTTTAATATATATAAATATATATTTAATTATATTCCAATTCGATTATGGTTGAACCAGTAAACTTTAAATCAATAACTCAACCGATTCAATGACCGATTCAGCTTACAAATAATTAAAGCATTGAAACACGGGGGTTTAGACTTGCATGCAAAGAATGGCTAATGAAAAAGCTTTTGTCTTTTACTTGCCAAGGCGTCCATGTGCTGTCCCTATATTCTAAACAGAACCGTAGGTCACTTGTTTCGGGTTTGCCAGACCATTTGATTTTTATAATCTCACCGTCCTGAACAGTTAAAAAAGAGAGATTAAAATTATGTGAAACATTAAAAGCACTCCCTTCTCCTTTATAAATTGCAATTCTCATGCATATGAGCCTAAGCACACCTCTCAGTAGCCAAGTCCACACAACCGCAGCATCTCATCTCTCCGTACCCCAAGACAGAAAAAGAAAAAAAAATGGTCTCTCTCGAACCTGTTCTGGGTAACCCCAGATCCATTGATGCGCCTTCAAGTCCTAGAATGTCCTTCTCATCAGAGTTCTTAGATGAAACTAACTTCATCTCCATCAGTCCAAACTCTGCGTATGCAAGAGATCAAGAAAAGGAAGGCGAAAGAGCACGAAATCCAGATTTTGAGTTCCTCTCAAGCAATGTGAGTAACAACACTGTGTTAACTGCTGATGAGCTTTTCTTTGAAGGGAAGCTTCTTCCCTTTTGGCAGATGCAGCATTTAGAAAAGCTCAACAAGATCAGTCTCAAAGCCAAAGATGGAGAGGAAGAAGACGAAGAGGAAGAAGAGGAGGTGAGCAAAGATGAGAGTAGAGTGAACTGGTTTGTGGATGATGACCCATCTCCAAGGCCACCCAAGTGCACTGTTCTATGGAAAGAGTTACTGAGGTTGAAGAAGCAACGTGCTTCTTCTTTATCACCCTCTTCTTCTTCCTCATCTTCATCCTCTTCTGCCAGCTCACTTGGTGATATAGCTGCCAAAGAAGGGAAAGAAAGGTCAAGCAACAAAGAGCAGCATGTGAAGAGGATAAAGAAAGGGTTGGAGAAGACAAGGTCAGTGAGTATTCGAATTAGACCTATGATTAACGTGCCAATTTGCACACAGGTGAAAAGCAGTGCCTTGCCCCCTCTGTTTCCACTTAAGAAAGGAAGATTAGAGAGGTGAAGTTCAAAGATTTTGGAGCTCAAGTTTGTTTAGTGTGATCCTCAAGAGTTCTCAAATAAGTTTGTTATGTTTGCTTATTCCTTTTATTTATTCCAACAAATTATGTTTGCAAGCTAGATTAGGTGTTAATTGGGGTGAATCTGAGAAATTACAATGTAAATTCTGACTTGTATAATCATTGGATTGTGCATTCCCTTTGTATCACTAGAGGCCGGCAATATTCTGCATATCTGACTAGCTTATTAGGAAGGGGGGAAGTCATGTCACATGATGGATGCAGAGTTCCTTAATTTGTGAGTCCCACATGGGATCTTTCAGCCACAGAGATCTGATCAACGGACACAATATTAATGCGTGAGTGGTGAGACTTTCAGAGAGAGAGAGAAAGAGAGCAATTTGAGTGTACGCCTAAGTGAAAGATTTTAGGTATGTCAAGCATTTGAAACACAACGCTTAGAGTGACGAGGCAGAAATTTTTACATTTGCTTCAAAATAGACAATGACCCCTTGACTGGAGCTAACAGTAAAGTGCATTCACTGTAGTGGGATTGGACAAAAATTCAATTGATCCGAGTAGAATACTGTTCTCGTAAAGAAAAATAAATCTAAAGAAAAAAATATTTGGATAAATTGTAGAAGGCCATATTTAAACCTTTCATTGAATAAAATAAAAATAAATATATATGAGAAGACTCAAAACGACAATTTGTAAGAAATAAAATAAATAGAAATTGTATGACGGTAGAACACAGTATTTGATCTGACCTGTAAACGACATGATTTCAGGACTTGAATATCTTTGGTGGCTGATCTATTAACCTACAAGTATGAGAAAGACTTAGTTTTCCTTTGCGACTCACTGCTCTCTGGTTCTAGTAGGTAATAGGGCAATTGGAAGAGTGATTACTGTCAAGCGTACTGATGAAGACAGAGGGGACCTAGCCAAAACTATTTAACTTAGGGCATTTCCATCATGAACTTACTAGGTTAGGTCCACACTTCATATTCCACATTAATCGAATTAGGTGTTCTAAGCCCATTTGAATGGATCATTAATTATTAGCTTTATGCATCATCATTAACCTGTTTTTGTAAATCAAAATACTAATTAATTTTAGCCCACAAAATAATTAGATTATTTTAACATTTTCTCACTTTTTGAAAGACATTTATTTAAAACGACTCTCGGGCTAATATAACTTATTTTACAATGTGGCCACATTTCAAAAACTGTGATCCAAGATGCAACGCCTAATATGACTCTATTCAATCAAAGATCAAATAACATTGAATCATGACAATTAATATATCCTTTATTGATATAAGAGCAATCCATGGTTACAAATGTTATAAACCTTGTCGACCAATCATTAATGTGGAGTGTGGCAAGAAAATAGCATTCAAAATGATTCAAAATAGAAGTAATGCTATTTCATTGTAGTCTTAAATTTCTAATCGTAACATGCTATTTGAGTAAGAGAAAATTGCATAGTTCTTGAAGAATTATCATGTCTCAAAACATAAAATGGTATGACACCGAGTTTCCACAGAAAATTTACAATTGAAAAACATATGCAATATAACAATTGAAATGAATGCATAATCAATTGCATAAAAATGAAATAATACTCATCATCCATATGAAATAACAGACTAGGTATGATAAGTACAATGCAATAAAATAAAATTATGAAGAGCTCCCACTAACCAAGTACATCGAATGAATTCAAAATGCCCATATTCTTAACATGTCCTTTAAAGACAGCGGGCCGGAGACATTTGGTTAACGGATCAGCAAGCATGGAATCCGTATTGATGTGCTCAACAATAATGTCTTTGTTCTTCATAAGATCTCTGATAGTCAAATATTTCAGCTCCAAGTGTTTAGAACCACTGAACGTTTTGTTATTTTTAGTGAAAAACACAGTAGCATTATTGTCACATAAATTTTCAAAGGTTTAGAAACATAGTCCACAATGTGAAGTCCTATTACTAAGTTTCTCAACCATACAGCTTGAGTGGCAGCAGCATAATATGCAACAAATTCAGCTTGCATAGTAGAAGAGGCAACTAGAGTTTACTTTTTACTTTTCCAAGAAATCGCACCGCCAGCCAATATAAAAACATACCCGCAGGTTGACTTCTAGTCATTAGGGCACCGAGCAAGGTTTGACTTAGTATACCCTACTATCTCTAAGTCGTTGACTCTCCTATACACAAGCATATAATCTTTAGTTTTCTGTAAATACCTCATCACTTTCTTAGCAGCTACCAATGATCATTACCGGGGTTAGATTGAAATCTACCCAAAACACCAACTATATAGGTAATATCAGGTCTAGTACAAACCTGCAACGATCATTATCAAGGTTAGATTAATATTTACTCCTAACAGTAACTATGAAAGTAATATAGAGCACAGTGGATACCTGTGCATACATCAGGCTCCCTAGTGCACTAGCATATGGTTTATCTTTCATTTGGTCTTTTTCAAGTTCACGTTTGAGACATTGATTTTTACTGAATTTGTCACCTTTGATAACTGGAACATCACCTGGTTTGCAATTTTGCATATTGAATCTCTCAAGAACTCGACTTATGTAAGCCCTCTGTGACAATCCAAGCAGATAACGAAATCTAT
>NSJW01000926.1:0-13818 GCA_019955255.1 Castanospermum australe | reverse complement strand
ATTTCTTTTATTGTTTTTATTTTAATTCCTTGCAAATGCATTTATTTTGATTTTAGTTCTTCTGCCCATTTAAGTAGATAACGGAGTTAGTGACTTTAATTGAAAGAACAAAGCGAAAGGAAATAATACATAAGAGAGAAAAATAAAAATAAGTATACTTGTGAGGAATTAAAACGAAAAAATAATTACGAGTGATAAAAATAAAAGTAAATATATTTATGAGGGACTAAAATGAAAGGGAAAAAAACTTTGAAGGACCAAAATAAAGTAAGACATATATGTAGGGATTAAAATAATATTTTATTCTTTTATAGTTTAGATACTTATAGTTAATTATGTTTGAATTTGTCATGTTTCTATAAAAAAAATTTAGATCAATTTACTTCTAATTGAGTCATGAAAAAAGAATTGTGAAGTTAAATCAGATTTTTTTAAAGAGTATTGTAAAATAATAATTGAATTGACCCAAATTGAATTCAACTAATTAAAATTAGAGTCGGTTTGGTTCAATTATAAAATTAAAATAAATCTGTTTGATTTTCAATTAATAATCCATTAGTTTGATTTAAATTATTTTTATTTTCAAAATCTAATTAACCCAAAACAAAAACACCCGTAGAAGGGAGTATTCAAAGGTTTCATTTTTTTTTTTCTAAGAGCTGTAACTCGAATATACCGACTATTAATTTCACGTAAATTACTCTACATGCACAACTGTATCTTTGCATAAGTTTTGGCTTTCTACACCACGACTTAATCACATATTTGCTATCATTGAAACGAAAAAGTGTCATTGTTTATTTGGAAATTACTCCAATATTAATATTTTTTTAATATAAGTATTATATACTTTATAGATTTTAAATATTTATTGTGAAAACTAATAAATAATAAACACTAGTAAAAAAAAAAGATATCATAGCTAGAGGATCCACAATAATATTCCTTACAGCTTGACTTTAAGTAATTAGCATAATTAAAATTTGAATATGAGACTGTCTATTTACCCACACATTACATACTTGTCTACCACTAAATTAACTCATTGGACTTACTATCACTCTTATGAATAAGCATCTATTTTAATCATTGATGGCTCGATATCGGTTTAATAAATGGGGATAGATGTGAGGATTATATTACCTATCTTAAGAATACCCGCGATGCAACAATAATTTTTTCTTTTTTGAAACACTTTACATATATTATGATTTTATTTTTTGATTAAAATAAATAATTAGTTTTTATAATTTCACCCAATTTAGATTTTAGTCTTTATAACTTTTTTTTGTATATCGATCTTTATAGTTTTATTCATTTAGATTTTATTTTTTATTAATAAAGTATCAGTTTTTATATTTTTTACTCATTTGAGTTTTAGTTTCTATAACTTTTATTTAATAAGGTATTGATTCTTATTTTTCATAAAGGATTGGTCTCTATAATTTTTAATTATTAAGGTATTGGTCCTTCAGGGACCAACATTCAAATAAATAAAACTATAAGAATCAATATTTAAAGAAAAAAATTATAGGAACTAATTATTTATTTATTTTAATCATATTTTTTTATGATATTGTGAATATATATTTTCTTATTATTTTATAATATTTTTTTTCTAATGAATGAGTTTATAATGATAAAAAATATTTTAAAAAATTTATATCATTAAAATAATAAGTATTTATGTGAATTGATCATTATTAAATATAATTAAACTTAATATGTTATTTGTGATATATTATTTTAATTTTATAAATATTTTAAATTAGGATTAGACAAACTTATAGTATATGATTCTAAATATTATTTATTTTTGTTTTTAATTTGTAACTTTTAAAATTTCATTTAAATTATTAGATATATATCCATCCCATATAGAGATTTTAAATGGGTATAGAGAACACTTCTCGTCCCACGAGTCTCATTGACATTTCTAATTTTGGTTATTGATGAAAATAGATTGAGTAAATTATTTTAACTTCTTATCTGTTTATTTGCCTTTTCATAAATTTCTTTTTATTTTAAAAATTTACACATATCTCTTTAATATTTTAAAAAATTTACACACATATCTTAAATATTCAAATAGATCTCTTTATATTTGAAAAACACAATACACATAAATTCATTAAGAATAAAGGTTAGTGTAGGTTTTGAAAATAAAAAAAATTTATAAAAAAATAAAAAAGATATTAGAGTAATTTAATCAAATAAATTTTATATTTTATATTAGTCTTTAATTTATAAGCCACATTAAAATAATTTATAAATAACAATTTTTTTAAAAACATTTTTAGCCATCCATCTTGATTATAAAATCGTCATTTAATCATTTATGAGGTGTTGGTAAATAAATCAGTAATGTAAGATTAGTTGTATCTTTCGACGATAAATATGTTCTTTTTTTTTTTAATAAATGGATAAAGATGATGTTTGCTCCTCTTATTATGTTTTTTGTTTTTTGAAACTCCTCTTATTATGCGTTGTTGCTACCTGTTATATGTATCTCGTCGTTGATAATTAGAAGCAGCAGGGAATCATATTACCCCCGTATGTTCCGCATCGGATAAGGAAAAGAAATGTTTGATATTTGTCATCATTTTTTTTTTTAAATTTTAGATAGAATGAGATAATATGGTTGCTGATTTTGTATAAGTAATCATTTTTATCACTGTATTCTATCTAGCTAAATTTTAAAAGAAAATCTGATTATTTTTTTTTAGTGATAAGTGGCATTACTGGTTCTTATTATTGTGGATAATGGTGTCAGTTTCAGCTGTGAATTTCGCACCCTCAGTTGTCTGCATGATTTTTTTGTTTCGTAATTGGACGAAATTTTAGATGCATATGGGTCTCAAGTGATCGTTTGCTTTTGAACTCCTGAACAGTTGTTACTTGAGGTTGTGAAATTTGGTCTCTGGCCTTCCAGATTTGCCGTGGTTTCGATCTGTTTATCTATCCAACTTCATAGAACTCAGCGTCAAGGTATTCGGAATTAATTTCTGATAATCGATGATATTATATTGGTTTACCTTTCCAGTGTTTGGGTTTTCTCCGATTACCAAGCTGCGGACGGAGAAGAAGAAGATGTATTTGCTTTTTGGTTTATTTCTTGGTACTCTTTGGACTCTTAGATGACCTATTCAATTAATTAATTAATTAATTAATAAAGTGGGTTTTAATATTTACAGCCAGATTCTATGTTTGTGTAAGTTTAATTTGCGGATGTAAATTGATGGTCTTGTCATATTTTTCTGTTGGTTCATAGAGAGATTGAAAACTTCATTGGTGCCACGGAGGTTTTTCGAGTGATTATGGAGAAACAGAGCAACTTTTGGGCATCTACAATGGAAAAACAGCGAAGTTTTCGCCGGGTAATGGAAAAACATAAGAGTTTTCGAGGATTTATGGAAAAACAGAAAAGTTTTCGCATTGTGATGGAGAAGCAGCTCAGCTTCGTGGGAAGCGAGAGGAAAAAGAGCAAGGAATCCCCCGGGAAACGTGGTGACTCAGATTCATTTAGCAGCTCGGGCAGGGAACTTGAGTAGAGTGAAGGAGATAATTCAAAACTGTGCTAATTATGAGTCAAAGGATTTGTTGTCAAAGCAGAACCTGGAGGGGGAGACCCCTCTTTATGCCGCTTCAGAGAATGGTCGTGCTTTGGTTGTTAGCGAGATGTTGAAGAGCTTGGACCTGCAAACTGCGTCTATTGCGGCCAGAAATGGCTATGATCCATTCCATGTCGGAGCAAAGCTGGGTCATCTTAGTAAGTGATAGGATCTTGATTTTCCAAATTAATGTTAAGATTCTGATATCGATTCTGATTTTATAAATTTTAGGGATTGATATTAGTTAGGATTATGCTATATTATTTTTATATTTTATGATATTTTTTTGATTTGTTAGGATATGGCATCCAAGATCATGGCTTTGATACCAAATGAGTTCTTATGAAAAAATTGAAATGGGTGACCACTTCGAGGGGGTCTAGTCCTTCAAAGAAAAGCCTTAGGCTAATAGTTTTCTTATTCCTTGCAAAATAATCATACGACATCTACATATATAGTTTAGGAATCCTAAATAAAATAGGAAATAATATCCTAACAAATCAGAAAAATAACAAAAAATAGAAAAATAATATCAAGTAGAATCATAATTAATATCAATTCCTAAAATTTAGGAAATCAGAATCCTAACATTAATTTAAGAAATCAGGATCCTATCATTCTCCTCTCCTTCAAAACAGTTTTGTCCTCAAGACTTTAAAATTTAGGGGTACGGTTCCCCCATATAGTATCTTCATGTGGTAAATTAGACCATTGCACAAGAATATCCACAATAGCTCTATTATTAAGAGGGACCATGCGCCTATCAAGAATGACTTTTCTTTGGAGGACTAGACCCCCTCGAAATGGTCGCCTCTTTCAATTTTCTCATAAGAACCCTTGGATTCTTATCAGTAAGATACAACATGGTATTATGTTTGGGCCCTATAATTTTATTTTTTTTCTTGTGAACAGTTTTACTTGGTCAAGTGAGGGAACTTAATGCTAACCTAAAAAGACTGCTAATCATTCTCATGCTATATTATTTCTTTGTAATTGTTTGTGTCATAGTGAATGGGAAGAAGGTCACAACTCACAACCCTCACTTTGTTCTCTGGTTGGTTATCTTTCCTCACTCATTTTGCAGAAGCTCCACTGGTTATATATCTACTTATAAAGTTGGGGGCTTTTTAAAAATTTTGGTTGAAATCTCTACTTCATGTTTATCAGTTTGTCTTTCTCAATCTTATATATCCTAGAAATTTCAATCTCTACTTTCCTCTCTTTGTGAATTTGTGTGTGGGTGTGTGTCTTATTTATTGCTTCTTAGTTAGTTGAGATGTAAACCAAAACCCAAAATCCATATGGTCTTTTATCATTCCTTTACCATAATTTTGCTTGAATTAAGCAATTCAAATGTGTCACCTTTTGATTTGTTTAAAAAAGTTGTAGGACATTTGTGCTTCCTAGTTAATGAAACAATGTCCAGGAATTATTTTATTCTTCTCACCTCTGTCCAGCTTGTGCACCTGTCTCACTTTAAGCATATTGAAAATGAAGAAAAAAATGGAAATTAGAGAAAAGAGAAAGGTAGTTGTATTATTGTGGCTTGTCAGTCAATTGAGATGTCGATCTAATCTCAAAATTATAGTTTATTATTTTACAAACATAAATTTGGCTTCAATGATATTACTGCTTTTTCTTTCAAGATCATTGTGTTGTTTAAGTTTCAGATACATTACCATGGGTGAGAAGCCCAAGCAAGGAGTACCAAAGCTATTTTTCACAAATGTAGCATGTCTGTTATTCCATGTCTCTCACTATAGCTCTGATTGAGAAAAAAAGAATCTTGCGGAGGTGCTGAGAGAACTGCTGTACTCCTTTCCCAACTTGGCCATGACCACATATTTGTCAAATTCAACTGCATTACATACAGCTGCAACTCAAGGTCATATTGATGTGGTTAATCTTTATTAGAATATCTTTAGAAGATCTTTAGAATATATTGTGGAATCAATTAGTACTCTAATTGATGAAGCAATTTAGGAGTCATATCATAATTTTATTATATTTTCTTGATTTATTTCCTTATTTGATTAGGGTTACTAGAATATAAATAGAGATTAATGCTTTATTTTTTGTATCACATCAAGCACATCTAATACATCAATCGCATCTCTTTCATATTAACTTAATACTATTGTTTAATCTTCATTCTACTTTCTTCCTTCTCTCTACCTAAGCCCTATAATTTCAACATGGTATCAGAGCGGTACCATCCATCTACTTTAGGGTTTAGGGTTTAGGGTTTAGGGTTTAGGGTTTAGGGTTTAGGGTTTAGGGTTTAGGGTTTTAGGGTTTAGGGCAGGTTTTAGGGTTTAGGGTTTAGGGTTTAGGGTTTAGGGTTTAGGGTTTAGGGTTTAGGGTTTAGGGTTTAGGGTTTAGGGTTTAGGGTTTAGGGTTTTTAGGGTTTAGGGTTTAGGGTTTAGGGTTTAGGGTTTAGGGTTTAGGGTTTAGGGTTTAGGGTTTAGGGTTTAGGGTTTAGGGTTTAGGGTTTAGGGTTTAGGGTTTAGGGTTTAGGGTTTAGGGTTTAGGGTTTAGGGTTTAGGGTTTAGGGTTTAGGGTTTAGGGTTTAGGGTTTAGGGTTTAGGGTTTAGGGTTTAGGGTTTAGGGTTTAGGGTTTAGGGTTTAGGGTTTAGGGTTTTAGGGTTTAGGGTTTAGGGTTTAGGGTTTAGGGTTTAGGGTTTAGGGTTTAGGGTTTAGGGTTTAGGGTTTAGGGTTTAGGGTTTAGGGTTTAGGGTTTAGGGTTTAGGGTTTAGGGTTTAGGGTTTAGGGTTTAGGGTTTAGGGTTTAGGGTTTAGGGTTTAGGGTTTAGGGTTTAGGGTTTAGGGTTTAGGGTTTAGGGTTTAGGGTTTAGGGTTTAGGGTTTAGGGTTTAGGGTTTAGGGTTTAGGGTTTAGGGTTTAGGGTTTAGGGTTTAGGGTTTAGGGTTTAGGGTTTAGGGTTTAGGGTTTAGGGTTTAGGGTTTAGGGTTTAGGGTTTAGGGTTTAGGGTTTAGGGTTTAGGGTTTAGGGTTTAGGGTTTAGGGTTTAGGGTTTAGGGTTTAGGGTTTAGGGTTTAGGGTTTTAGGGTTTAGGGTTTAGGGTTTAGGGTTTAGGGTTTAGGGTTTAGGGTTTAGGGTTTAGGGTTTAGGGTTTAGGGTTTAGGGTTTAGGGTTTAGGGTTTAGGGTTTAGGGTTTAGGGTTTAGGGTTTAGGGTTTAGGGTTTAGGGTTTAGGGTTTAGGGTTTAGGGTTTAGGGTTTAGGGTTTAGGGTTTAGGGTTTAGGGTTTAGGGTTTAGGGTTTAGGGTTTAGGGTTTAGGGTTTAGGGTTTAGGGTTTAGGGTTTAGGGTTTAGGGTTTAGGGTTTAGGGTTTAGGGTTTAGGGTTTAGGGTTTAGGGTTTAGGGTTTAGGGTTTAGGGTTTAGGGTTTAGGGTTTAGGGTTTAGGGTTTAGGGTTTAGGGTTTAGGGTTTAGGGTTTAGGGTTTAGGGTTTAGGGTTTAGGGTTTAGGGTTTAGGGTTTAGGGTTTAGGGTTTAGGGTTTAGGGTTTAGGGTTTAGGGTTTTTAGGGTTTAGGGTTTAGGGTTTAGGGTTTAGGGTTTAGGGTTTAGGGTTTAGGGTTTAGGGTTTAGGGTTTAGGGTTTAGGGTTTAGGGTTTAGGGTTTAGGGTTTAGGGTTTAGGGTTTAGGGTTTAGGGTTTAGGGTTTAGGGTTTAGGGTTTAGGGTTTAGGGTTTAGGGTTTAGGGTTTAGGGTTTAGGGTTTAGGGTTTAGGGTTTAGGGTTTAGGGTTTAGGGTTTAGGGTTTAGGGTTTAGGGTTTAGGGTTTAGGGTTTAGGGTTTAGGGTTTAGGGTTTAGGGTTTAGGGTTTAGGGTTTAGGGTTTAGGGTTTAGGGTTTAGGGTTTAGGGTTTAGGGTTTAGGGTTTAGGGTTTAGGGTTTAGGGTTTAGGGTTTAGGGTTTAGGGTTTAGGGTTTAGGGTTTAGGGTTTAGGGTTTAGGGTTTAGGGTTTAGGGTTTAGGGTTTAGGGTTTAGGGTTTAGGGTTTAGGGTTTAGGGTTTAGGGTTTAGGGTTTAGGGTTTAGGGTTTAGGGTTTAGGGTTTAGGGTTTAGGGTTTAGGGTTTAGGGTTTAGGGTTTAGGGTTTAGGGTTTAGGGTTTAGGGTTTAGGGTTTAGGGTTTAGGGTTTAGGGTTTTAGGGTTTAGGGTTTAGGGTTTAGGGTTTAGGGTTTAGGGTTTAGGGTTTAGGGTTTAGGGTTTAGGGTTTAGGGTTTAGGGTTTAGGGTTTAGGGTTTAGGGTTTAGGGTTTAGGGTTTAGGGTTTAGGGTTTAGGGTTTAGGGTTTAGGGTTTAGGGTTTAGGGTTTAGGGTTTAGGGTTTAGGGTTTAGGGTTTAGGGTTTAGGGTTTAGGGTTTAGGGTTTAGGGTTTAGGGTTTAGGGTTTAGGGTTTAGGGTTTAGGGTTTAGGGTTTAGGGTTTAGGGTTTAGGGTTTAGGGTTTAGGGTTTAGGGTTTAGGGTTTAGGGTTTAGGGTTTAGGGTTTAGGGTTTAGGGTTTAGGGTTTAGGGTTTAGGGTTTAGGGTTTAGGGTTTAGGGTTTAGGGTTTAGGGTTTAGGGTTTAGGGTTTAGGGTTTAGGGTTTAGGGTTTAGGGTTTAGGGTTTAGGGTTTAGGGTTTAGGGTTTAGGGTTTAGGGTTTAGGGTTTAGGGTTTAGGGTTTAGGGTTTAGGGTTTAGGGTTTAGGGTTTAGGGTTTAGGGTTTAGGGTTTAGGGTTTAGGGTTTAGGGTTTAGGGTTTAGGGTTTAGGGTTTAGGGTTTAGGGTTTAGGGTTTAGGGTTTAGGGTTTAGGGTTTAGGGTTTAGGGTTTAGGGTTTAGGGTTTAGGGTTTAGGGTTTAGGGTTTAGGGTTTAGGGTTTAGGGTTTAGGGTTTAGGGTTTAGGGTTTAGGGTTTAGGGTTTAGGGTTTAGGGTTTAGGGTTTAGGGTTTAGGGTTTAGGGTTTAGGGTTTAGGGTTTAGGGTTTAGGGTTTAGGGTTTAGGGTTTAGGGTTTAGGGTTTAGGGTTTAGGGTTTAGGGTTTAGGGTTTAGGGTTTAGGGTTTAGGGTTTAGGGTTTAGGGTTTAGGGTTTAGGGTTTAGGGTTTAGGGTTTAGGGTTTAGGGTTTAGGGTTTAGGGTTTAGGGTTTAGGGTTTAGGGTTTAGGGTTTAGGGTTTAGGGTTTAGGGTTTAGGGTTTAGGGTTTAGGGTTTAGGGTTTAGGGTTTAGGGTTTAGGGTTTAGGGTTTAGGGTTTAGGGTTTAGGGTTTAGGGTTTAGGGTTTAGGGTTTAGGGTTTAGGGTTTAGGGTTTAGGGTTTAGGGTTTAGGGTTTAGGGTTTAGGGTTTAGGGTTTAGGGTTTAGGGTTTAGGGTTTAGGGTTTAGGGTTTAGGGTTTAGGGTTTAGGGTTTAGGGTTTAGGGTTTAGGGTTTAGGGTTTAGGGTTTAGGGTTTAGGGTTTAGGGTTTAGGGTTTAGGGTTTAGGGTTTAGGGTTTAGGGTTTAGGGTTTAGGGTTTAGGGTTTAGGGTTTAGGGTTTAGGGTTTAGGGTTTAGGGTTTAGGGTTTAGGGTTTAGGGTTTAGGGTTTAGGGTTTAGGGTTTAGGGTTTAGGGTTTAGGGTTTAGGGTTTAGGGTTTAGGGTTTAGGGTTTAGGGTTTAGGGTTTAGGGTTTAGGGTTTAGGGTTTAGGGTTTAGGGTTTAGGGTTTAGGGTTTAGGGTTTAGGGTTTAGGGTTTAGGGTTTAGGGTTTAGGGTTTAGGGTTTAGGGTTTAGGGTTTAGGGTTTAGGGTTTAGGGTTTAGGGTTTAGGGTTTAGGGTTTAGGGTTTAGGGTTTAGGGTTTAGGGTTTAGGGTTTAGGGTTTAGGGTTTAGGGTTTAGGGTTTAGGGTTTAGGGTTTAGGGTTTAGGGTTTAGGGTTTAGGGTTTAGGGTTTAGGGTTTAGGGTTTAGGGTTTAGGGTTTAGGGTTTAGGGTTTAGGGTTTAGGGTTTAGGGTTTAGGGTTTAGGGTTTAGGGTTTAGGGTTTAGGGTTTAGGGTTTAGGGTTTAGGGTTTAGGGTTTAGGGTTTAGGGTTTAGGGTTTAGGGTTTAGGGTTTAGGGTTTAGGGTTTAGGGTTTAGGGTTTAGGGTTTAGGGTTTAGGGTTTAGGGTTTAGGGTTTAGGGTTTAGGGTTTAGGGTTTAGGGTTTAGGGTTTAGGGTTTAGGGTTTAGGGTTTAGGGTTTAGGGTTTAGGGTTTAGGGTTTAGGGTTTAGGGTTTAGGGTTTAGGGTTTAGGGTTTAGGGTTTAGGGTTTAGGGTTTAGGGTTTAGGGTTTAGGGTTTAGGGTTTAGGGTTTAGGGTTTAGGGTTTAGGGTTTAGGGTTTAGGGTTTAGGGTTTAGGGTTTAGGGTTTAGGGTTTAGGGTTTAGGGTTTAGGGTTTAGGGTTTAGGGTTTAGGGTTTAGGGTTTAGGGTTTAGGGTTTAGGGTTTAGGGTTTAGGGTTTAGGGTTTAGGGTTTAGGGTTTAGGGTTTAGGGTTTAGGGTTTAGGGTTTAGGGTTTAGGGTTTAGGGTTTAGGGTTTAGGGTTTAGGGTTTAGGGTTTAGGGTTTAGGGTTTAGGGTTTAGGGTTTAGGGTTTAGGGTTTAGGGTTTAGGGTTTAGGGTTTAGGGTTTAGGGTTTAGGGTTTAGGGTTTAGGGTTTAGGGTTTAGGGTTTAGGGTTTAGGGTTTAGGGTTTAGGGTTTAGGGTTTAGGGTTTAGGGTTTAGGGTTTAGGGTTTAGGGTTTAGGGTTTAGGGTTTAGGGTTTAGGGTTTAGGGTTTAGGGTTTAGGGTTTAGGGTTTAGGGTTTAGGGTTTAGGGTTTAGGGTTTAGGGTTTAGGGTTTAGGGTTTAGGGTTTAGGGTTTAGGGTTTAGGGTTTAGGGTTTAGGGTTTAGGGTTTAGGGTTTAGGGTTTAGGGTTTAGGGTTTAGGGTTTAGGGTTTAGGGTTTAGGGTTTAGGGTTTAGGGTTTAGGGTTTAGGGTTTAGGGTTTAGGGTTTAGGGTTTAGGGTTTAGGGTTTAGGGTTTAGGGTTTAGGGTTTAGGGTTTAGGGTTTAGGGTTTAGGGTTTAGGGTTTAGGGTTTAGGGTTTAGGGTTTAGGGTTTAGGGTTTAGGGTTTAGGGTTTAGGGTTTAGGGTTTAGGGTTTAGGGTTTAGGGTTTAGGGTTTAGGGTTTAGGGTTTAGGGTTTAGGGTTTAGGGTTTAGGGTTTAGGGTTTAGGGTTTAGGGTTTAGGGTTTAGGGTTTAGGGTTTAGGGTTTAGGGTTTAGGGTTTAGGGTTTAGGGTTTAGGGTTTAGGGTTTAGGGTTTAGGGTTTAGGGTTTAGGGTTTAGGGTTTAGGGTTTAGGGTTTAGGGTTTAGGGTTTAGGGTTTAGGGTTTAGGGTTTAGGGTTTAGGGTTTAGGGTTTAGGGTTTAGGGTTTAGGGTTTAGGGTTTAGGGTTTAGGGTTTAGGGTTTAGGGTTTAGGGTTTAGGGTTTAGGGTTTAGGGTTTAGGGTTTAGGGTTTAGGGTTTAGGGTTTAGGGTTTAGGGTTTAGGGTTTAGGGTTTAGGGTTTAGGGTTTAGGGTTTAGGGTTTAGGGTTTAGGGTTTAGGGTTTAGGGTTTAGGGTTTAGGGTTTAGGGTTTAGGGTTTAGGGTTTAGGGTTTAGGGTTTAGGGTTTAGGGTTTAGGGTTTAGGGTTTAGGGTTTAGGGTTTAGGGTTTAGGGTTTAGGGTTTAGGGTTTAGGGTTTAGGGTTTAGGGTTTAGGGTTTAGGGTTTAGGGTTTAGGGTTTAGGGTTTAGGGTTTAGGGTTTAGGGTTTAGGGTTTAGGGTTTAGGGTTTAGGGTTTAGGGTTTAGGGTTTAGGGTTTAGGGTTTAGGGTTTAGGGTTTAGGGTTTAGGGTTTAGGGTTTAGGGTTTAGGGTTTAGGGTTTAGGGTTTAGGGTTTAGGGTTTAGGGTTTAGGGTTTAGGGTTTAGGGTTTAGGGTTTAGGGTTTAGGGTTTAGGGTTTAGGGTTTAGGGTTTAGGGTTTAGGGTTTAGGGTTTAGGGTTTAGGGTTTAGGGTTTAGGGTTTAGGGTTTAGGGTTTAGGGTTTAGGGTTTAGGGTTTAGGGTTTAGGGTTTAGGGTTTAGGGTTTAGGGTTTAGGGTTTAGGGTTTAGGGTTTAGGGTTTAGGGTTTAGGGTTTAGGGTTTAGGGTTTAGGGTTTAGGGTTTAGGGTTTAGGGTTTAGGGTTTAGGGTTTAGGGTTTAGGGTTTAGGGTTTAGGGTTTAGGGTTTAGGGTTTAGGGTTTAGGGTTTAGGGTTTAGGGTTTAGGGTTTAGGGTTTAGGGTTTAGGGTTTAGGGTTTAGGGTTTAGGGTTTAGGGTTTAGGGTTTAGGGTTTAGGGTTTAGGGTTTAGGGTTTAGGGTTTAGGGTTTAGGGTTTAGGGTTTAGGGTTTAGGGTTTAGGGTTTAGGGTTTAGGGTTTAGGGTTTAGGGTTTAGGGTTTAGGGTTTAGGGTTTAGGGTTTAGGGTTTAGGGTTTAGGGTTTAGGGTTTAGGGTTTAGGGTTTAGGGTTTAGGGTTTAGGGTTTAGGGTTTAGGGTTTAGGGTTTAGGGTTTAGGGTTTAGGGTTTAGGGTTTAGGGTTTAGGGTTTAGGGTTTAGGGTTTAGGGTTTAGGGTTTAGGGTTTAGGGTTTAGGGTTTAGGGTTTAGGGTTTAGGGTTTAGGGTTTAGGGTTTAGGGTTTAGGGTTTAGGGTTTAGGGTTTAGGGTTTAGGGTTTAGGGTTTAGGGTTTAGGGTTTAGGGTTTAGGGTTTAGGGTTTAGGGTTTAGGGTTTAGGGTTTAGGGTTTAGGGTTTAGGGTTTAGGGTTTAGGGTTTAGGGTTTAGGGTTTAGGGTTTAGGGTTTAGGGTTTAGGGTTTAGGGTTTAGGGTTTAGGGTTTAGGGTTTAGGGTTTAGGGTTTAGGGTTTAGGGTTTAGGGTTTAGGGTTTAGGGTTTAGGGTTTAGGGTTTAGGGTTTAGGGTTTAGGGTTTAGGGTTTAGGGTTTAGGGTTTAGGGTTTAGGGTTTAGGGTTTAGGGTTTAGGGTTTAGGGTTTAGGGTTTAGGGTTTAGGGTTTAGGGTTTAGGGTTTAGGGTTTAGGGTTTAGGGTTTAGGGTTTAGGGTTTAGGGTTTAGGGTTTAGGGTTTAGGGTTTAGGGTTTAGGGTTTAGGGTTTAGGGTTTAGGGTTTAGGGTTTAGGGTTTAGGGTTTAGGGTTTAGGGTTTAGGGTTTAGGGTTTAGGGTTTAGGGTTTAGGGTTTAGGGTTTAGGGTTTAGGGTTTAGGGTTTAGGGTTTAGGGTTTAGGGTTTAGGGTTTAGGGTTTAGGGTTTAGGGTTTAGGGTTTAGGGTTTAGGGTTTAGGGTTTAGGGTTTAGGGTTTAGGGTTTAGGGTTTAGGGTTTAGGGTTTAGGGTTTAGGGTTTAGGGTTTAGGGTTTAGGGTTTAGGGTTTAGGGTTTAGGGTTTAGGGTTTAGGGTTTAGGGTTTAGGGTTTAGGGTTTAGGGTTTAGGGTTTAGGGTTTAGGGTTTAGGGTTTAGGGTTTAGGGTTTAGGGTTTAGGGTTTAGGGTTTAGGGTTTAGGGTTTAGGGTTTAGGGTTTAGGGTTTAGGGTTTAGGGTTTAGGGTTTAGGGTTTAGGGTTTAGGGTTTAGGGTTTAGGGTTTAGGGTTTAGGGTTTAGGGTTTAGGGTTTAGGGTTTAGGGTTTAGGGTTTAGGGTTTAGGGTTTAGGGTTTAGGGTTTAGGGTTTAGGGTTTAGGGTTTAGGGTTTAGGGTTTAGGGTTTAGGGTTTAGGGTTTAGGGTTTAGGGTTTAGGGTTTAGGGTTTAGGGTTTAGGGTTTAGGGTTTAGGGTTTAGGGTTTAGGGTTTAGGGTTTAGGGTTTAGGGTTTAGGGTTTAGGGTTTAGGGTTTAGGGTTTAGGGTTTAGGGTTTAGGGTTTAGGGTTTAGGGTTTAGGGTTTAGGGTTTAGGGTTTAGGGTTTAGGGTTTAGGGTTTAGGGTTTAGGGTTTAGGGTTTAGGGTTTAGGGTTTAGGGTTTAGGGTTTAGGGTTTAGGGTTTAGGGTTTAGGGTTTAGGGTTTAGGGTTTAGGGTTTAGGGTTTAGGGTTTAGGGTTTAGGGTTTAGGGTTTAGGGTTTAGGGTTTAGGGTTTAGGGTTTAGGGTTTAGGGTTTAGGGTTTTAGGGTTTAGGGTTTAGGGTTTTAGGGTTTAGGGTTTAGGGTT
>NSJW01000923.1:0-87027 GCA_019955255.1 Castanospermum australe | reverse complement strand
TTGTAAATTTGAATGATTGATGTTAGACTTAGGTGCTTTCATAATGTCATGCCTGAATCTGTTTATAATTCTCTTGCTTGTCCTTTGCGTGCAACTAGTTTGTTGTTATCTAGTTAGCTAATAGGAGTAATGCTCACCCTGCCGGTCTGATTGAGGATGTTTTAGTTAGAGTAAATGAATTAATATTCCCTGCTGATTTTTACATTTAGAGATGGAGGGTGAGTCTCTACAGTGGACCCCCAATTATTCTCGGAGGCCTTTCTTGAAAACAACTAGGACTAAGATAGATGTGCATTCTGGTACTCTTTCCATGGAATTTGGTGATAGTATTGTGCATTTTAATATCTTTGATGCCATGAAACATCCTAGGGAAGAGCATTCAGTTTTGTTCATTGATGTGATTGATGATGTGGTTGATGATCTTTATGCTGAATTGTGTGTTGATTATCCAGATTTTGCATCTGTTAATGATGTTGTTGTTTTGTGGTTGTACTGATAATGAATGGTGCCCTGTTTGCACTGAATTTTCATGCTTTTCGAATATTTTAAGATACACTAAATAGTAATGATGATTATGATTCAATTGGTGATTCTGACTTGCCTACTGATGGTAATTCTAATGTGAACATTGTGCAGTCCGGGCAAAGTTATGCTTTCTTGAATTTATTTTTAGGCACTATAGGTTCAACTGATGTACATGCTGTAGAATTGGTGCAACCCACCAAGCTTCTTCCCTCTACTGAGCAGCCGTCTAAGTTGGAGTTGAAATCTCTGCCTGATCACTTAAAATATGCCTTCTTGGAAGGAGAATGAGCAGCTGCCAGTCATTGTGGGCAAGAAACCTTCTATCTGATCAAGAGGAGCAGCTGCTAAGATTATTGAAGGAAAATAAGAAGGCGATTGGGTGGACTTTAGCTGACATTGTTGGCATTAGCCCTTCCATGTGTATGCATTGAATTTCATTGGAAGATGGGTTCTAAGCTACTGAGGCAACCTCAGAGGCACTTGAATCCCCTTATTCTGGATGTGGTGAAGAAAGGAAGTGACTAAGCTCCTACAAGCTGGCATTATCTACCCCATCTCTGACAGCCAATGGGTCAGCCCAGTTCAGGTAGTTCCCAAAAAGTCTGGAGTGACTGTAGTGGCCAACCAGAAAAAATGAGCTAATTCCCACAAGAGCTCAGAACAGCTGGAGAGTTTGTATAGACTATCGGAAGCTCAACCAAGCCACCCGCAAGGATCACTATCCTTTACCCTTTATTATCAGATGTTGGAGCAACTGGCTGGCAAGTATCACTATTGTTTCTTGGATGGCTACTCAGGCTACTTCCAAATCCATATTTGCACCTGAAGATCAAGAGAAAGACTACCTTCACATGCCCCTTTGGAACATTTGCATACAGAAGGATGCCCTTTGAACTCTGCAATGCGCTTGGAACCTTTCAGCGGTGCATGGTAAGCATCTTTTTTGAATTTTTAGAGGATTGCATGGAAGTATTTATGGATGTTGTTACTGTGTATGGGTCTTCTTTTGATGCATGCTTGGGTAGTTTGGCTAGAGTCTTGAATAAATGTATTGAGACCAATCTTGTGTTTGAACTTTGAGAAATGTCATTTCATGGTTGAGTCCGGGATAGTTTTAGGACACATAGTGTCTAGAAAGGGTATTGAGGTAGATCCTGCTAAGATAGATGTTATTACTGCTTTACCCTACCCCGCGTCTGTGCGGAAAGTGCGTTCTTTTCTTGGTCATGCAAGATTCTACCGGCGCTTCATCCAGAACTTTAGCAAGATTGCCTGGCCCCTATCCAACCTTCTGCAGCACGACACAGATTTTGTGTTTGATGATGAGTGTAAGTTGGCCTTTAATCAATTGAAGCGCTGCCTGACCACAACTCCCGGTGATCCAGTCGCCAGATTGGTCTCTTCCATTTGAGCTGATGTGTGATGCCTCCAACTATGCTATTGGTGCAGTTCTTGCTCTGCGGGTCAATAAGGCTCCTCATGTCATTGCCTATGCCTCTAAGACTTTAGGATTCTGCCCAGTCTAATTACACAACCACTGAGAAAGAACTTTTGGCTGTAGTTTTTGCACTTGATAAGTTAGGTCATATCTGCTAGATACTAGGGTGATTGTCTTTTCTGACCATGCAGCCTTGAAGTTTCTTTTGAAAAAGGCAGATGCTAAGCCTCAACTTATTCGGTGGATGTTGTTGCTCCAAGAATTCGAACATTGAGATTAAGGATAGAAGTGGAGCAGAGAACTAGGTAGCTGATCACTTGAGTCGGATCACTCACCATCCTTCTGACCTCTCTTCCATTCGGGATGATTTTCCTGATGAGCAGCTTTTACTGCTACAAGGTAAGCTTCCATGGTATGCTAACTTGGTAAATTATTTGGTTGCTGGTGTTTTACCTACTGATTCGACTAAGGCCCAGACTCTGAAATTGAAAAGTGAATCTAAATACTATGTTTGGGATGACCCTTATTTGTGGAGATTCTGTAATGACCAAGTAATTAGGAGATGTGTGCCTGATAATGAGTTTCATTCCATTTTACATTTTTGCCATGCTTCTGCCTGTGGTGGTCACTTTGGACCCCAAAAGAACTGCTAGGAAAGTGTTAGATTGTGGTTTATTTTGCCTTCCTTGTTTCATGATTCATATCTATTTGCAAGTCATGTGAGAACTGTCAGAGGGTAGGGAGTATTTCCCATAGGCATGAGATGCCCCAGCAACCTTATATTGTTTTGTGAAGTTTTTGATGTTTGGGGTATTGATTTTATGGGTCCATTTCCTGTTTCCCATGGTTTTACTTACATATTGCTGGCTGTTGATTATGTCTCAAAATGGGTTGAGGCGAAAGCCACCCGACTGATGATTCTGCGGTGGTTGTAGATTTTATCAGGTCTCACATTTTCTGCAGGTTTGGTGTTCCTAGAGCTATTATCAGTGACCAGGGCTCTCATTTTTGTAACCGAAGCATGGATGCTTTATTACGGAAGGTATGGAGTGATTCACAAGGTTGCCACAGCATACTACCCACAGACCAATGGCCAAGCTGAAATCTCGAACAGAGAGATTAAGCAAATCCTTCAAAAGACTGTTAACTCTAATCCGGAAAGATTGGAGCAAGAGGCTAGATGACGCTTTGTGGGCATATCGGACTGCCTACAAGACTTTGATTGGGATGTATCCCTATCGGCTTGTCTTTGGTAAGGCATGTCATCTTCCGGTAGAGTTGGAGCATCAGGCATATTGGGCCATTAAGCAGTACAACATAGATTTGACCCAGTCGAGGGTGGAGAGGAAGCTGCAATTGCAAGAGCTGGAAGAGCTTAGATTGGATGCCTATGAGAGTTCGCGTTTATACAAGGAAAAGACAAAGGCATTCCATGATAAGCAAATCCTGAGAAAAAGAGTTTGTTGTGGGCCAGAAAGTCCTCTTATTTAACTTCCGTCTCAAATTTATGCCTGGTAAACTTAGATCTAGATGGGATGGTCCTTTTGTGATTACTAATATTTTTCCTTTTGGTGCAGTAGAACTGTGTGATGAGCAGGACCAGGAGTACTTTCACAGTGAATGGACATCGCCTTAAAGCATTTTTATGAGGGACCCCAGTAGCAGCCTGTAGAGGCAGAGATTAGGCTCACTGATGCCACGTACCCTCCCTCAGGAGGATAGGGAGTCTTCTTTCGTCTTTTCTCTATTTTTCTTTTTTTTTCTTTGCATTTTTAATTTCAACTTTGATTGTTAATAACAGGATTTTGTGAATAATACAGTCTGAACCCTTTTTGTGATAATTGTTGAGATGTACATAGTTTTCAACTTGGATATTTTGTTTTTGATGGATCATTCTGGTTGGACTGAATTTCTCAACTCTTAGATTATCTGACTTGGTAGTTGATTTTGTGATGCTGATTGCGTGCTGGTATTGACCCTTGTCAGATTTTGGGCCTGTGTGAATGGAATTTATTTTCTGTCATTCTTTCTTTCTTGTGTGTTCTTGCTCATGATTTTGTTCTCTAGAACTTGCCCTTTTTCTTTTTGAAACTACATTTTTCACTGGCATGCATAAATATGATAGAGGCCTTCTTTCTTTTATTTACCACTTTGGCCAGATAGCCATCCCTTGCATTATATTCCCGTTGGTTAGCCCCTTCGTGCCTTTTTGTATCATCCTTGTCTTAGCCACATTACAAGCCTAAGCGTAAAACCATTTTATTCTGTACCTTGGAAATTTATTAAGCATTGGTTTCACCTTAGTGTTGTGTTTAAGTGTGGGGGTTGCCCAGGGCGTGCAACATTTTAAGTGTGGGGGAGGTATCCGATGCTAATTGTCATTTGGCATTAATTTGGTCATTGTGCTTGTATAAGTAATTGTGGAATTCTTCTCAAAAAAAAAAAAATAATAAAAAATAAAAAAAATAAAAAATAAAAAATAAAAAATAAAAAAAATGTCAATTTGAAAAAAAAAATTTGGTGTAATAATGAGTTTTGGGGAAGGAAAAGAGTTTTGTTGAAAAAGGTGACTTGTTTATAAAAGTGCATTTCATTTAGTTGGTTTTGAGCAAACCTTTGTGTTTCTTTGACTAATGCTCTTTTAAATTTCTTGGGTGCTTAGCCTTTCATTTCCAAACTTGTCCATACCTTTACCATAGCCCCATTACAACCTTGAATAATAAGTCCTCTTGATTTGTGCATGCATGTGTTTTGAGTAGTGGAGAAGTAGAATTTGAGCAAGCTTATGGTAGGGCAATTTTCTTGAGTGGAATTTGAGTGATACACTTGCTACCCTATACACTTGAGAGATTGATTGAGAGCATACCTTGAGAGGCCATTTTGCGTGATTAGCATCATCAATTGAGATTATCATGTTTTATAATTTGAGATGAAGAAATTTCTGTCATGATTGGTTGATCTTTTGAAGTTTTGTGTTCCTTGTTCAAGTTTTGCATTCTTGACAATTATTAGAAAGGAGAGGTTTATCTTTTAGTCTTTTTCTTTGTTTTATCATTTCTTTAGTTTTGTTTTGAGTTTTTAATTTTGCCCAGAGTGCAAAAGGATAAGTGTGAGGGCATTTGATAATTAAATTTTATCACACTTAATTGTTGCATTTGATTAATGATTTTTAGGGCTGTTTAGTGTGTAATTAATGATTTTTGGTCTAAATTGGGCTTTGGACTTTTAATTGGATTTAATTCATTTTCATGCTATTTTTCCAGATTTACACTGTTCCAGTATTTTTGATCATAACTTTTGTTTTAGGTATCCGATTAACCTCATTCTTATTTCGTTTTGCAGATAAACTCAAAGAGCTACAAATGGTATTAGAGGCTTGAAGGCCAAATTCGGATAAGAAGGCAGTCAAAATTGGAGCCAAAGTCAGTCACGAAATTCTGGAGCTATGTTTAGTTAATTGGGCTTAACTTTGTAATTAGGAGTCCAAATTACCTAGGACCAAAGCCATTAGTTATGTTTTTAATTTGGGCCAGTTTTAGAGCCCTAACCTTGTTTAGTTTTAGGTTTAAATAGCATATTAGGGCAACATGAACAGCAGCTTTTGATTTTTGAGAAATTTCAGATCTAACACCTCTATCTTTTCTCTCTTCTGTTCATCTTGTTCTTCTTTTTCTTTCCTTTTTCGTTTTCTTTTTTTTTCCCAACCATGGTAGGCTAACTTTTCCATTCAATCAACCCATGAGTTGAGGTTTCTGCTATTGAATCCAGAGGACCCGTGCTCTCCATGAACTGAATCCGTTTGTCTTCCCCTTTACTCGAATTGAGCAACACGATTGTGTACGTTGAATCCGAGCGGATGAGGTTTGTCCATGAGGTTTGTTTATGATTTCTGTATTTTGATCATTCAGGGGAAGGGATTAAATATTAGATTTAATATTTAGGTTGATTAACCTAAGGGACTTAAAATCAAAACAGGTTGAAGTGAACATTGTGCAATGGCATGAGTGAACACGCCAAGAGTTTGATTAAATGCTAGGTGATTGTCTAGTAGAGAGGGTTCCTATATGAATGCAGGGATTCCGATTTGTTTAGGGTCAACCACGAGATTCAGTAATTCTTTGTCCAGTGACGGATGTCCTTGAAACCTCAATTCTGGGTTGGTTGATTGCTTTTAAATTGTTAATTTCGTTTTAATCTCTTGCTTTAATTTTTAATCGAATTAAAACCCCCCTGTTTATTGTTTTGTTTTTAATTGAGTGATTTAGTTCTATGCAAAAATCCTTGGGAGACGATCCAGGTTGTCCTATATTACAAATTTCTTTATAAAAGCCTGGTTAATTTGAGTGAGTCTGACAGTTTACGTCACTGGTGTATTGTGGTACACAGGAACAACTAGCTGATATAATGACTAAACCCCTCAAGCTAGATGCTTTCTTGAAGCTACGAGGGTTGCTAGGAGTCTGTTCTGAAACTGATATAAACTGATGCATATAGCATTCAGTTTAAGGGAGGAATTATTAATATTTAGTACGTAGGTGGTTACTATTTTGTTAATAAGGTCCTATTCTTTAGGACTCCTGTTTATTGTCAGTTATCCTAGTTCTATCCCATTATTAGGAGTTATCAAACGTGAGGTGTTGGTTTCTAGTTTCAGTTATTATGTAAGGCTATATATTAGCCAATATTATTTTAATGAATGAAGAAATTTTTTTCCGATTCTCTGTTTTTCTTTGTCATTAGAAATAACACAAAGCTGGTGGAGAGTCCAAGCTATTTTCTTCGTGTGCTTGGCAGAGGACACTGAAGAGTGAAGAGGGAACACTGACTAGATGATTTGAATATGGCGTGGGGTATCATAAAAGTGCCACATGATCTATATATATAGAATCTCTCACGCATTTCCGGTCAAGTAGCTATTCAATGATATGAATGGAGGTTTTTCAATTTTCATCAAGACTCCGTGAGTTTTCATTCGCTGCATGCACACGCCTTTTCTTGTGGAAACTCTTGGTTATGTCTGTCTTTGGCGGTTGTTCTGTGTTTTCTATTCCTCGCGACTATGATCTATTTGATTTCTTGAAATTAAGGTGATAAGTGGAGATGAAACCAATGCCTTTTTGAGAAAGCGACGTGTTTGGGTGGCACTCGAGCGCCCGCCACTCCAAGCTATTTTTCGGATTGATAGAATCAGCCTAATAATTCATATGAGAGATGCTACATTCTCTACAGTAATTTTCTTTTAGACTAATTCTTTTAAGATAATTTAACATTACTCGTACTTTTTTGTTTTTACTTGCCTGCAGAACAGACAAGTTTGACACAGCTCAAAGAGTACTCAGAGAGTATGAGAATGGTATGGATGGAAGTTGAAGATTAGGCTAATAGGGACTTGTAACACGGTACACTACCCTACCAGACTGCTACTCACGCAGCGACAAAGGAAATTAAAAGTCAAGATATTTGAATAAAAAAATTTTTTAGTTTAAAAATTAAATGTATCAAATTTTTGTTGAAGTTGAGCGCAACAATATTTCGTTTTATAAAATTTATTAATAATTGAGTACTCAATGTCAAACTTTTTAACAATAATTCTGTCAATATAAGTGATTGAATAATTAGTTAAAAACTCATCTATCCTTAAGTAAAACACTTCGGCATTTATTCATAAATTTCATCCCATTATTATGAACTTTAGTAATAGTAAGTAAAATCATAATTAAAACACTCAAATTAAGCTGTTTTTGAAACTTATAATAACAAAATTATATATTTATGAGCATATATTATATATACTTACAGTTTTTATATTTCTTACTAAAATTGTCTGTGAATATACCTTATAATGATTCTTCTAACATGAATATCATAATAGGAAATTGGATCAATGTGGAGGATCAGGGCTCCTGCTGGTCCCCATGTATCCATCCCTGCTGCTACTAGAGTCTTGAGTTACTAAACTACTACGTACATATGTTTAAAGGGAATACTTAGGTAATTTTCTTATTATTATTATTATTATTGTTGTTGTGTTATTTATTGGTTGTTGGTTATACCGTATGGACTTAAAATGTAAGAAATTCTTTAAGACACTGCTTATGATCATATTATCATTAGACACTTTTACTCAATAATTGACTCATTTTTAAATTCTCATTAAAATCACATAGATTCTCTTATTATGATATAAATACACATATAAAACTAAATCATACAACTATACAAGGCACGTGGCTTTAATGAAAATTTAAAAATATGGGTTTCTTTGAACACGAACAACCAAAAAAAAAAAAAAAAGAAAGAAAACTTTTGTGCACTGGGGGTCTTAGACTGTTGACCAGTTAAAATATGGCCACAACATGGGCCTATGATGGGTTAGTTAGAGTTGTTCATTACTGTCCGAGCAAGCGTTCTTGGATTCTCTTCCAAGGAATGCCTGTTTCTAAGCCTAACCAGCTAATGTCCAAAAAAAATAAATCCTAACAAGCCTTCTCGTTGGGTGGATGTAAGCACTAAGCAGTTGTGTTTTAGAGCAGGCCTGGTCCTTATCGTTTCGGGCAATGCAACGTGCCAACATGTCCTAAAAATTGGCTCAAGCGCAACGTTGACGTGTCTTGTGAATTGAAGCTGATTCAAAATTCGCGGTTGAGTTGAGTACCAAGAGCTGGAGGCTTCTCATCCAGTTGATCAACCAAGAAGTAGTCCAATGTGTTCAACAAGGAGAAAACGAGTCATCTAGAAAGAAGGCACACTTATATATACAATCACAAATTAGATGTTTATCAATGTTTAATTTATCCGATTCAAAACTCATATTTTATGTGAAATTATTCAATGATTAAATCGATATATTCTCTCATAGAGAGAAAGAGAGTATACCAGTAGTTCACAACATTTTAACCAGTTTTTTATGTTAATAATAAGGATTTTTTTAATAATTTTCATTTAATTTAAATTTTTAATAAAATCTAATTAGTCTGTGAGAACTTTGACAATTTATCGGCTAATTCAAACTCAAAACAATAAAACGAGGTACAAATTCATTCACCATATTCAGTGATATTTTAATCAAATTATTATCAATATATATTTATTTTACAATAAATTTCTCAATACATCGGAAAATATTAGTTCCCATCGGAGTCAAAATATACAAAGGGGTAATTGACGAGTTAAATGAACATAATAGAGACAAAGGATCCTGGAAAGCAAAAACAGAAGAGCGACACTGATGCTGGGGTTTTGTTTTGTTTTGTCCATATATGGTTACATATCACGCACTAGTGCTTTTGCTTAAAATGCCATTCAGTTCTGGCTCGGACTACCTCTGCTTTGTTGTCTTGCAGATGAAGCAGGTGTGTGTATTGCAGGTCGGGTTTTCTGTTGATGGAATTGTCATCGGAGGTGCCGGTCACCCTCGCTGTTGGGCTGGTCAAGGACTCCAACAAATTTGATTGCGTGCATTCACGCCGAAACTCCAAAGTCATGCTTGTCATATTATAATCTTCTAACACTTCTATTGGCACGCTCTGCACCAAGCAAATCAACATTCATGCCAAATGGTTACTACTTTTTACCTAACAAGTTATTCATCACCAAATTCTATCAACATCAAACAAGGCTGGTATTATTCCTATCTTCGATGAGTATATTATTGGTCATAAATAGTGTCTTGCTATTAGCTTGCTTGTAAGTTATTCTCTCTCATTCGGTGTATGTACCTCTAAAATCCAACCAATGTATTTCACATTGTTCACGTGCTGGTTAGCATCCATGTCGTTCCACCTTGGCTGGATTGCATGCAATTAAAGAAGAAATCAGTACAATGGTAGTTCAAGTAAGTGTTGCACTGGATTTTTATAGCCATGGAGAAAGAAGGGGTTTGACTGAAGTGGTAATAGAGAGAAGGGGGAGTCTATATGATCCAACTTACAGCCAATCCAGATCGAATTCTCTCAGCAGTGTCATCAGTGAGCTTGTGTATCGTTTCACAATCTGTTTCCTCACTGGCAATGGCAATTCTATCAAGGTAGAAAGGAGTAACCTCTTGTTTAACTTCTTCGGGTGCCCTGGAAAGCCTTCTTGTTTCTCTATTCATGATCACCCATGTGCTGCATGAAGGAAAGTTTTAGCATATATATAGGGGCAAATTAAAGGCAAACCTTATGTGATTAGTCACTAATTGTGACAAGGATGAAATAATGCACCTCGTTGCTCTTGTTATGATCTCTTTGGTGTAGTGATCCCTGATTATCCAATCTCTTCGCATTCCATTCTTTCCAGCTGCATCAACCCAAGTATCAACCTCAATTTCATCTCCCCTGCCGCATTTATGTTTTTGTCTTTAATCAGTCAGTCGATATATAGTCTTTGAGAACAAGTCGTTCTGAGTACTTTGTAGACTTAATCTTAAGTAATAAGATAGGGAACGAGGGAAGGATCCTATTTACCATCTGCTATATCTCTGCACCTGAACCTGAATACGAGTAACAGCCCAAATGAGTTTCCGAAGGCTCATCTCGCGGGTAGCTCCAAAACCGTTCTCACCTATCCCACAGCTGGTGACATGATTTAGAGCAGTTTCCTGTACCATTTTATATATAGTTCATCAAAAATGTTTTTCATTTCTCTGGTTTATTCATACTCTATTTATCAAGTATTTTGATAATTATTCCTTCTAGTTGCACCTATACCAATTATATTCCGATCAATATATACATACATACATACATATATATACATACATATATATATATATATATATATATATATATATATATATATATATATCAATCATAAATAATATGATCTTCCATGAATAAGATTTCCTTGGTATCATAGGGGCTAAGTACATTGTTATAATAATAGCGAGAAAAGAGTGTAAAAGGGTAGATTGCATTATGTTTTTGTGCAAATTTGTGGGGTATTCGATGGTCTTCAGATTAGAACAATCATTATCAGAAAAGAGAAGGGACAATCGTAGCAACTACGTTAAATGAGAAGGAGGTTTAAAACTTCATATACATCAGATAATTAATTGTGGATAATGATATATTCATTCAGCTGTAAGTTCGATGATGCAAGAATTGTAGAAGCTGAACCTGAAGAAAATTCATGAGTGTCTCCATGGTTGCAGTTTTATCTGGTCCAATTTCGTAAGACCTGACAACGAAAATCTGCCTGTATACAAACTTGTCCTCCACAAACCTTCCGCGCATGCTGGTAACAAGAGCTGCGTCCGCTGCGCTTTCATTTGCCAACTGGCCTGCCGTAAGAGGAGCGTCCGCCACATGTATTCCGTTCACCTTCGTGCCATTGACTGTCTCCACTGATCTCCGAAGGCCACAACGAGAACTTGCAGTCACCAATGAAAATCTTCGTCTATTGTTCAATCTGTTCGCGTTGGATGGAGAACAAAAGCTCAGCCTCAAAACCTCCCCTGTCGTGACCACATTTTCCTTCTTTGCATTGCTCAAATATCCTGGAATCTGTAAGCCGATGTTGCTGGTTGCCGCCATTAATGTAATTGCTAGCTAAGAACTCAAGTCAAGAGGAAATTAGAAAGGCCCAGTAGAATTCAACAAGTGGGAAAAGTGAAAGTGGTGCAGGATATAAATCTAGCTCATGTTTCTTGTGGGACTGGCAAATGATGTTTTTCAAAAGACTAGTAATTTGTAGGTGTAACTACTTGTGAATTATTAGAAAGAAATAGGCTAGTTAAGACAGAAAAAGGGGAGGAGAAGGTGGTTTTGTGTGTGTAACATAAGAATGGCGAAATCAATAATATTAGAGAAGGATGTGTCGGATTAATCACTTCAATCGAGTGGGGGAAACAAGGAGAGACCTCCACTGTTAGCTTGCACACAAAAATAGAAGTGCTTGTAGAGACATGTTTTCTAATTTGGATTTCCTGTCGCTGGATAATGGTGAAGTGTGCCACTTACATTCATGTGCTAGAAAATCAGGGCACCTCTAATTTTTAAATCTAAAATATAATCAAAGGTTGTTCAGAAGAGGAAGACAAAAACAAAGGCCTTGTAAAATGGAAAATTTTGCGTACGTTAGCTTAGCTGTATCCACACTTTCTCCAGCATCAAGCTGCTTTTGCGGTGAGAAGAAGAAGACCGAAGTGTTGGGGCCCAAATCACTATCAGGAATGTGCCACGACTGTTTTGGAGGACGCCCATGAGAGAGACAACTAAATTCTTCTAAAGAAATTAAGAGTGGTCACTGATTTTTTAGTTAAGAAAATAATTGAAAGTAAATATATATATATATATATTTATATTAATAGTTAAAAATCTATTTATGTATAAGGAATAATAGAAACTTTATTTTATAATATTCTTGTTACATTCACTTTAAGACAGTTATTCTAATGTTGCTAGTTATATAAGTTGTTACTAACTTTATTTAGACGGCAATGAAGAAATAATCTCAAAGATTAAAATTAAATATTTATAAATTTTGACTTGTGTACCATTAAAGTGAAATATCAAAACTACGTAATTTTTTTTTAAATTTAATTGTTATTTGATTGATTAATATGGTACCTAAGAAATGAAGAATAGTGTGAGGCGTAAAACATCTTTTTTTTTTTTCTTTTTCTGGGGCATGGGGGAAGCGGTGGGGGACGTTCCTCATCCGGAATCGAACCCCTTCGATGCGGTATGTCAAGACAGCATGCCTTTTACCAGGTATACCACAAGCCTGGCAGCCGTAAAACATCTTTTAAGGAATCAAGGAAGTTGACATGGTCTGTATGATCCATCTTGAAAAGTTCAAGTTTTATGGGAAGAAGAATGGACATGAGGCCAAGAAATATCACTTTTGGAGGGTGTTGCCAAGGGAATTTGGATCTTTTACTATGACAGAACCATTCTATTAGAGAGATACATATAAATTATAATATATTAGGATTCCCCTAATATATTAGAATTCATAGCGATGAATTATAGATCTTATTTTTCATATTTAAAACTTTTTGTGTCTTTCTCTAATTCTTTAACAGGATATTCTTATATTATTTCATTAATAGAATAGGATCCGAATCTGTTACTAAGGTAACTTGCTTTTTTTTTTTTCTAGGTACTAATACTTAAGATAATTTGTCAAGTATTTATTAGTTACTATATTTTACAATAAATGTTAAAAGTTAAAAAAATAAAACTAAAAACTGATAAATATCTAAAAAATTAACTGAAGTATCGATATATATAAAAAAAAATGAATAATGCAGTAACCTTCCTTTTGAATCAATGAGTAGTTACAGCTCATATCACGATTATATCATCAATTTTAATAAACGGAAATAATGAATAGCACAAAATATATTTTGTAAACTTTTTACGAATAAGAGGAATTGGTTTCTGTTTTTTTTTAATTTTACTTTTTGTTATTTTGATTGAAAATAAAATGTGAGGTGTACCCAAATGTGTGCTGCACGTTTATACTACCACCTTTTGTGAATCGTTTCATGAACTCCATTTATCATATGTAGCAATGCTCTTTAATAATCCTATGTATTGAAGTATTAAAAGATTTTTTTGCAGGGTCATAAAAATTACTTCCGGATCAACTATATACTAGTCTAAACTTATATGACTTCTTATTGCATAGTTTTATTAAAATTTGCATGTTAAAAATGGCTTCAAATTTGTTTTTAGAATCTAATTTATGAAGAGTTCATAGTATAAGGGTAGAAATATAATTTTTAAATAGCATTTTGTGGGAATGAATAACCTTAAGACTTTTAATAAAGATTAGTCTTACATTTAAAGAGTGCAAAAATATCTCATAAGATAAAAAAAATTAACAAGTAGGTTCAATGCATTATCCTTAATACATTTTATTATACCTAAGACATATATTTTGCTAACTCTGAAACTCATAAAAATTTGTTTGTTTGATGTTGAACCATAACTTAGGTCTACTTTGTGGGCACCCACACTGAATATGGTCAGATAGGATTAAAATCGAGTAAAATAAAAAAAATATTTGAAATTAAAATTATGTTAATATACGAGATGAACTAACATAAAAGACAACATTTAAACTAGGATAATATGAAACAAAACATTTTTATTTTTCTAACATTAATAAGTTTACTCCGTTCCCTGTTTTTTCTTCTTTTTAATGTTTATTTCTCTCTCTCTCTCTCTCTCTCTCTCTTAATGCAATCCCACTTCGCTTTTCTTCTTTTTGTAATATTTCTTTCTCACTTTTCTTACACACAACCCCTTTCCTCTCTCTCTCTTTCTCTCTCTCTCTCTCTCTCTATATATATATATATATGTGAATTCAGTTTTCACTGTTTTGTGTAATTATAAAATGATTATTTAATAAAAAAATATTTTCAGCTTTTAAAATGAAAGGTTTATTTTAAAATTTAAAATGAAAAGTAAAAATTGTTGATGAAAAATAATAAAAAATAATATTATCTTTTTATATTTTTAAGAAAATCGTCTTTATGCCATTCTTCTTCTATTATTTTTCTGATTTAAAACCACTCCTGTAATTGAATATTGTTCAAATTAGGTAATATGTGTGTACATTTCTTCATAAAAATAATTAGGTAAATCAAATTTTAGGGGCCACTTGTAAGACTATGTTCGCAGTAGTGTTTGATGTGTGTCGTATTGTTAATAAGTGCATGTGGTACCCGGTTAATTTTATTTCTTTGTACCAATAATACTAATTTAATTTATTAAACAAAATAACTATTACATATCATGCAATCACTCTTTATTTTAGTTTAGGCAAACCTCTTAATTAATCATGTAAAATTCTTCCTTCTTTTTATTCTTTTATTTCTTCTTTCTATTTAATAATATTTTTTTTCATTTTATAATCTTCTAAATTTTTTATACTTTTTTTTTTTAAATTTTTCGATGCACTAGTAATCTTACTAGTTGTGGATAATTTGCTTGTGGTTTTGAGTAACTTAGGCCCAAAGGATGAGGATCCTAGGCTAGGAGATTAACGTGTCCAGGTTTCATGGACGGGATTATCTTAACGGGATCAACTGGACATTGAGAAAAGAATAGTAACACAAGTATTAGATGCATGGACTTGTTCGACTCTGATTATGTTTGTGCAGCACCAAACCCAAGATTTGCAACTCCTTCCATGGCTCCCACAGTTTTCATGATCTTCATCTCAAAATTATCTTCAGATGCTGGAGCTGGCTTTTAGTTTAGTGCCCTTGCCAACGCTTTCTGGTTTCGTCTCTAGTATAGCGTTGTCCTCTCCAGAGACAATACTCAATAGCTCCTTATTGTAATCACCATGCACACATCCCTTGAAGCGAAACTGATCTAGCTTCTTGATCCTCACTTTTCATGGGTTCTGATGTAAATAATGTTTCTTCTGTACATAGAACTCCAATCATCCTACTCAGGTTTTGTAACATGAGCATTCTTCAGTCTATCTTCACTCTTATATCTTAAATAAGCATGGGAGTCATCTTGTTGAGGTTCAAATGCATTCTTATATCTTCATGAAGCTCTTCCATTTCTTTCACTGTCAAGCTGTTGAAAACCTTGTGTGCTTCGTTCCTTTCTATATGCAAATCATCTGATTTTTGAGTTGGACAATGAATGTTTTAACATTGATCGTATATATAAGTTTAATGAATGCAGTGCTCCAAATAGTCATCCCCGTTCAATAAGCATTGAGGAAGAAGCCTAGAGAAAGAATGAGTGAACCGTTCAAATAGAGATATTAGAGATTTGGTACAGTTGCCAATTAGGTCGTCAGTTACTCCTAAATGTATCGTTATGAAATTTCACATGATGCTCCAAGCCAATACTCAGCAAGGAATACAACGAAAAGCACAAGCTTCTTCTCTCTATTTAGATTATTATTTCCTTACAAGCTAAACTTCAACAAACAGATACATAGAAGAATAACAACAAATAGCATCAAATAGCAATACCCAAGTACTTCTTGAACTTCTCAACCTCCAAATATACTGTGGAATAGGGAAGGAACTCTAAGAAATGGTCTTTGCTCAGATCATTTATTGCAACTGCAAGTTTGGGGATTTCTAAGGTTTCTTCATGAGTCAAAGTCCTAACAAACCTAGCTGGATTTCCTGCCCAAAGTTCACCTGATGGAATTCGCCTTCCTGGGGGAACTACTGACCCAGCTTCAAGGATTGAGTGTGTCTCCACCAATGAACCTTCCATGAGGATGGAATGCTGCCCAATAATGCTCTCTGGCTCAATTGTGCAGGACCTCAAGAGGCTGTATGCACCAATTGTCACAAACCTCTCTATTGAAGTCTCAGCCGGAAGGCCTGATTTACAGAAGAAAGCATGCACAAGCCCAATAATAAGCAATAAATTCATAAATCACAACTAAGCATACCCCATATGCATTTTCTAAAGGATCTCAAGTTGGATTTGGAAACTGCAATGCAAATTAATAGGTAAACCATAAACCAATAAGAGAAAAACAACTGAAAAGCAGTATATGCTGATCACTAACTACACTTAACAGTAGATAGCTCATGGCGAATGTCACTTTCTGACTTTTAAAAAAATGTAAAATAATATTTTTCATAAAAAAATCAGCCAATAATGGTAAAGAAAAACGGAAGAGACACAGGAAGTGTGAGAGGAGACCATCATATTGTAACATAATTGATAGAGGAAAACTGTTAGGAATAATCTGATAGAAATCCAAATATTTGATTCTAGAAGAGTGGGAAAAATCCCAATTACAGACTCAGTTCACAGACAAGACCCTTCCTCACTCAAAACTAACATAAGACTCAGGAAAACACAAAAATATAAAACAAAAAAAAAATACCACAGGTCATGTGAGAGACTTGCAACCTCCATACTTGAAAGGGTCCCAAAACTTTACTCACAAATTGCTTGCCTTCTCTCCTCTCCATCCCTTCCCTTTTATCCCCTCTTTCCCACTGAAACTGCTCTCTGGTCTCACTTGCCATGAGTGCAAGTTTGTTACAAGCCCATTTCCCCAAATTGACCTCACTCACAAGGCCATACACATGCTGTATGCCTTAATGGAGGGTGACTATCGCAATCTAAAGAGCATAACTATAAGTAAGGTTATTTTACAATGTTAAGGGGGCCCAAAAGGAAAAATAGTGAGTTCAATATTACAAAGCGCCGCAGTGCCAGATACGAAAAAACAACATAAATGGCAGGAAAGTATCATAGTTCCAAACAAAATTAAAGTTCTTTTCCATATGCAACACACAAACACACGAAGTGGAGTAGAAGACCATCAAATTGTAACATAATTTATAAGTCTATCAACTGCTGACCAAAAGGAATGGAGTCATAACTTGGAATAATACCACCGAAGTCATCTCAAGATTAAGGTCAACGAAGTGAAGTAATCAGATCCAATGAACATTTGCATTGAACTCCCCCTGCCCCCAAAAATAGAATTATAATGCAAAAAAATTATTGGCTATTTAAAAGAGGAATCTTTTGATATTAGTGCTTCGATTAATTATTGATATGTGACTGAAAGTAATCCCAAAATGTTGGTAGTGTGGTAGCTCAGAAAGCAAGGGACTGGGAAAGAATAAGGTGAGATTATGTGATGTAGATTCTATTAGAGTCTCACTATCAGAAATATACTTTACCATAGAACTACTATAATAGCATCAACTAGTCCACCCAACAAGAAAGGATTAAAGAGGGTATATGCTTAAGAAAGGGAAGCATGAGCATGTAAATATAACATATTTTAGATTTAGAAGATTAGCAACACAATAAACACAGAACTTCTAAATATCTCTAAGCAATGAAATTAAACTTTTGTACTTCCACCAATAATAGCAAGGCATTATAGATCAACAATCTAAGAATATAATAGATATAGTGTAAGGCCATTATGAACACTCCATATCCATCCATGCACAGTTCAGCCAATTTGTTAAGGCCAAGCAATGGAACCATTCATAATGGTTCACCATATTTCCTATAGTATTATTTAAGTAACACAGAGTCATAGACAAGGCAAACATTTGCAGTTAACCACCAACTTCAATCTGTACATCATGAGTCATGCCATTCATTATTTCAACATGACCATAGAGAAAGAGAAAAACAGGGGGAGGAGGAAGAGAAGACCATACATAGATTGCAGTTATTTCTTCTCTCTTTTGCTACACAATTTGTTTTTCTAATCGATGAAACAAAAGGAGAAAACAAATGCTAGCATGTTGTTGATTATTGACTATATGATTAAGTACACAACCCTAAGTTATTTGAAAAATGATTATCAAATGATCCAATGTCAATTGGTTTTATCTTTGTCTATTGCATTTGGACAATAAAAGTGTGAAGACAATGAAACACATTGGCTTTTCTTCTGATGTTTGAGAGGAGGGAACACTTAAGCATATAACAAAAGCCTAAATCTATATTTACAAGTTACAAGTTAAAGCACACTAGATGTAGGAGGGAAAAAGGCTCCAGGTACGTAGCTCCAAAGCCAAAATTAAAACATCTCTGAGCATTGTCAGTTAGTAGCGAAGATAGTAAACTTGCCTCTGGATTCCCTATTAACATTTTGCTTAGAATAAAATTTAGACAATCACAGGCCTTTCAATAATTCTTCTTCTTCTTCTTCTATTTATTTTATTTTATTTATTTTTCATAATATTTTAGTTTTGCCCTTTTCCTCCTATTCATTTGAAACATGAATTTTAGGAATTTCAAACCTACTCACATACTAGATATTATGAGAAGACAAAAGTTCAAAAACAAAAAAAAAACAAATTCACAATACCGAAACAAAATTTCCTCTTTTGACGTCACATTTCCTCAGCAACCAAACAAAACACAATGGGAACAAGAATCACAGCAATTGCAAAAGAAACCCCCAATTATGAGGCGTATACTAGCAACCAAAAGAAATGAACAATACCTGTAGGAGAAGACCAAGCCGCGTGAAGAACACAGCGCTCCTGAACATTATAGCAGAACCCAACTGTGATCTTGTTGAGATCGCCACGGAGGACAGAACCAGGCCAAACAGAGGCTCAATCGCAGACGGTGACGTGGTCGGCAAGAACCACATTGGGGGCGATGTAAGCATCGACGGCGACTTTGAGCAGCCACTGCCCCAACAGGATTATCTTCCTCTGACCTCTGTAGTCCCAATTCACTCGATTTGGGGAAGGAGTTATCGTCCTTGTAGCCTCCGTTGAGAGAGCACGTCCAACTCCTAAGAACTGCGGTTGCAACAACTGTTTTGCTGAGAATGCATTTCTTAGGGATCTCCTCGAGAATCGAGCCAGAATCGCCATGAGAGACAAATAGAGCTGCTACTGCAAATAGCCTCAATGAAGCTATAGTGCGAGAACGAGTGAGATCGAGAGCATGGAAAGGGCAACTTTGTGGCTGTGGGCTCGAAAGAGTCATTGGATATGGGCCTATTTTACTTTTTAGGTACAATTCTGGCCTAATTATTAGTCCACCTCAGCCCAACAAAGCTTAACAACGCCATTGCCTATTACATTTTAATCTAACCCAGCTCCTGTGAGGGTTCAACTCAGAAGCATAGGAAACTTTGCAGCCACTTTTATGCTTAGTTAGAGCCTTGTGTCATGCACCAAGAAAACAGAGCCTTGTGTCAAAGAGGCTATAATAGCATCTTGTTTTAAACCTTCAATTGATTACCACACAATCTGGTTATTTAGTAGTGTTTATTTTGTCTTTACTTGTAAATATCACTTTAAACTAGTCTGGTTTTTTTTTTAATATATAACTTTTCCTTCAATTAACATATATGAAAGGGCAAAGCATGAAAGAAATTATTCTAAAATGCACTACAATGCAGACAGACATGTGTGAATGAAAAAAAGTGAACATGACATGAGTAATTGCATTTACTTGAGCCTTAATTTAGTAATTGAATATTTCAACGGGCGGTTAAAAGGATTACGCTCCCACTCATAGTATGTTCACCATGAATAAATACTTCGTTCATACAAAGCTACTGTATTATAATTAAATAGCAAGCATCTTGTGCTTTTTGTAACTTAACTAACAAAAAAGAATGCTTAATTGGTCGCATATTAGTTATAATAGCCTTTTTAAAATGAAATTGCATATGCTTCATTCATGACGAGAAGCCACAAACTCGTCTCCATACATCAATACATCTCCCACACTTGAATCAGAAAGAGGAAAAATAAGTAGAAAAAAAAGAAAAAAGAAAAAAGAAAAGAAGCCAAATGCTCAGAGATCTTTCACATACCCGCAATACTCAAGTTATGAGAAGAACTACTTTAGGAAGACCATTTTATGTCTGCTTCCTTTAATTAAATTTCCATCTTGAGCAATGTTGCAGTTCAATCCTGGGTACCAAGATGCCTAAACAAGTTACAGTAATGAAGAAAAACATTGGAAAATATCTTAGAGTTTTAGGACTATCAAGTTGTATCAACTATGATCATGTTTCATGCACCCTAAACTGGTAGCCTGAAACTCAATGATTAGCTGACTAGAAATGCATCTCATGCCTGTACTTTCAAAGCTCTTAAGCTCGCACTGGGATCTTCCAATACATGCAACTTCAATTATATACATATAGAATCAAATGTCAGGCTGCAATGTCCAGTGTCCGCGGTAATATTAAAGATGAAATAAACATGAATAATTAATCAATTCAAGAAATAATAAAACAACTACAACTGTTACAGGAGGCTCACTCTTTTATGAAGATGAGTGTTGTTCTCTTGCGAGGTCTTATCTAGATCTAGACGAAGCAAACATTAAATTATCTTCTTCATGCCGATATTATAACAGAAATAGTGTGAAGCTAATTCCAGACTTAGTGCATGATTGTATCAAGCTAGCAACTCAAGCTTTAAAATTTGTCAGCAAATGTGTCTTCTCCATTCATGCTTTCTCAGTGGTTAAGTCCATGCCTATTTTTCCTCATAATCTTATCATTTCTTTAATCTTTTCATGTTCTCTGCAATGACGTGTCTCTGTCCAGGAAAAACAAATTAGTTCAAGTTAGAAAAATCTGTGTAAAGTTTCAGATAATCAGATGGGTCCATCCAATGTGATCTTAGTTTAATGGTAAAATGGTTATCCATTTTCAATTCATTAACTGATAAGTATCCTACTGTGAAACAAGACGGAATAGCTTGCAGAATGTACCTCACATGCCTAACTACATTCTCTAAATTGCATCTAATTTGGTAAAAGTAAGCTTTCCTCTCTATGTGTACCATTTTAGAGGGGATGCATTGAATCCCAGTCCTCAGTTGTTGCTCTAGTTGTTTCAATTCTTTCATGCCCAACGCTGACAGATCCTCTCCTGCTAAATGCCTAATAAGAAGAAAACATGGTGATGCTGGAGTTTAGATGATGATGATGATGATGATGAGATGACTATGGCTATCACAGTATGTGACAGAGTTGCCTTGCAAAAGAACATACTTTAGTCTTGCTTCGATGTTGCCTACCGATTTCTTTAGTTCATAAATTTCAATCCTCCAAGTGTTTCAACAGCACAAGACATTTAGCAATTAATACCATGTCAAGATTAAAGATTGGAGATAACATAAAGGTGAAAAATCAACAATTCAAATTGAACTAGCAATTTTATGTACTTCATTTTGAAGTCCATCGGTGGTCCTAATATCGACAAAAATGTTATGCCATGCCATGAGGTATCTCATTTTATTAGCTCCGCAGATATTAGAGATGTTAAAACCCTTCACGAGATGATAAAAGAACAATGAAAGAAGCATTTTAGTAGGTGGAACTAAAACTTAGATCAGAAGAATGACGTGTGCATTCCAGACATCACCAAGTGTTTATCTTAAGCAGATAATTATCAGATCTGTACTAGAGCTTGAGGCCTCAATAATAGCATTTTAAAAAAGTTCACATTCAACCCATAACATATTTCTTGATGAATAATTAAGAACAAGTCTTCAAATATCTGTATGCAGTTAAAGAATCCAAGGAGAAGGAAAAAAAAGAAGAAGAAATGAAACAATTGAAAAACCTTCACAGTTCTCAAGCGATAGATATTTGACTGGGGTAGTCCTACTTGACAATGATACTTCGAAATGGTCCTATGCATGCTGCACCAAACAACACAAACACCATGATCATCATACTTGTTGTAGAAACAAGCAATTACACAATTTTAACTGTCATCATAGCATATATATATATATATATATAGGTTGAAAATAAAAGTATAGTTACTCTCGTGGCTAGCAAAGTGGTAAGCCTTTCCAAAGGAAGAGAAGACAAGGGCAACTTTAGCATCACACAAGATGGAGAGCTCAAAGGCTTTCTTGATCAGTCCATTTCTCCTCTTTGAGATGGTTGCTTGCCTGCTTGTTGGGTTCTCAATTCTCTTCAGCTCCACTTTCCTTCTCCCCATTTCTATTTTCTTTGTTTGTGGTGTCTGGGACATTGTTTGATATTGATCTATATTTATATTTGATCCATGCAATTGCAAATTGGAAGCTGAATATGTCAGGCCAAGTGTTGAATCAGAACTCTTTTTGTCACATAGAAACCAGTTTAGGGTCAGGGATGTCCGACTCACCGAGCACTTACAAGAAATGTACAGATAATTAACTATGAGGAATTAATTCGATGGAATATAAGTCGAATTTCTCATTGTCAAGTTATGAACTCATGCACTTATCATTTGAGCTACTGGTAGGACGAATCAGAACTTGACACAATGGGGATGCACTGCATAGCATGATGCAACACAAACAATGTCCTGACTCTGCCTGAAACGACTGCACTAGCAAATCTTTTTTTTGAATTCAAGTGTCTCTCATTGTTATTATGACCTTTTCATGAATCCTGTGGGTATCTTCTTGACAAAATTTAAATAGAGTATAGTAAAATGAATGATATAAAGAGACTTGAAATTTTGTTGGCGACATTTCATAAAAGAAAAAGAAAATCTAGCTACTACACCTCCTCAACATTAATTTTTAATTGAGCTCAATCACTTTATTGTAATAAAAAGAAAATCCTACTATTGTTCATTAATTAAAAAGGTTTTCTGTTTAAGCTGAGAAAAAGGTTGCTTGAGAATTGACATAGAAATGTGGATCACTTGACATGCACAACTAGCCAAACATCCACCGATACAAGGATATAGTACATGGCATGTGCTTGTTTCTTACTAGTAGGAAAAAAACGCATGTGTTAATATGTGGATAAAAAAATAGATAGTGTTAAAAATAATGAAGTGAAAAACAAAAATTAAAAAAAAAATAGAAAAGTACTAAAGAAAGTGAAGAGAGAATATGTTAAACAAAAAAAATAATAAAGAATATTCTTATTATTTGCGAGTCATCTTTTTAAGAAAATAATTCATGGTATGACATATCTGTATTGAAATTCAAATTTTTTGTATGTTTGTACTAAATATAAAGATAAAAAAAATTAAGAATTAATAATAAAGATACATAGTATAGTGCGTAGGTAGTATTAGAGTTTATTAAAAAATTTGAGTGAGAACATTTATATTTAAATACAAATATTTATGTAACTATAGTCGATTATTGTCGTTTTCTTTTGGTTTTTTTAAAAAGAAAACTCACATATTCGTTCGAAAGCATTCTTAGATACTTTCATAACTACTTTGGCCATGAAAATTTTCTAAATTTTAATAGAATTTTATGTAAAATTCAACTCTTTTTCACCATAAATGAAAATAAATTTGAAATAAATCGTTAGCAAATTTTGAACTAAAAAATAAAGGTAAGATAAAAAAATTACCTAGATCCAGGATAAACTCCTTGTAGATGTATGGCTATTATTAAGCTTTTGTAATATTAAATGGTCAATAATTTGTACCACATATCTTACAAATTAATTTATAACTCACAACATTTTGTGTCATATTTTTATTAAAATATATTAAAGAAATATAATTAAAATATCCTAACCTTTTAAAAGTGATTATAATTTTAAATGAGAGCATAAACACGTTTGCACTGCCCAAATGAGTTTTAAGAAATTCAAATGGATTTTTACTTATTTTCTATTTAGAAAAATTTATGAAACGAAACTCTGGTCTCAAAATCCTGTTTGATTTGAAACAACTATTTCTTATTTTAACATTGAGCGTAACTTTTTATTAAACATAATTTACATCACTTAAACTTATTTTTTATTAAAATTAAATTTATAAAATTAATTTTATCTAAAATCAAGTTTGCAATGATGCATTATATATGACCGGAAAAAAAAACACACACACACACTATATATGTGTGTGCATTATTCAAGTTGCTTATTTAAACATCACCTATGAACGGCTGACACGCAGAGATCATTGAGAAAACACAATTCCAGAAAATGGCGACCAAAAGTTGACATGCATATCATGATCGATTGACTGGTTGTAATTTGATAGGAAGTAGAATTGTTGGTGACTCCATCCACTGTTATTGTAATTGTAATTATTTAAAATCGAAAGAATGTCAAGGCATCACTCATTTCATTATCACACTATTTTGGACAGATTATGAAAGATGACCAATTAAAGTTGCGTTCAGCTATTCTGGAAAAGTTTGGGAGACACGTGTCTACTTTTCCCCTGCTGGACAAAAAAATGATTATATTTTTGTAAAAACAATTTTTTATATTATAGAAAGATAAATTAAAATAAATAAATTCCATGGTCAAGAGAGATAAATGATTACACAAAGAGATTCAGTGTGTGTTTGAATTAAAGTTTGCAAACCTAATTTCAGATGAACTTGATTTTATAAACTTAATTTTGGTCAAAAGTGAATCTGAGTGAACTGATTTTATATTTGGTAAAAAATTATGTTTAACTCAAAAGTAATAAATAGTTACTTCAAACCAAATAGATTTTTGAAACTAGAATTACGTTTGAGAAATAATACAAATGCTAAAACAAACAGGATAGAAAATAAGTAAAAATCCGTTTAAACCTCCAAAAATCAATTTGGGTGGGATAAACGCTCACCCAAATACACCCTCAAACATAATATAATAATTTGCTTTTATGTGGCTAATGATTATGAGTTACACATTTTTACTAAACACATTAAATGGTCATAATGTGATGTTAACGTGTCAAATTTTTTTTCTTAAAAAAATATTGGAAGCCTAAAATTGGGTGTAGATATTATTGTCTGAACTTAGAGAAGTCAATACTCAATCATAGAATAAACTATTCAGGGAAAGTGCTATAGTGGCCGTTGAAGATTAGTCAGTTGGATTTTCCATGACGCATAATAAACCAATATATATGCATCTAATGACTTCATTTCTGGAATAAAGAACATCTTAGTGTTGGATCCAAAAACTCCAAAGATGTTTGGCCAGTCCAAGTCTTTCTTGCCTGCCATAATACAAGAATTAGTTACAGTTTTGGAAACCCTGTTACCTCTCAATTACTGGACAAAAAAAATTTCTTCAGGCAATTGCAGCAGACTTTGGTGTCGACAGCGAAGAATAAAGATGCTACATGACTTAACATAGCTCAAGAGGTCATCAGCATGATGTGATTGACAGAAGTCAGTGTTCTTGCCACTCACAATCTCCAAAATTAAGACACCAAAGCTTTGTACATAAGATTTTAGAGAGAACTGTCCATGCATAAGAGGCTTGTAATCACTACAAACTAACAATGGGTTTAAAGTTAGCTCCTAGGGGAAAAAAAGAGTAAAAATTGACTTCTGAAAATTTTATTTAAAAGGCTCTCGTATAAGAAAGTGTACGATCACTGCAAACAAACATCGAAAAAGTTAACTTAAAAAAAAAAGAAGTTGACTTTTAAAAATTTTATTTAAAAGGCTCTTACTTAAAAAAGGCATGTTAAGAAATTTTGAAACTCCATTTTATAACTAAAGATTGAGACAGTCAGCTCTTAACATTGTACAAAAAGCAAACAATTCATAAGGAATGACAGCAGTAGATGAGAGAATGTCCCAACTACCCTTCTCGTCTTTGCTTGAGTTTGATCCACATGGATTATCTTTGCCATGACAAAATCTGAAATCGTAGGGTTCATATTAGAATATAAAAGAACATTAAATAACAAGGTTAGTAATAAGCTGTGCTTTTATGCAGAGCTGGTTCAATCACACAATCGCTCCAATGTGTTTTGTCAAAAATAAAATGACTATATACTGGTTGGAAGTATGCACAATGGTGTTCTATTTTAGAAGTTTCTTAATTTAGGCATGATATTATATTGTTTTAAGGTTACAAGTGTTTTAAGGTAAAATTGTAATTGAACGGTGGAGTCAAGTTGGGAAGTCATGGTTGTCGAAATTATCATTTGATGGTTCAAGTGTGATTGGAGGTTATTGCATTCTCTAGAAGACTATTTCAATAAATATGTTTAACTTGGTGACCTAAATTATATAATGGGATCACAAGAAATCTAATCCGACTAATCAAAATATTTTTAGTGAAGATTGAGTATTATTGGCGATATTAAGAAAAAACATAAATGTAAGTAAATAGGCTTGACCACTTGATCTTAGCTAACGTTATGAACTTAATCAAGGAGAAAAACATTATTTATAATAATTGATCAGCTGTTAACTCTCATGATTTAAGCAGTATGGCAGAAATATAAAAACAAAAATAGAAATAAAAAGTCATGGTGGCATGACTTAAATCTGATAGGTAAGTAGGTAAGTTAGAAGTCACAAATTTAGCTGTCTTTTACTATAATACTTAAACGTAATTCAAAGATTGCTTACCCCATTGATGTACCCAAAAAAATTTATTAGTTTAAATGTCTAAAACTTTCAAATTATGCTTCTGCTATTAAAAATTGAAGGCAGTTACCAAAATACACCAGATTCTTTTAAAAGAGCATTTCCTTTTGTCATTCCCATATTAATGTGTCATGTTATCTATATGATTGATTTTTTTATTGATTAGAAATTAGTATACTAGAAAGTGGAAACACAACTCATCTTTTTATGCACATGTTATTAGATTAAATATCGGACACTCAATTCATCTTTATCTGAAATTCAATTTCAATTTCAGATTTCAGATTCCATCAATAATCTAGCAAAGGGTCATGAGCGATACCATCAGATTTCACATTACAAAATTACAAAGAAAAACATGTCAACAGCAGGAACTAAATCCGGTGGTAGAGATTAATCTTTTCAATGTATTTGATTATACCATGGGAATACTGAAGAATAAGGACGACAACACAATACATATAGTGAGAAAATGTGAACCTATATAAACAAAACATACAAGTCCAAACCAAACAAATTACGTTGAACAACATTAAAAACATAATGATGTTAGCTGAAGCTGTTGCCTAGTTATGGATCCGTAGACATGGCAGAAGGAAAGGAAACAATAGCAAATAGGAACTCTAAAATATTGCCTATAACCATTCCTCAATGGTCCAACAGATGAATTGACAACCTGGGAAAATGCAGAACCATGTTATTTTTCAAAAGCTGGTTAGTAGTTCTAAAGAATTATCTATATAATACTGAACTAACACTTTTCACAATTAATTAAATTGTGCACTGCAATGAGCAAATCTACGTAATGAGAGGAACCCCAAGTGAAAATAACAAGTGATAGGAAAAAAATTGTTTCCTCAGGCAACAAACATGTGCATTTAGAAGGAAACTGTGAGTGAAGTCAGACTCATGAAGTCAGATAAAGATAGGTTCAGCTCATTTATAACTTTGTATATTACACCAAATTGACTGTGATGCAGAAAACGTTTTCATCAATGGAATCTGTTATCAACTTAATAACATCAGACCGAATTGCAAGGTGCTTAAGGAGGGGTTTGATTGGAGGAAAAATGTTAACATGGCACCTATTTATCAAGATTGTAGAAGATAAAATTTATTCACTTTATCCTCTTCAATTATCTCCCCTAAGTGAGAAGAGTTGTACCTATTCATACATGTCCAAACTTTGCTTTTGAACAGGCTTCCTTTGAAATTAAACCCAAAATTCATTTGCTAGAAACATTTTCATTAGTTCTAGTAATAAGAAAAAAACAAACATATTCGCAACACCATAGTCCATATCAAAGCACCATATCTGGAAATCAATAAATCAATCAACAATAATTCAGCCTAATACAAAGCAAATTAGCAAAAAAATCAAGTAAAGAATGAGAGGGTAAGAATTCAAATGTGGCTGGATGAACCAAAATGAGGTCAACGAATTGAGTTGATTGTAACAACACAGCTGAGAGAGACAGCAGTTTATAACGATATTTAAGGAAAAAATTTGAAGGAAAAGGAACATTGTAATTCTAGTCTAATGCAATTTGGAGCTATAACTGCTACAATAGCAATCTAATGAACATTTCTAATATCTCAAAGTAACTTAACAGCATATAACAACTTATACTATAAAACACAGACTGGGATATAGAAATATAAAATAATCAATTAGGAAAACAATATAAAATTAAAAGAACAGCATACACCAAGTCATTATTTAACAAATGAAAACCAAACTTATTGCCAATAGACACAATTGTCCGAAGCATTATCAAAATAATGCAATACAAAGTGGCAACTTGAAGATGATTTACTCCCAAAATCTAATGTACCTAAAGCTTTTGCACCACTTAATATATAGACCCATTTTTCCCAGTGCCCTTTTGTGATAAAAGCAAAATCTAAGAAAGCATTGAGCTTGTGGTTGTTAAATTGTAATTGAATGGTGGAGTCAAGATGAGAAGTCATGAGTGTTGAAATTCTGATTTGATGGTTTAAGTGTCATTCGAGGTTAATGCATTCTCTAGAAGACTATTTCAATAAAGATGTTTTACTTGGTGAGCTAAATTATAAAATGGGATCACAAGAAATCTGATTCGACTAATCAAAATTTTTTAGTGAAAATTAGATGTTATGGGCAATATTAAGAAAAAACAGAAATGTAAGTAAATAGGCTTGAGTAGAGTGTGTCATCTATTTTTATATTGTATAGTTGACCAGAAGATTGAGTTCATGATTCATGATCTTAAGATTGAGTTCATAATATGTCTTGGGCTGGTGTTAGAATAATCTTCTTACACTTGCTCAATATGGAGACTTAGCTACCTTTGGAACTCAATCAAGAAGGAAAACCTCATATATATCAATTGATCTACTGTTCTCTTATGTTTTAAGCAGTATGACAAAAAATTAAAAAAAAATCATGATGCCATGACATGAATCTGATTGGGAAATAAGAAATCACAACTGTGGCAGTCTTTGGCTTGTTAAGGGCAGGTCCTGAAAACTTCTACCTTATGCTTCTTCATAATGTGAGGAAGCCTACGATGCTAGTATCACAATGGGTGCAAGGTACTGACAGACTATTACAATGCTACATAACTTTATTAAGCTTGTCTATGTTACGATCCCACCAAGAAGTTCCTGCTTCCAAGTTTCATCTCTAAGTTGTCTATGTGTATTACATCTAAATACAAAGATAAAAAAAAAGAGAAAATGATAAAGGAATCAGAAGCACACATAATTTCAGTATAATACTAATAGGGATGAAAGAGGATCAAATGCTAGTGTTTGTACCGAGACAAACTCATATAATCTCACAAAACTTGACCTCCGATCCCTCGTTAAGTAATTTGTTCGACACTTTGGCATGAAAGGTTTGACAGGTGTCGTTGGAAGTGTCTTTTGCATTGATGTTAATGTAATACATAAACCCAACAACACATTGACAAGTAGCCTTGACAAGCTTAACAAATTCGTATTCCAAATTCTGCATAGTTAAAGAAATAAAGCGAATGAAACTAGCAGACTAAAAAGTTGACACAAGCGTTGTTGAAAATAAACAGAGATACCAAATTCCAATGTACCTTTCTTTTCTCATTATACTCTTTCAGTGCCTGTTTGGCCAAATTCACCATTATTTTGCGATGGTCTAGTTCGTCTACTTCGACATGCGTAATTCCACCACACAAGCTGACACCTGGTGGAAAACGAAGAACATTGAAGCCCTATAAAATCAAAATTCAAATACCCAAACCCTAATTATATACAACCCGTGGATAGGGAAAGACAAGTCTGATTTTACGCGTATAGTTAGAGTAAGGTAATACAGACATTACTCTTGATGGCCTGCTTTAAATATTCAGCATATTCTTCGTTGTTCATCTCATGAATTTCAAAAATCTCCACATTCTCCATATTTTCCTTCTCTTGATCAGAAGAAGAGTTAGTGCCTTCAGTGAAATCGGGAGCGTAGGCTTCATCCTCGTGCCCTCCTTCGCGCTTTTGTTCTTGGACGACGTTCGCCATCGAAACGGAATAGGCAGAACAAAGAGGATTCAGAATTGCAAGGAGTAAGAGTTGTGAAGGTATTTGAGCTCTTCGTATTTATAGGCCTGGAGGTACTTATCATCAATATATTTTAATTTTAAATTTAATGGATAAGGATTTACTTACTTCAATAAGTGTTACGCACTTATTCTATTAAATAATTTTTAAGAGTTTTCATTTCAATAATTATATCAATAAAATTTAATATTTATAAAAAGTTATTAATATAAAAAAAATAATAAAATATATCAGAAAATAACTTAAATGTATAAAGCAATAATTACACAAATAATTCATATGTTGTTTATAAATATAAAAAAAAGTTTTTTGTATGAAAATTTTCTTTTTTTGCAAGGGGTAAGAAAAATGATATTAGATGTCTACATGATCGACACCACTTGAAGCCTAAATTACAAAAAACTTGTAACCACGAGGAAACAAATAAAATAATAGAAGAAGAAGTAATAATTCATATAAAAAATTTAATTATATGTAACAAAGTTTCATCAAATAAATCCATAAATTTAATTACCTTTCATTTAAATTTTCTACAAATATTTCTTTATAAACAACATTCTTTATTCTTGGACATACATCACCAGTATCATCACAAATTACAGTTTTCAAACTACTATTTAATTTAACTCTTGAAACAACAATATAAGCACAATAGGCTTATTGATAGCCGTAGAATGGATTTAAAAAAGCTTTATTATATATTGAATTGATTGAATAATATTAGAAATTAATTTTTAAGAAAAAATTATAATTTTGCAATTTTTCCAATTTATAGAAAATTCAATAGTAATTGTTAATTTGCAGAACATATTAAGAAATAATTCCTTTTGTATTTTTTAAAGTATAAATGAAACAAATTCAAATGAATTAGCATTTATAATAATGAAATATAAGAATACAATATTTGAAAATATTTTAATTGTAAGCAAGTATGTAATTTAAGGGATCAAGGAAGTTGACATGGTCTACATGATCCATCTTGAAAAGTTCAAGTTTCATGGGAAGAAGAATGGACATGAGGCCAGAAATATCAATTTTGGAGGGTGTTTCTACAGGAATTTGGATCTGTTACTATGTCAAAATGATTTTATTAGAGAAATACATATAAATTATAATATATTAAGATCCCCCTAATATATTGGGATCTACTGCGATGGATTATAGATCTCACTTTTCATATTTAAAACCTTCTGTTTCTTTCTCTAATTCTTTAATAGGACATTCTCATATTATTTCACTAACAAAATAAGATCCTGATCCGTTACTAAGGTTGCTTGCTTTTTTTTTCTTCTAGGTACTAATACTTAAGATAATTTGTTAAGTATTTATTACTTACTATATTTTACAATAAATGTTAAAAATTTTAAAAAATAAAACTAACAATTGATAATATTTAAGAAATTAAGTTAAGTATCCATATATAAAAAAAAATGGATAATGAATAACCTCCCTTTTGAATCAATCAGTAGTTACATCTCATATCACAATTATATCATTAACTTTAATAAACGTAAATAATGAATAGTACGAAACATATTTTGTAAACTTTTTACGAATAGCACATAAATTGAAATGGGTTTTCTTAGTGAGATGTAGTTATTTAGACATGAACACAAAATTTATTTTTTAATCAATTTTCATTCACTAAAAAAATAAGAGAGATTTGATATGACTATTGCTTTTTTAATCTCTGTTTAAATATGAATTTGGGCCAGAAAAAGGACAAAAAGAAAGAGAAAAGCCACATTTGTTTAGTGGGTAAGTGGAGATTTTTTTCAAAGAAAAGACAAGGATAGCTTTCCAACTCTCTTTTTCTCTCCCTCACGAAGTTTCTGGTTCCCTTCTTTCTTTTCCAATCCGTTACAGCAGCCTTTGTGGTGCTTTGTGCTTCCATCCCTTTCTATGATTTTGGTTTCTTTCTGTCTCCTCCCTTCTGTATCATGCAGCAACCCATGGAAGTGGCCACATTGCCTAACCAAGAGCTAGTTTCAAGATGGATATACGGTAGACAACCTCCTCTGTTTTTGCTTCGGCAAAATTGGGTCATATTTTCCTCTTCCTTCCTTCCTTCAAATTTGGTTTTCTTCTTGGTAAGTTTCCTTGGCTAGGTCTGCTAATTTTCTTGATGATTGAAGCTTCCCTTTTATTGCATTTTACCTCTTGATCAATGAACTATAGATTTAGTGTTACCAACGCCTATCCAGTCTTCATGTATTGCTTTTGCAAATTCATTTCCTAAAAAGGGGTCATATTTCTTATTTATGTAAATAAAAAATTTAGAATAAAACAATCATTCCATCTCTTTGGCCAAATCAATTTGTTGTTATTTTTGCATGAATTTCTCTTCCATCAAATGTTGAATGTTTTACTGATGCCCTTGAGTGACATGGGCATATTGCTGATTGTATAATGTAATTCTTCGGCTTTCCTTGGCCTTTCACTCCATTGTAAATTTATCATTCTGTGATATATTTTCTTGCAATAATGTTTCAGATATTTTTTGTCCAAACAGGCCAAATTCAGGATTGTAGGTTTTGAACTCGTAAAATACACTGACATGCTAATGGCAGTGAAGGAGCGACCAATATGTGCTTTAGTGGTAGCTACTTGTGAATTATTTAACTTAAAAGAGGTTTGTGTAGCTTTTATATGGTTTTATAAATTTTATTATAACTTGTAATGATAAAACTATTTTTTTGTTATGTTACAGGACGAAATTTATTCCGGACTCTTTAGCAAATAAGATTACATGTGGTCCTTGCTGTCGGATACGAAAAGATAAACAAAAGAAGAAAAATAATAAAATATTGGTTAATTAAAAATTCTTGGGGTAAGAATTGGTGTGATCACGGATATGGAAAAATTAATAGAGAATTGTATTTCAACAAGAATATTTGTAAAGGAGTGCCTCTATTACAACCGGCCATTGTAGACCGAGGTATAGAAGAAATATAAATATAACTGCATATAAGGAGTACTGTTATATGATGACATATTTGGAACTTCTGTTTTGTTATGAAGTGTTTTCTAGGAGTATTATTGTATGATGACATATTTTCAAACTTCCGTACCTTATATCCTCTTGGTTTGTTGTGAAATGTTTTTTAACTAGTTAGTTTAAAGTAAATTGCAGTCCCATTTACTAATTTAAATTGAAACAAGTTCAAACCAAAATCGTATTTGTTGTCTATCATTAATTCATTTTCTTTTCTACAAAGTAGTTCAACATGATTTTGAAAATGGCTTGCTGGTAATTGAAGATAAAATCTACATTGTATCAGAGGCAAATAGGAAACATGATTCAACAAGGTCTATGCTTAAAATGAATAACTGAAAGTATGAAAGCAATAATGTCTATATTCTTTGACAGGGGTCTCAATATAAAGAAGAGAAATACCCCAAAGAAATAGTAGCAGACATCATTAATCAAAATTAACAATGACAATAATGGAGGAAGACTAAATAGATAAAGTTAAACAAAAAAATAGAGAAAGAGAAAACATAAACAAATGAATAAAAAACAAATCACCCAAAACAAAATCATTGATTTAATAAAAGATATGGTGAACATATTCCAATTAATACACGTCATTCACTTGAACAATCCACATCCAAAAATCTTTGAATTCTATAGTGTTAAAGCACGTAAATATGTCCGCGCTATTATATTTGACTGTTTATATTTGATTGTTTTAGAACCAGTTTTTTCCTTCTAAAAGATACACATCTTTAACAATTAAATTATATTCGTCGAATAACATAATTGATTTTCCAAAACATAAAAAATCAACATCGTAAATAATTATAATCATTATATGATGTAAACATATCAAGTTTTATTTCATTGTTAATTAATCTATCCTAACTATATATATATATATATAATTATGATCCAACATGATGTTCCTGAAACATAATCATGATATATAAGCGTCAATCTCATCAAACTCAATAACTTGGACAAAATGGTTATTCAATTTCATTTGTCAGGAAAGACAAAAAAACTGAAAATCCTTCCGAACCAAAAGCAAATCAATGCAAAATAAAGACACTAGATTAGAAAAAGTAAAAAGTGATGCCTTCCAAGTTCCAACTATGAAAGTGACCTAGTACATAACTAGACTCAATTGCTCAGCAATAACATACTACCTACATGACGTAGTTTTCGTAAACCATAAAGACACTAGATTAGAAGAAGTAAAAAGCAATGCCTTCCAAGTTCCAACTATGAAGTGATCCAATACATAACCAGACTCAATTGCTCAGAATGAAACTGGCATGGACCAGCTACTGTTAAAAAAAAAGTACGACAATACGGGAGTGCAAACAAAGAAATGAAAAAAATCGAGGGTTTGAAACAAGCTTTTAAATTTAAAACAAGCCACAACAAGTGAAATGCATCAAGCCATTATGATTCTGGTTTGTCAACAATTATGAACAAGGAAGTCTAAAATATGCACAAAATATTTAGTAAGTGTTTGTCTTCACTCTTAAATGATAGAATTTTAGTGGAGGTATGCATTTAACAAGCACAATAGTCAAACATTTGGCATAAATGAAATCCAAAAGGTGGTAAAAATTATGTGTATTACATGTAAACACAAAACTTAAAAAAAATAGAAAATGATAAAGGAATCAGAAGCACACATAATTTCAGTTTAATACTAATCAAGATGAAAGAGGCTCAAATGCTAGTGTTTGTACCAAGACAAACTCATATAAATTCACAAAACTTGACCTCCGATCCCTCATTAAGTAATTTGTCCCACACTTTGGTACGAAAGGTTTGACAGTGTCGTTGGAAGTATCTTTTGCATTGAAGGTAATGATATACATAAATCTAGCAACACATTGACTAGTAGCCTTGACAAGCTTAACAAATTCGTATTCCAAATTCTGCGTAGTTAAAGAAATAAGCAAATGAAACTAGCGGACCAAAAAGTTGACACAAACATTGTTGAAAATAAATAGGGATACCAAATTCTGATGTACCTTGTTTTTCTCATTGTACTCTTTCAGTGCTTGTTTGGCCAAATTCACCATTATTTTGCGATGGTCCGATTCGTCTAGTTTGACGTGCGTAATTCCACCACACAAGCCGACACCTGGTGGAATACGAGCAACATCGAAGCCCTGTAAAATCAAAATTCAAATACCCAAATCCTAATTATATACAACCAGTGGATAAGGAAGACATGTCTGATTTTACGCGTATAGTTAAAGTAAGGTAATACAGACATTATTCTCAATGGCCTGCTTCCGATATTCAGCATATTCTTCATCGCTTATCTCACGAATTTCAAAAATCTCCACATTGTCCATATTTTCCTTCTCTTCATCAGAAGAAGAGTCAGTGCCTTCAGCGAAAACGGGAGCCTCGGCTTCATCTTTATGCCCTGCATTGCGCTTTTGTTCTTGGACGACGTCTGCCATCGAAACAGAATAGGCAGAATAGAGAGGATTCAGAATTGCAAGGAGTAAGAGTTGTGAAGGTATTTGAGCTCTTTGAATTTATGGGCCTGGAGGTACTTATCATCAATATATTTTAAATTTAAATTTAATGGATAAGGATTTACTTACTTCAATAAGTGTTATGTACTTATTCTATTAAATAATTTTTAAGAGTTTTCATTTCAATAATTATATTGATAAAATTTAATATTTATAAAAAGTTATTAATATAAAAAATAATAAAATATATAAGAAAATAACTTAAACGTATAAAGCAATAATTACATAAATAATTCATATGTTTTGTTATAAATATAAAAAAAAAGTTTTTGTATGAAATTTTTATTTTTTTGCAAGGGCCAGCAAAAATGATATTAGATGTCTACATAACCGACACCACTTGAAACCTAAATTACAAAAACTTGTAACCATGAGGAAAAAAAATAAAATAATAGAAGAAGAAGCAATAATTCATAAAAAGAATTTAATTATATGTAACAAAGTTTCATCAAATAAATCCATAAATTTAATTACCTTTCATTTAAATTTTCTACAGAACACTTCTTTGTAAACAACATTCTTCATTGTTGGACATACATCACCAGTATCATCACAAATTATAGTTTTCAAACTACTATTTAATTTAACTCTTGAAACGACAATATAAGCACAATAGGCTTGTTGATAGCTGTAGAATGGATTTAAAAAGCTTTATAATATATTGAATTGATTGAATAATATTAGAAATTAATTTTTAAGAAAAAATTATAATTATGCATTTTTTTCAATTTATAGAAAATTCAATAGTAATTGTTAATTTGCAGTAACATATTAAGAAATAATTCCTTTTGTATTTTTTAAAGTATAAATGAAACAAATTCAAATGAATTAGCATTCATAATAATGAAATATAAGAATACAATATTTAAAAAATATTTTAATTGTAAGAAAGTAGGTCTTTTAAGGGATCAAGGAAGTTGACATGGTCTACATGATCCATCTTGAAAAGTTCAAGTTTTATGGGAAGAAGAACGGACGTGAGGCCAGAAATATCACTTTTGGAGGGTGTTGCTAAAGGAATTCGGATCTATTACTATGACAAAGCCATTTTATTAGAGAGATATATACAAACTATAATATATTAAGATCTCACCTAATATATTGGGATCCACCATGATGAATTATAGATCTCACTTTTCATATTTGAAACCTTTTGCTTCTTTCTCTAACTTTTTAACAGGACATTCTTATATTATTTCACTAACATAATAAGATCCTGATCCGTTACTAAGGTAACTTGCTTTTTTTTTCTTCTAGGTACTAATACTTAAGATAATTTGTCAAGTATTTATTAGTTACTATATTTTTACAATAAATGTTAAAAGTTAAAAAAAATAAAACTAACAACTGATAAATATTTAAGAAATTAACTTAAGTATCCATATATAAAAAAAAATGGATAATGAATAACCTCCCTTTTGAATCAATGAGTAGTTACAGCACATATCACAATTATATCATCAACTTTAATAAACGAAAATAATGAATAGCACAAAACATATTTTGTAAACTTTTTACAAATGAGTGGAATCGGTTTCTGTTTTTTTTTTTAATTTTACTTTTTTGTTATTTTGACTGAAAAGAAAAAGTGAGGTGTACCCGAAATGTGTGCTGCATGTTTATACTACCACCTTTTGTGAATCGTTTCATGAACTCCATTTATCATACGTAGCAATGCTCTTTAATAATCCTATGTATTTAAGTATTAAAAGATTTTTTTGCAAGGCCACAAAAAATTACTCCCGGATCAACTTTATACTAGTCTAAACTCATATGACTTTTTATTGGATAGTTTTATTAAATTTTAAAAATGGCTTCAAATTTGTTTTGAGAATCTAATTTTTGAAGAGTTCATAGTGTAAGGGTAGAAACATAATTTTTAAATAGTACTTTGTGGGGATTACTAACTTTAAGACTTTTAATAAAGATTAGTCTCACATTTAAGGAGTGCAAAAATATCTTATAAGATAAAAAAATTAACAAGTAGGTTCAATGCATATTATCCTTAATACATTTTTTTAAAGCTAGACATATATATTTTGCTAACCTTGAAACTCATAAAAATCTGTTTGTTTGATGTTGAACCTATAACTTAGGTCTACTTTGTGGGCACCCATTCTGAATATGGTCTGATAGGATTAAAATCAAGTAAAATAAAAAAATATTAAAAGAATTTGAATTTGAAATTATGTTAATATACGCGCTGAACTAACATAAAAGACAACATTCAGACTAGGATAATATGTAACAAAACATTTTTATTTTTCTAATATTAATAAGTTTAATTCCATTCCCTTTTTTTCTTCTTTTTAATGTTTATTTCTCTCTCTCTCTCTCTCTTCATGCAATCCCACTTTGCTTTTCTTCTTTTTGTAATATTTCTTTCTCACTTTTCTTATACACAAAGAACAATGAAAGAAGCATTTTAGTAGGTGGCACTAAAACTTAGATCAGAAGAATGACGTGTGCATTCCAGACATCACCAAGTGTTTATCTTAAGTAGATAATTATCATATTTGTACTAGAGCCTGAGGCCTCAATAATAGCAATTTAAAAAAGTTCACATTCAAGCCTTAACATATTTTCTTGATGAATAATTAAGAACAAGTCTTCAAATATCTGTATGTAGTTAAAGAATCCAAGGAGAAGGAAAAAAAAAGCAAAAGAAATGAAACAATTGAATACCTCCACAGTTCTCAAGTGATAGATATTTGACTGGGGTAGTCCTACTTGATAATGATACTTCGAAATGGTCCTATGCATGCTGTACCAAACAACACAAACACCATGATGATCATACTTGTTGTAGAAACAAGCAATTACACAATTTTAACTGTCATCATAGCATATATATATATATATATATAGGTTGAAATAAAAGTATAGTTACTCGTGGCTAGCAAAGTGGTAAGCCTTTCTAGAGGAAGAGAAGACAACAAGGGAAACTTTAGCATCGCACAAGATGGAGAGCTCAAAGGGTTTCTTGATCAGCTCATTTCTCCTCTTTGAGATGGTCGCTTGCCTGCTTGTTGGGTTCTCAATTCTCTTCAGCTCCACTTTCCCTCTCCCCATTTCTATTTTCTCTGTTTGTGGTGTCTGGGACACTGTCTGATATTGATCTATATTTATATTTGATCCATGCAATTGCAAATTGGAAGTTGAGTATGTCAGGCCAGGTGTTGAATGAGAACTCTTTTCGTCACATAGAAACCAGTTTAGGGTCAGGGATATCTGACTCACCAAGCACTTACAAGAAATATTCAGATAATTAACTATGGGGAATTAATTCGCTGGAATATAAGTCGAATTTCTCATTGTCAAGTTGCGAACTCACGCACTTATCATTTGACCTACTGGTAGGACGAATCAAAACTTGACACAATGGGGATGCACTGCATAGCATGATGCAGCACAAACAATATCCTAACTCTGCCTGACACGATTCTACTAGCAAATCTTTTTTCTAAATTCAGGTGTCTCTCATTGTTATTATGACCTTTTCATGAATTATGTGGGTAGCTTCTTGACAAAATTTAAGTAGAATATAGTAAAATGAATGATATAAAGAGACTTGAAATTCTGTTGGCGACATTTCATAAAAGAAAAAGAAAAAAATTCTAGCTACTACACCTCCTCAACATTAATTTTGCAATTGAGCTCAATCACTTTATTGTAATAAGAAAAAAAATCCTACTATTGTCCATTAATTAAAAAGGTTTTCTGTTTAAGCTGAGAAAAAGGTTGCTTGAGAATTGACATAGAAACATGGATTGCTTGACGCGTACAACTGGCCAAACATCCACCGATACAAGGATATAGTACATGGCATGTGCTTGTTTCTTACCAATAGGAAAAAAGCACGTGTTAATGTGTGGATAAAAAAATAGATAGTATTAAAAATAATGAAGTGAAAAACAAAAATTAAAAAAGAAATAGAAAAGTAATAACGAAAGTGAAGAGAGAATATGTTAAATAGAAAATAATAAAGAATATTCTTATTATTTGCGAGTCATCTTTTTAAGAAAATAATTAATGGTATGAAATATCTGTTTTAAAATTTAAATTTTTTGTATTTTTGTACTAAATATAAAGATAAAAAAATTTAAGAATTAATAATAAAGATACATAGTATAGTGCGTAGGTAGTATTAGAGTTTATTAAAAAATTTGAGTGAGAACATTTATATTTAGATACAAAATATTTATGTAACTATAGTCGATTATTGTCATTTTCTTTTAGTTTTTTTTAAAAGAAAACTCACATATTCTTTCGAAAGCATTCTCAGATACTTTCATAACTGCTTTGACCATGAAAATTTTCTAAATTTTAATAGAATTTTATGTAAAATTTAACCCTTTTTCACCATAAATGAAAATAAATTTGAAATAAATAGTTAGCAAATTCTGAACTGAACAATAAAGGTAAGATAGAAAATTACCTAGATCCAGGATAAACTCCCTGTACATGTATAGCTATTATTAAGCTTTTGTAATATTAAATGGTTAATAATTTGTACCATGTGTCTTACAAATTAATTTATAACTCACAACATTTTGTGTCTTATTTTTATTAAAATATATTAAAGAAATATAATTAAAATATCCTAACATTTTAAAAGTGATAATAATTTTAAATGCTAGCATAAACACGTTTGCACTGCCCAAATGAGTTTTAAGAAATTCAAACGGATTTTTACTTATTTTCTATTTAAAAAAATTTCCAAAACAAAACTCTAGTCTCAAAATCTCGTTTGATTTGAAACAACTATTTCTTATTTTGACATTAAATGTAATTTTTTATTAAACATAATTTACATCACATAAACTTATTTTTAATTAAAATTAAATTTATCTAAAATCAAGTTTGCAAAGATGCATTATATATGACCGAAAAAAAAAACACACACACACACTATATATGTGTGTGCATTATTCGAGTCGGTTGTTTAAACATCACCTATGAATGGTTGACATGCAGAGATCATTGAGATAAAACCATTCCAGAAAATGGCGACCAAAAGTTGACATGCATATCATAATCGATTCACTGGTTGCAATCTGATAGGAAGTAGAATTGTTGGTGACTCCATCCATTGTTATTGTAATTGTAATTATTTTTAAAACCGAAAGAATGTCAAGGCATCACTCATTTCATTATCACACTATTTTGGACAGATTATGAAAGATGACCAATTATTGCGTTCAGCTATTCTGGGCAAGTTTGGGGGATACGTGTCTACTTTTCCCCCGCTGGACAAAAAAATGATTATATTTTGTAAATACAAGTTTTTATATTACAGAAAGATAAATTAAAATAAATAAATTCCATGGTCAAGAGAGATAAATGATTACACAAAGAGATTCAGTGTGTGTTTGAATTAAAGTTTACAAATTTGATTTTGGATGAACTTGATTTTATAAACTTAATTTTGGTCAAAAGTAAATCTGAGTGAAGTGATATTATGTTTGGTAAAAAATCATATTCAACTCAAAAGTAATAAATAGTTACTTAAAACCAAATAAATTTTTGAAACCAGAATTATGTTTGAGAAATAATGCAAATGGTAAAACAAACAAGATAGGAAATAAGTAAAAATCCATTTAAACCTTCAAAAATCAATTTGGATGGGACAAACGCCCACCCAAATACACCCTCAAACATATTATAATTTGCTTTTATGTGGCTAATGATTATGAGTTACACATTTTTACTAAACACATTAAATGGTCATAATGTGATGTTAACATGTCAATTTTTTTTTTCTAAAAAAAATATAAGGAGCCTAAAATTTGGTGTAGATATTATTGTCTGAACTTAGAGAAGTCAATACTCAATAGTAATAGAATAAACTATTTAGGGAAAGTGCTATAGTGGCCATTGAAGATTTGTCAGCCGGATTTTCTAGGATACATAATAAACCAATATAGATGCATCCAATGACTTCATTTCGGGAATAAGAACCTCTCAGTGTTGGATCCAAAAACTCCAACGGTGTTTGGTCAGTGCAAGTCTTTCTTGCCTGCCATAATACAAGAAATTAGTTACAGTTTTGGAAACTCTATTACCTCTCATTTACTGGACAAAAAAAATTTCTCCAGGCAATTGCAGCAGGCTTTGGCATAAACAGAGAAGAATAAAGATGCTACACGACTTAACATAGCTCAAGAGGTCATCAACATGATGTGATTGACAGAAGTTAGTGTTCTTGCCACTCACAATCTCTAAAATTAAGACACCAAAGCTTTACACATAAGATTTTAGAGAGAATTGTCCACGCATAAGAGGCTTGTAATTACTGCACACTAACATTGGGTTTAAAGTTAGCTCCTAGGGGGAAAAGAAGAGTAAAAATTGACTTCTGAAAATTTTATTTAAAAGGCTCTTATATAAGAAAATATATGATCATTGCAAACAAACATAAAAAAAAGTTGACCTTTATGAAAAAAAAAGTAAAAGTTGACTTTTAAATATTTTGTTTAAAAGGCTCTTACTTTAAAAAAGTGTGTTAAAAAATTTCCAAACTCCATTTTACAACTAAAGATTGAGACAGTCAGCTCTTAACATTGTACAAAAAGCAAACAATTCATAAGTAATGACAGTAGTTGATGAGAGAATGTCCAAAACATACACAGTCCCAACTACCCTTCTTATCTTTGCTTGAGTTTGATCCACATGGATTATCTTTGCCATGACAAAATCTGAAATCGTAGGGTTCATATTAGAATATAAAAGAACATTAAATAACTAAGTTAGTAATAAGTTGTGTTTTTATGCAGAGCTGGTTCAAGCACACAACCGCTCCAATGTGTTTTGCCGAAAATAGAATGATCATACACTGGTTGCAAATATGCACAATGGTGTTCTATTTTAGAAGTTTCTTAATTTTGGCGTGATATTATATTGTTTTAAGGTTACAAGTGTTTTAAGGTAAAATTGTAATTGAACGGAAGAGTCAAGTTGAGAAGTCATGGTTGTCGAAAATTCTGATTTGATGGTTCAAGTGTCATTGGAGATTAATGCATTCTCTAGAAGACTATTTCAATAAATATGTTTAACTTGGTGACCTAAATTATATAATGGGATCACAAGAAATCTAATCCAACTAATCAAAATATTTTTAGTGAGGATTGAGTATTATTGGTGATATTAAGAAAAAACACTATCGGCTTGACTGCTTGATCTTAAGATTGAGTTCATATTGTCAAAATCTTCTTACACTTGCTTAACATGGAGAGACTTAGCTAACCTTATGAACTTAATCAAGAAGGAAAACCTCATTTATAATAATTGATTAGCTATTAACTCTCGTGATTTAAGCAGTATGACAAAAATATAAAAACAAAAATAGAAATAAAAAATCATGATGGCATGACTTGAATCTGATTAGTAAGTTAGAAGTCACAAATTTAGCTGTCTTTTACTATAATACTTAAAAGCAATTCAAAGATTGCTTACCCCATTGATGTACCGAAAAAAATTTATTAGTTTAAATGTCTAAAACTTTCAAATTCTGCTTCTGCTATTAAAAATTGAAGGCAGCTACCAAAATACACCAGATTCTTTTAAAAGAGCGTTTCCTTTTGTCATTCCCATATTAATGTGTTATGTTATCTATATGATTTATTTATTTATTGATTAGAACTTTAGTATACTGGAAAGTGGAAATGCAACTCATCTTTTTGTGCACATGTTATTAGATTAAAAATCGGACACTCAATTCATCCTTATCTGAATTTCAATTTCAATTTCAGATATCATCAATAATCTAGCAAAGGGTCAGGGGCGACACTATCAGATTTCAAATTACAAAATTACAAAGAAAAACATGTCAACAGCAGGAACTAATTCCGGTAGTAGAGATTAATCTTTTCAATGTATTTGATTATACCATGGGAATATTGAAGAATAAGGACGACAACACGGTACATACAGTGAGAAAATGTGAACCAATATAAGCAAAACATACAAGTCCAAACCAAACAAATTACGTTGAACAACATTAAAAACATAATGATGTTAGCTGAAGCTGTTGCTTAGTTATGGGTCCGTAGACATGGCAGAAGGAAAGGAAACAATAGCTAATAGGAACTCCAAAATATTGCCTGTAACCATTCGTCGATGGTTCAACAGATGAATTTACAACTTGGGAAAATGCAGAAGAAGCATGTTATTTTTTCAAAAGCTGGTTAGTAGTTATAAACAATTATCTATATAATACTGCACTAACACTTTTCACAACTAATTAAATTATGCACTACAATGAGCAAATCTACGTAACGACAGGAACCCCAAGTGAAAATTAGAAGTGACAGGAAAAAAAATTGTTTCCTCAGGCAACAAACGTGTGCATTTAGAATGAAACTGTGAGTGAAGTCAGACCCATGAAGTCAGATATTACACCAAATTGACAATGATGCAGAAAACATTTTCATCAATGGAATCTGTTATCAACTTAATAACATCAGACCGAATTGCAAGGTGCTTGAGGAGGGTTTGATTGGAGGAAAAATGTTAACATGGCACCTCAAGATTGTAGAACAAAAAATTTATTCACTTTATCCTCTTCAATTATCTCCTCCAAGTGAAAAGAGTTGTACCTATTCATACATATCCAAACTTTGCTTCTGAACTGGCTTCCTTTGAAATTAAACCCCAAATTCATTTGCTAGAAACATTTTCGGTAGTTCTAGTAATAAGAAAAACACACACATATTCGCAACACCATAGTCCATATCAAAGCACCATATATGGAAATCAATAAATCGATCAACAATAATTCAACCTAATACAAAGCAAATTAGCAAAAAAATCAAGTAAAGAATGAGAGGGTAAGAATTCAAATGTGGCTGGATGAACCAAAATGAGGTCTACGAATTGAGTTTATTGTAACAGCATAGCTGAGAGAGACAGCAATTTATAACGATATTTAAGGAAAAAATTTATAGGAAAGGAACATTGTAATTCTAGTCGAATGCAATTTGGAGCTATAACTGCTACAATAGCAATCTAATGAACATTTCTAATATCTCAAAGTAACTTAACAGTATAACAACTTATACTGTAAAACACAAACTGGGATATAGAAATATAAAATAATCAATCAGCAAAAAAATATAAAATTAAAAGAACAGCATACACCAAGTCATTATTTAAAAAATGAAAACCAAACTTGTTGCCAATAGACACAACTGTTCGAGTAATTTCTAATATTTCATAGTACAGATTCTTGGTTTTATACAAAATGAGTTACTAAATTTCCTTTTAGAATCAAATTTCTTATCTGTTTGGTCTCGAGTTTAAAGAATGAAATCAAAATAACTAGTAGTTTATGTTCACCTATCTATGGAAGAGAGGAGGTTGAAAGGAATATTGCAGTAACCTTATGGTTTATCACAAAAATTATAGGATGGATGCCTTATTCCTTTGCTGATAACTGAGAGCACAGAACACTATCCTTCCATCTACTATCAGCCATTAATTCTAAGTTTAATCTAACTCTTTTGGCTTCTAGCTAAACCAGGAAAATAAGCAGAACTTTGGTGCCAAGCTACTGTCATAAACATACCAAATTTTGATGTATACTAGCAACTAATATACCTCTAATAATTCAGTAGTCGTTCACGGTTTAAACCAGAAAATAGTACTGCATTAGAACACTTTCAACAGCTATAACAAATGATAAAATGAATTGCTCACACTCTTATATGTCTCTCGGTAGTAGCAGTGCAGACAACAGAGAATTTCTCAAGAAACTACTGATTTAAACAGAATTAAAAAGGGGAAAGGAATTTCAATACAGCAGTAAGAGAAATGTGAGTTTGTATAAAATAACAACTTAAAGTTTCTAACTCTTTTCTGCAGAAAATAAACAGAACACAGCCAATTTTCTTCTTCTTCTTAGTTTGTTGCTATACGGTTTTTGGTGAGTGTACGAGTGAAGAAGATATGTGGAAGGATTTTATGGGAGTTCCTTTGCATTAAATGAACTCAATTACCTGGGGTGTAATGGTGGCAGTGCTAGATGGGTAACCAAAATTTGATGGTGATTAGTGTCTCTTGTTTACGTGTTGGTTATCAGCTAATGGAGCTTGGTTGCCGTGGCAACCATTGAGTAACCAATGTTTTGGTTATGTGATTAGTGGCAGCTTCTTTTACCTGTTGATGAATGGAGCTTGGGTTGTTTACCGTGTCAACAAACCAATTCTGCTGTGAAAGAAGGGAATTGCCGTGGCTCTCCATGAGGTTGTGTTTTAATTAGTAGTAATAAAGATAAATATTTAGATTAAATTAGTTTCTCCTTGTAATTATCATATAGTTACATATTTATTTATTATATCCAAATATAAGATGAGTTTTATATCTTAATAAAATTGTACACTTGTCTTAACAGGTAAATTTAAATATAATCAAATAAATAGATGAATCTATAAATAAATATAGAATTGAGTCTAAGTTTTGTGGCACAATTAATTTACTTGATAACTATAGATTATAAAATGTTATAAAATGTGTTATAAATGTTAATGTCTGTTATCATCACTTAGAGAATATGCCAAATTGTAAACCTTGAGCTAGCAAAAACTTGGATGCTTCTACATAGAAATAGAATAGGATAGGTTTGACTCAAATTTTTGTGCAAAATTTATCTTTACTATGCCGTGAAATCATATTAGTATTTAGCTATTCACGTAAAGCTTAGTGGTCGAGTTTTCAATGCTTTGATATCTTGTCATTCTCTCCTTTGCTTTTTCCTTCTTATTTTATTTTAATCTGTTTAATTATTGTGTGCAGTTGTCTCTTTTAGTATAAGCTATTACAAACAGTTGAATAGCTCATGGGCCCAAATAAGAAGTTAGAAGAAGTAAATTTTAAACGTTCTTTTTCCAAACTTTTTATATGATTTATTTTATTGGTAAATTTTAATTAGTTGTACTTGTTTTGTTAATGTAGGAGGAAGATAAGGATTGGAGAAACTATGAAGGAGTGCTAACAGATATCAGAAATCAAGGATTTGTGGTAAAACTCAACAAACTAGTTGTTATTGATAAGTTATAAGGAATAGAAGAATGTTATGATGGACTTGTTGGGATTACTACAAGAAAATAGCAAAATCGCATCCGATTTAGCGACCAAAAAATTTCAGTCAAATTAGCAACTGATTTAGTAACTGAAATAAGTAAAAGAAAAATAAAATGTGCAACTGAAACTACATTTATTTAATAACCAGCAATCGATTTAGCAACTGATCTAGGAAGAAAAAATAAATTTTATGGAAATTACATTTTGGCATTTTCAGTTGCTAAATCGGTCGTTAAATAGTTAGCAACCAAAGAAATGGCAACCATCACATAGTGGTTGCTAGATCGGTCGCTAGTTAATTTAACAACCAATTTTGGAAAAACAGCAACCAAAAAATCGGTTGCTATTTAGCTTTTTTCTTGTAGCGGATTCGATTTTAATTGATAAATGGATGGATTCTTTTGTGGTTTAAAGGTGCATTAATACGTTGTTGTCCTAGTGTGGATTGGATGTGAAAATTCCAATTTTAAATGTTACAACAATATGCCAGCACATGCATGGTTCTTTATTGAGTTCCATGCATATTATTTTCATGGCAATTACGATTAAGATCTATTGAATTTGGTTATTGAGTATCTTGTTTGAAATGCGTTACCAATTTAGATGTATCATTGGAGAAAAATATCGCTTTGATCATGAGTGTGGTGCTGTAAGGTATGACATTTTATTTAGGAAGTAATCTAAGTTCTTTTTACCGTCGTTGATTTACCTCAATCCTAAGCTTAAATTGATGACTTGAATTGTTTGAAATGTTCATGGCAGCAATATATGGTTGATATTTAAATTAGCACATGATTGGTAATGGATTGTTGATGATTGTGAGAATGTGTTTTAGTATGAAACATCGAATTTATGCCTGATTCTGTTGAGGGATTCTTTATGTAATTGTGGCTGGAATTTTAAGTCTTGTAATTGAATTTAGAGTAAGGAGAGATTATTGAGTAAGTGACATTCTTTTATCATGAATGAGGGTTGGAAATTCTGTTATGGACAATAGTAACATTGATAAATAGGAACATGGAAATTGATTGAAAAATCTGCGAGTTTTCTACTAAATTATGTTTCTAGTTTGGCTTCTTGTTCTAATAGTTTTATTTTAGGCTTAAATTCGGAAAGATCGTCAATGATGTCTTCGCATAAAGATGGTTGTCTTTTTTTTTTGGGATTTTAGTTATTCTTAACAATCTTTGGCAGCATTGAAAGTTTCATGCATTTATAATTAAGTTGAGTATGTGTTTAGATTAAGTGCAGTTGTTGTTAAGTATGGTTTAGACCTATCAAATCATCTAATAGAGCTAAACTTTATGTATGATATACTCTCAGATATATAAAACCTCTCTAAGTTTTTATGGCTAAATATTAAGTGTTGCTTGGACAAATGTAATGTAAAGATGTATATTGTTAGGATGCTGCTGGGCTATGGCCTCTACAGGAGCTTTGGAGTCTACATACCACATTGAGAAAAGAAAGGAAAATCTAAACTGTCAAGAGGTCCTTTCACCACAGGACTTGCTCGACAATTTAGCAATGAAAGAAGAATATGATATACTTGTAAAAAATAATAAAGTGGATAAAAAATGATGCTATGGAATATTACTTCTGAAGATGTTTTCAAAGATTTAGCTCAATGGATGCACTACAGAAGATTTGTGTCCTTATAAGGGGGAAAAGCAAGAAGCTAATTTGGATAGAAAGGTATTAATTATTTCATTTAATTCTTTACTTCATTCAAGTACTTATTGACACATATTAATGCTATTATGTCTTTGTGTAAAAAATTTCATTAAAGCAATTCTATTGTAAGTATTAAATAGGACTTAGTAGATAGGTTGATACCAATCAACATAGCTGCATTAGCCATACCATAGGTTCTCATGCAAATAAAGGTATTAGGATAGAGGAATTATAGCTTGAATCATATGTTAGTATAGTATAGCTGAATAACAAACTGACTGACTACTTTCTGTAAGTGGTTACAACTGGCTAGATAGTTGAGAATTAGTTGGTGAACTGTTAGGAAGTTGATGAGTTGGAATGTAACAGTTGGAAGTACAATGTATGAATGGCCCTCAACAGAGAAGTGTAAATCATGTTTTCTATAATCAAGAGATTACAATAAGAGAGTAAGGCTAGGGAAGGTATCATGCATCTCTAAAGTGTTTCTTCCATTCTCCCTTTATGATAGGTTTCTACCTATCAATTATATTTTCATTCCAACAATGGCAGAGGGAAAAAGGTCTTCTCATGTAGAAGAGACATTGAAAAGCATTGAGACTAGGTTGAATTCCAAAATTTCTATCATGGAGAATGCAGTGAAAAATATGGGGGAGATGTTCAAGCAGATGATGAACATATATGTTATCGCCCGAGTTGTGAAACACAACGAAATATTAACAATAAATTTAAATAAAATTAGATTTTTAAGTTTAAATAAATACATAAACAATGATTTTTGTGTTAGCTATAATGGGGATTTTTTTTTACGGTTATATGATGCTAATAAATTTTAGGCTAACTTATCTTGTTCTTAAAATTTTAGATGAGGACAAGAAAATTGTAAAATAAAATTGAAATGGGTTTTCTTAGTGAGATGTAGTTATTTAGACATGAACACAAAATTTATATTTTCATTCACTAAAATAACAATAGAGATTGATATGAATATTGTTTTTTAATCTCTATTAAATATGAATTTGGGCTAGAAAAAGGACAAAAAGAAAGAGAAACCACATTTGTTTAGTGGGTCGGTGGAGATTTTTTTCAAAGAAAAGACAAGGATAGCTTTCCAACTCTCTTTTTCTCTCCCTTACGAAGTTTCTGGTTCCCTTCTTTCTTTTCCAATCCGTTACAGTAGCCTTTGGTGGTGCTTTGTCCTCCCATCCCTTTCTATGATTTTGGTTTCTTTCTATCTGCTCCCATCTGTATCATGCAGCAACCCATGGATGTGTGCCACATTTCCTAACCAAGAGCTAGTTTCAAGATGGATATACAGTAGACAACCTCCTCTGTTTTTTGGTTATGCAAAATTAGGTCATATTTTCCTCTTCCTTCCTCCTTCAAATTTGGTTTCCTTCTTGGTAAGTTTCCTTGGCTAGGTCTGCTAATTTTCTTGATGATTGAAGCTTCCCTTTTATTGCCTTTTACCTCTTGATCAATGAACTACAGATTTAGTGTTACCAACGCCTATCCGGTCTTCAAGTATTACTTTTGCTTAGTTCATTTCCTAAAAAGGGGTCATATTTCTTATTTATGTAAATAAAAAATTTAGAATAAAACAATCATTCCATCTCTTTGACCAAATCAATTTGTTGTTATTTTTGCATGAATTTCTCTTCCATCAAATGTTGAACATTTTACTGATGCCCTAGAGGTGACATGGGCATGTTGCTGATTGTATAATGTAATTCTTCGGCTTTCCTTGGCCTTTCACTCCATTGTAAATTTATCATTCTGTGATATATTTTCTTGCAATAATGTTTCTGATATTTTTTGTCCTAATAGGCCAAATTCACGATTGTAGGTTTTGAACTCGTAAAATACACTGACATGCTAATGGTAGTGAAGGAGCGACCGATATGTGCTTTGGTGGTAGTTACTCGTAAATTTTTTAACTTAAAAGAGGTATGTGTAGCTTTTATATGGTTTTATAAATTTTATTATAACTTGTAATGATAAAACTATTTTTTTGTTATGTTACAGGACGAAATTTATTCCATACCGAAAGACCCAAAATCTTTAGCAAATAAAGATCGATTACATGTGGTCCTTGTTGTCGGATACAGAAAGATAATCAAAAGAAGAAAAATAATAAAATATTAGTTAATTAAAAGTTCTTGGGATAGGAATTGGTGTGATCACGGATATGGCAAAATTAATAGAGAATTGTATTTCAACAAGAATATCCGTAAAGGAGTGCCTCTATTACAAACCGCCATAGTCGACCTAGGTATAGAAGAAATATAAATATAACTACATATAAGGAGTATTATTGTATTAATGACATATTTGGAACTTCTGGTTTGTTATGAAGTGTTTTTTAGGAGTATTATTGTATGATGACATATTTCAAACTTCCGTATCTTATATCCTTTTGGTTTGTTTTGAAATGTTTTTTAACTAGTTAGTTTAAAGCAAATTGCAGTCCCATTTACTAATTTAAATTGAAACAAGTTCAAACCAAAATCGTATTGTTGTCTATCATTAATTCATTTTCTTTTTTTTTACAAAGTAGTTCAACATGATTTTGAAAATGGCTTGCAGGTAATTGAAGATAAAATCTGCATTGTATCATAAGCAAATAGGAAAGATGATTCAATAAGGTCTATGTTTAAAATGAATAACTGAAAGTATGAAAGCAATAATGTCTATATTCTTTGACAGGGGTTTCAATATAAAGAAGAGAAATACCCCAAAGAGAATAGTAACAGACATCATTAATCCAAAATTGACAATGATAATAATGGAGGAAGACTAAATAGATAAAGTTAAACAAATAAATAGAGAAAGAGACACATAAACAAATGAATAAAAAACAAATCACCCAAAAAAAATCATTGATTTAATAAAAGATATGGTGAACATATCCCAATTAATAAACTTCATTCACTTGAACAATCCACATCCAAAAATCTTTGAATTCTATAGAGTTAAAGCACGTAAATATGTTCGCGCTATTATATTTGATTTTTTATATTTGGCTGTTTTAGAATCAGTTTTTTCCTTCCAAAAGATACACATCTTTAACAATTAAATTATATTCGTCGAATGACATAATTGATTTCCCGAAATATAAAAAGTCAACATTGTAAATAATTATAATCATTATATGATGTAAATATATCAAGTTTTATTTCAGTGTTAATTAATCTGTCCTAACTATATATATATATATATATATATATATATATACAAAATTATGGTCCTTCCGAACCAAAAGCAAATCAATGCAAAATAACAACAAATAGTTGCGACAGAATTCAAAACCTGCTCATCTAGGGGGAACCAAACGGCCATGTGAACATGAGCTAATGAAAAATGTCAAGAACCCAGTGGGATAAAAATTCAAATGATAATTGATCAAAATTTGATCTCCAAAAGGCTCAAACTTTGCAATAACATACTACCTACCTGACATAGTTTTCGTAAACCGTAAAGACACTAGATTAGAAGAAGTAAAAAGTGATACCTTCCAAGTTCCAACTATGAAAGTGACCCAGTGCATAACCAGACTCAATTGCTCAGCAATAACATACTTCCTACATGACGTAGTTTTCGTGAAACCATAAAGACACTAGATTAGAAGAACTAAAAAGAAATGCCTTCCAAGTTCCAACTATGAAAGTGATCCAGTACATAACCAGACTCAATTGCTCAGCACACACAACTGCCATGGACCAGCTTTTGTTAAAAAAAAAGTAAAAAAAAAAAAGTAAGACAATACGGGAGTGCAAACAAAGAAATGAACAAAATCAAGGTTTGAAACAAGCTTTTAAATTTAAAACAAGCCATAACGAGTGAAATGCTTCAAGCCATTATGATTCTAGTTTGTCAACAATTATGAACAAGGAAGTCTAAAATATACACAAAATATTTAGTAAGTGTTTGTCTTCACTTTTAAATGACAGAATTTTAGTGCAGGTATGCATTTAACAAGCACAATAATCAAACATTTAGCATAAATGAAATCCAAAAGGTGGTAAAAATTATGTGTATTACATGTAAATACAAAACTTCAAAAAAATAGAAAATTATAAAGGAATCAGAAGCATACATAATTTTGGTATAATACTAATCAAGATGAAAGATGATCAAATGCTAGTATTTGTACCAAGATAAACTCATATAATTTCACAAAACTTGACCTCCAATCCCTCGTTAAGTAATTTGTCCCACACTTTGGTATGAAAGGTTTGACAAGTGTCATTGGAAGTGTCTTTTGCATTGAAGGTTATGTAATACATAAATCCAGCAACACATTGACAAGTAGCCTTAACAAGCTTAAGAAATTCATATTCCAGATTCTGCGTAGTTAAAGAAATAAGCGAATGAAACTAGAAGACTAAAAAGTTGACACAAGCATTGTTGAAAATAAACAGAGATACCAAATTCCGATGTGCCTTGTTTTTATCATTGTACTCTTTCAGTGCTTGTTTGGCCAAATTCACCATTATTTCGCCATGGTCCGGTTCGTCTAGTTCGACGTGTATAATTCCACCACACAACCAACACCTGGTGAAAAACAAGGAACATCGAAGCCCTGTAAAATCAAAATTCAAATACCCAAACTCCTAATTATATACAACCCGTGGATAGGGAAAGACAAGTCTGATTTTACACGTATAGTTAGAGTAAGGTAATACAGACATTAGTCTCGATGGCCTGCTTCAAATATTCAGCATATTCTTCGTCGTTCATCTCGCAAATTTCAAAAATCTCCACATTGTCCATATTTTCCTTCTCTTCATCAGAAGAAAAGTCAATGCCTTTAGTGAAATCGGGAGCCTCGGCTTCATCCTCGTGCCTTCCTTTGCGCTTTTGTTCTTGGATGACGTCCACCATCAAAACGGAGTAGGCAGAATAGAGAGGATTCATAATTGCAAGGAGTAAGAGTTGTGCAGGTATTTGAACTCTTTGTATTTATAGGCCTAGAAGTACTTATCATCAATATATTTTAAATTTAAATTTAATGGGTAAGGATTTACTTACTTCAATAAGTGTTACGCACTTATTCTATTAAATAAATTTTAAGAGTTTTCATTTCAATAATTATATTGATAAAATTTAATATTTATAAAAAGCTATTAATATAAAAAATAATAAAATATATCAAAAAATAACTTAAATATATAAAAGCAATAATTACACAAATAAATCATGTCTGTTATAAATAAAAAAAAAAGTTTTTGTATGAAATTTTTCTTTTTTCGCAAGGGGTAGGAAAAATGATATTAGATATCTACATGATAGATACCACTTGAAACCTAAATTACAAAAACTTGTAACCATGAGGAAAAAAATAAAATAAAGGAAGAAGAAGTAATAATTCATAAAAAAAATTAATTATATGTAACAAAGTTTCATCAAATAAATCCATAAATTTAATTACCTTTCATTTAAATTTTCTGCAAACACTTCTTTATAAACAACATTCTTCGTTGTTGGACATACATCACCAGTATCATCACAAATTATAGTTTTTAAACTACTATTTAATTTAACTCTTGAAATAATAATATAAGCACAATAGGCTTGTTGATAGCTGTAGAATGGATTTAAAAAGTTTTATTATATATTGAATTGATTGAATACTATTAGAATTTAATTTTTAAGAAAAAATTATAATTATATGATTTTTTCAATTTATAGAAAATTCAATAGTAATTGTTAATTTGCAGTAACTTATTAAGAAATAATTCCTTTTGTATTTTTTAAAGTATAAATGAAACAAATTCAAATGAATTAGCATTCATAATAATGAAATATCATAATACAATATTTGAAAATATTTTAATTTTAAGAAAGTAGGTCTTTTAAGGGATCAAGGAAGTTGACATGGTCTACATGATCCATCTTGAAAAGTTCAAGTTTTATGGGAAGAAGAACGGACATTAGGCCAGAAATATCACTTTTGGAGGGTTTTGCTAAAGGAATTTGGATTTGTTACTATGACAAAGCTATTTTATTAGAGAGATATATACAAATTATAATATATTAAGATCCCTACTAATATATTGGGATCTACTGCGATGAATTATAAATCTCACTTTTCATGTTTAAAACCTTTTGCTTCTTTCTCTAACTCTTTAACAGGACATTCTCATATTATTTCACTAACAGAATAAGATCCTGATCCGTTACTAAGGTAACTTACTTTTTTTTTTTCATCTAGGTACTAATACTTAACATAATTTGTCAAGTATTTATTAGTTACTATATTTTACAATAAATATTAAAAGTTAAAAAAAATAAAACTAACAACTAATAAATATTTAAAAATTAACTTAAGTATCCATATATAAAAAAAATGGATAATGAATAACCTCCCTTTTGAATCAATGAGCAGTTACGGCTCATATCACAATTATATCATCAACTTTAATAAACGGAAATAATGAATACCACGAAACATATTTTGTAAACTTTTTACGAATGAGTGGAATCAGTTTGTTTTTTTTTTTTAATTTTACTTTTTGTTATTTTGACTGAAAATAAAAAGTGAGGTGTACCCAAATGTGTGCTGCACATTTATACTACCACCTTTTGTGAATTGTTTCATGAACTCCATTTATCATATGTAGCAATGCTCTTTAATAATCCTATGTATTGAAGTATTAAAAGATTTTTTTGCAAGGCCATAAAAATTACTCCCGGATCAACTATATACTAGTCTAAACTCATATGACTTTTTATTTCATAGTTTTATTAAATTTTACGTGTTAAAAATGGCTTCAAATTTGTTTTTTAGAATCTAATTTATGAAGAGTTCATAGTGTAAGGGTAGAAACATAATTTTTAAATAGTATTTTCTGGGGATGAATAACCTTAAGACTTTTAACAAAGATTAGTCTCACACATTTAAAGAGTGCAAAAATATCTCTCATAAGATTAAAAAAAATTAACAAGTAGGTTCAATGCATATTATCCTTAATACATTTTATTAAACCTAGACATATATATTTTTGCTAACCTTGAAACTCATAAAAAATCTGTTTGATTGATGTTGAACCTAAAACTTAGGTCTACTTTGGAGGCACCCATTCCGAACATGGTCTGATAGGATTAAAATCAAGAAAAATAAAAAAAATATTGAAAAGAATTTGATTTTGAAATTATGTTAATATACGTGTCCAACTAACACAAAAAAGCCAACATCAAGACTAGGATAATATGAAACAAAATATTTTTATTTTTCTAATATTAATAAGTTTAATCCCATTCCCTTTTTTTTTTTCTTCTTTTTAATGTTTATTTCTCTCTCTCTCTCTCCTCATGCAATCCCACTTTGCTTTTCTTCTTTTTGTAATATTTCTTTCTCACTTTTCTTACACACAACCCCTTCCCCCCCCCTCTCTCTCTCTCTCTCTCTCTCTCTCTCTCTCTCTCTATATATATATATATATATATATATATATATATATATATATATGAATTCAGTTTTCACTGTTTTGTGTAATTATAAAATAATGATTTAATAAAAAAAGATTTACAGCTTTTAAAATGAAAGGTTTATTTTAAAATTTAAAATAAAAAGTAAAAATTATTGATGAAAAATAAAAAATAATATTATCTTTTTATATTTTTAAGAAAATTTCATTCTGTCACTCTTCTTCTATTATTTTTCTAATTTAAAACCACTACTGTAACTGAATATTGTTCAACTTGGGTAATCTGTGTGTATATTTCTTCATAAAAATAATTAGGTAAATCAAATTTTAGGGGCCACTTGTAACACTATGTCTGCAGTAGTGTTTGATGTGTGTCGTATTGTTAATATATGCATGTGGCACCAGGTTAATTTTATTTCTTTGTACCAATAATAATAATTTAATTTATTAAACAAAATAACTATTACATATCATGCAATCACTCTTTATTTTAGTTTAGGCAAACCTTTTAATTAATATTGTAAAATTCTTCCTTCTTTTTATTCTTTTATTTCTTCTTTCTATTTAATAATATTTTTTTTCATTTTATAATCTTCTAATTTTTTTTTTAATTTTTTGATGCACTGGTAATCTTACCAGTTGTGGATAATTTGCTTGTGGTTTTGCGTAACTTGGCCCAAGGGATAAGGATCCTAGGCTAGGAGATTAACGTGTACGGGTTTCAAGCACACAACCGCTCCAATGTGTTTTGTCGAAAATAGAATGACTATGTACTGGTTGGAAGTATGCACAATGGTGTTCTATTTTAGAAGTTTCTTAATTTAGGCATGATATTATATTGTTTTAAGGTTACAAGTGTTTAAGGTAAAATTGTAATTGAACGGTGGAGTCAAGTTGAGAAGTCATGGTTGTCGAAATTCTCACTTGATGGTTCAAGTGTCATTAGAGGTTAATGCATTCTTCTAGAAGACTATTTCAATAAATATGTTTAACTTGGTTACCTAAATTATATATAATGGGATCACAAGAAATCTAATGCGACTAATCAAAAATATTTTTAGTGAAGATTGAGTATTATTGGTGATATTAAGAAAAAACATAAATGTAAGTAAATAGGCTTGACCGCTTGATCTTAAGATTGAGTTCGTATTGTCAAAATCTTCTTACACTTGCTTAATATGGAGAGACTTAGCTAACCTTATGAACTTAATCAAGAAGGAAAACCTCATTTATAATAATTGACCAGCTGTTAACTCTCATGATTTAAGCAGTATGGCAAAAATATAAAAATAAAAATGGAAATAAAAAATCATGATGACATGACTTGAATCTGATTGGTAAGTTAGAAGTCAAAAATTTTGCTGTCTTTTAATATAATATTTAAAAGTAATTCAAAGATTGGTTACCCCATTGATGTACCCAAAAAAAATTTATTAGTTTAAATGTCTAAAACTTTCAAATTCTACTTCTGCTATTAAAAATTGAAGGCAGTTACCAAAATACACTAGATTCTTTTAAAAGAGCATTTCCTTTTGTCATTCCCATATTAATGTGTCATGTTATCTATATGATTGATTTATTTATTGATTAGAACTTTAGTATTCTGGAAAGTGGAAGTGCAACCTCATCTTTTTATGCACATGTTATTAGATTAAATATCTGACACTCAATTCATCCTTATCTGAAATTCAATTTCAATTTCAGATTTCAGATTCCATCAATAATCTAGCAAAGGGTCATGGGCGACACCATTAGATTTCACATTACAAAATTATAATGAAAAACTTGTCAACAGCAGGAACTAAATCCGGTAGTAGAGATTAATCTTTTCAATGTATTTGATTATGCCATGGGAATACTGAAGAATAAGGACTACAACACAGTACATACAGTGAGAAAATGTGAACCTATATAAGCAAAACATACAAGTCCAAACCAAACAAATTATGTTGAACAATATTAAAAACATAATGATGTTAGCTGAAGCTGTTGCCTAGTTATGGATCCGTAGACATGGCAAAAGGAAAGGAAACAATAACTAATAGGAACTCTGAAATATTGCCTGTAACCATTCGTCGATGGTTCAACAGATGAATTGACAACCTAGGAAAATGTAGAAGCATGTTATTTTTCAAAAGCTGGTTAGTAGTTATAAAGAATTATCTATATAATACTGCACTAACACTTTTCACAACTAATTAAATTGTGCACTGCAATGACCAAATCTATGTAATGACAGGAACCCCAAGTTAAAAATAACAAGTGACAGGAAAAAAAATTGTTTCCTCAGGCAACAAACATGTGCATTTAGAAGGAAACTGTGGAGTGAAGTCAGACCCATGAAGTCAGATAGAGATAGCTTCAGCTCATTTATAACTTTGTATATTACTCCAAATTGACAATGATGCAGAAAACGTTTTCATCAATGGAATCTGTTATCAACTTAATAACATCAGACCAAATTGCAAGGTGCTTGAGGAGGGTTTGATTGGAGGAAAAATGTTAACTTGGCACCTATTTATCAAGATTGTAGATGATAAAATTTATTCACTTTGTCCTCTTCAATTATCTCCCCCAAGTGAGAAGAGTTGTACCTATTCATACATATCCAAACTTTGCTTCTGAACAGGCTTCCTTTGAAATTAAACCCAAAATTCATTTGCTAGAAACATTTTCAGTAGTTCTAGTAATAAGAAAAAACACACACATATTTGCAACACCATAGTCCATATCAAAGCACCATATCTGGAAATCAATAAATCAATCAACAATAATTCAACCTAATACAAAGCAAATTAGCAAAAAAATCAAGTAAAGAATGAGAGGGTAAGAATTCAAATGTGGCTGGATGAACCAAAATGAGGTCAACGAATTGAGTTGTTGTAACAACACAGCTAAGAGAGACAGCAGTTTATAACGATATTTAAGGAAAAAATTTGAAGGAAAGGAACATTGTAATTCTAGTCTAATGCAATTTGGAGCTATAACTGCTACAATAGCAATCTAATGAACATTTCTAATATCTCAAAGTAACTTAATAGTATAACAACTTATACTATAAAACACAGACTGGGATATAGAAATATAAAATAATCAATCAGCAAAACAATATAAAATTAAAAGAACAGCATACACCAAGTCATTATTTAACAAATGAAAACCAAACTTATTGCCAATAGACACAATTGTTCGAAGCATTATCAAAAAAATGCAATACAAAGCGGCAACTTGAAGATGATTTACTCCCAAAATCTGATCTACCTAAAGCTTTTGCACCACTTAATATATAGACCCATTTTGCCCAGTGCCCTGTTGTGATAAAAGCAAATAGCTATATTGGTCTAATAATAATAAGGGCAAAATGATATGCAAGAAAAATGTCAAAATAATAATAATAAATAATAAAAAGATAAAAACAAAGATCAAATAAAAATTAAATAGATCAAAACAATAAGACTAGTTCCTTCGGCTCAATATTCTATAACTAATTTTGACCCAAATTCATTCATTTAAACCCACTTGCATTTGACAGATTATGAAGCTCATTATCTAATTTCCTCTCAAATTCAATAACCCCTTTGTCTTAGCACTTCAGCACGCACTTCCCGATGTCACGGCACCAGACACCTCCTCATGGAAACAATCATAAAACCCATACCCACTATAAATCACAGTCTTTATTTTTCTCCCTTTAAAACAGAACAACACCACACACTCACCAAGCTCGGAGACAGCACACTCCCTCTCATGTTGATTTATCTATTTAGTTTTTTTTTTTTTGGTAAGGCTATTTAGCTTAGTATTTTATAAGGCTTTAGTTGCTTCCATTTACATATTATATATTGTTTGGTTATAATCTTTTCGAATTTGTGATTGGCATTCAATGCGTCATAGGTAATAAATTACATAAAGTAAAATTTAACATTGTTTAATAAATAATTAAATAATTAATTTGAAGTCATTTTGAATTGTAATAAATCTTTAATTTGAAAAATAGTTTAATTGAGTCATGTTATCGTGACGACCTTTTCTGTCTTGAAGTTAATTTTAAAATTATTTTAGGGCTCTTTAATAATAAATATTAATTAATCTTTAATCAACTAAGGGACGATGTTATTGTGATGACTCTTTTTTATCTCGAAAAATAATTTAGGATCACTAATGATCATTGTTATTGTGATAACTCTTTGATTCAGAGGTGTTATAGATTTTTGTTAATCATTAATCATTTTTTAGAAATCATAAACATCAATCAATCTTTAATTAACTAGGAACAATGTTGTCGTGATGACTCTTCTGTCCAAAAAATACTTTTGGATCATTGATGGATATTATTGTTGTGACGACTTTTTTACTTAGAGGTGATATAAATTTTAATTAATCATCTTTTATAAATTATTAATTTTTAATTAATTTGAGACAACGTTATCGTAACGACTCTTTCATCCTAAAAATAATTAAAATCATCAACATTAATGTAGACATAACATGATTCATGACTGATATAGGCATCAGTCCTTTTCTTTTAAAAAACAACCAATCGATTATGTGCTTCTTAGGCAATCAACTATGCTTATCATTATAGTCAACCAATCATCATCAAACATTTTTACTTTAATTAATCAACAAAACATCTTACATTTAATCAATTCTCAATTTTAAAAATCCTTTAATATATAATTAATTTTTTACCATAACTACATGATTTTCACTTATTATTGCATGTGAGGATACGTAGACATGCAAAGGTAAGATGAAATTTTAAATATTTTCATTTAATTCTTTAATTGTTTTTTATCATTAATTTTTATGTTATTTTACTGTTGGGGATAAATTAAATGCTTTTTGAGCTCATAATAATTTTGCATAATTAACTTTAGAGTAATTGTCTTAAGACGAACATATTAGGTATGCAATAAAATTAAGTTCTTACTATTCCTTGTGTATAATTAGACTCTCAAATTTGATTTCATTTTTAAAGACCAATTTCTAATTCAAAAAAATTTTTAATTTTTTTATTAAAATAAAAATTGACGGCGACTTTTCTGAATTTTAAATTTTTTTATAAACTTATTTGTCTCTCATCATGTCACCATCCAATGAGTTGTGAGACAAACGATACCTCTAACCTCTTGGATCACTGGGATCCCTTTCTTTATTTCCCTTCCAAAGAATATCCTGTTATAGAATTGTAGCACTTATAGCCTTCATTACACCATTAACATCTCAACGACCCATACAATTACTAAACTAACTAACCAACCACTTGTTCTTATATACAAGTGTTATATTACAGTATATTATATTCCACGGTGTTCTCCTATATTGTATAAAAAATCTTAATAGTAAAGATAAAAATTTAAATAAATAGAACTATAGAGATTAATATATATATATATATATATATATATATATATAAAGCAAAATTTAAATCGAGTGATATTATAAGGACTAATTATATATTTTAACTAATTTTTACATTGAGTTAGCATTAAAATTTTTTACAATAATATAAAAAAATACTCTTGTGAGTTTAATTAATATTAAATAATTACAATTTTTTTAATTGATACTCAATACATTTTGAATATAAAGTCACACCACATAATAATAATTAATTGTCCAATTTAAGCTTTATGCTAATTGTACATTTGACTTTTGATAATAATATTGTCTATATTTTTATTTAATTTCAATCTTGTACCAACCTTTCTCACATCAATTTCTTGTATTGATAGCTGCAAGCAATTTACACTATAGCTTTGATTCCAATTTACACTATAACAGTGTTAAGAGTGTACCTTATACCAGGTTGCATATTGGGTTTAATCATGTATGCTGTAAGCAATTTACACTTATACCACTTTAATGTCTTTTGATACAAAAATGATGTGAGAAAGACATAAATTTATATTAAGCAATTTTAAGTTTTGTTTTATCTTTTTAATGTTAAAAATGTTGTACAGTGTAACCAAAAAGAAAAAAGAAAAGTTGTATAGTTGTTTACAATGACCAACTTGCAATGTTATGACTTTGAGTGAGTTATGAGATATGCTAGATATGAACTGAAAATTTTTTATAATGAGTCTGGCATATTGGTTTCTTCTTATTTTTCATGGTTAAACCAGTTTTGATAGTCCCATTTGAATAATTATTTTGGTTATTGTAAAGTTTTTTTTTTTGCCCTTATGTTCTTTAACTCTTCCCTTTATGATTGTGTGACAATTCTTTATATCTCTATATCTATGAGATTAGTTGAGGTTCAAGGTTTCTAATTGGCTATCATAACCAACATTTTCTTGATTTTTGTTGCAATATGTACTTGATATTGTCTATATCAAATACCATTATCTCTGAGCATGAAGTTCTGTTATTACATTTGAATGCATGTTTATTTTTCTGTAACAGTAGTTTTTTTTTTCAATTATGGAAATACAGTCTGTGTTGGCTGAAATAGGACCCAATGCTGAAACTAAATAGTTGCACCCAATATGTACTGAAATATAATTTTATCGGGGGTGGTAAGGATCAAGAACCAGACCATTTAGTTAACTTGACTTTATACCATGTTAATTAACCATTTAACCTTAAACCAAGTGCATGCTTGATGGTAACACTGAAGTGTATTTCTTGGGAACAAATCTATGTTTTTGGCAACTATCAAGTTTCTCATTTATTATTTAATGTGAATTTGCGAAATTTGTGTGGAAATGATATTTTGCATTGCTCTGTTAAGTTTTCTCTTTATAGTAATATACCATACTTTTTAGCTAATTTACTTGCTTATTAGGACCTTACTATTTACTTCTTCCTATCATGAGTTTATATTCTGCTCTATGATAGAAAGAAGCACAGAAATTATGCTTAAGAAGGCCAAAGATAAAAGATGACAGTTATGGTTCCTTCGCTTACACACTATAATTACTTCCAACTATATTGGTTGAGCAAGGAATACTTTTAAATAGTAGTTGCTTCAGTTTTAGCTATCTGAAGGTGAGAAAGTGGAAAGACAAGTAGGGAATGGTTTAAATTTATCTAATGTAAAGTTGGGACCATTCTTATGGTGTGAAGGTTGTTGTAATTGTTACAATTTTATCTTCAATGGCTATATTTATAAAACTAATTCATCTGTAAACTTATGAATGTTATATAGCAGATGCAAAATTTTGATTTTGCAATTTCCTTTTTGTCCATAGCTTACTAATCCAAGTTAGTGTCTCCACTGAAACATTGCCTTTATGACAAAAATAGGATGAGTCAGTCATCATAGCTGTTAGGATCATCATAGTTGCATGAGTATTGTGTGAGCAGTTTAGGATCATTTTTCTTGTGTTGCAATGCCAAAGTGAAGGAAAAGTGAGTAAGCCGAGTGAGAAAGGTAATGCTGAAGATGCAAGAAAACAATGATAGTGTGGAAGTTATCTTGTAGGAATTGATCTTTGCAAATTTGCAATTAATGAAAAGCACACTGTATTACTTCTTATTGGTGTTCCTGAAAATGTAGATAATGTAATTATTTTAATAATTAGCAATGTATAATTAAAATGTATAAAAAAATATTTTACAATAGTAATTATTTTGAGAAAGATATTACAAGTTATATTGGCTAACTAGCTAGGACGTTTAATTAGGGGGATGATAACTTTTTTCTTAAGCAATCATAGAGAATATTCTACCTCAGAGTTGTAAGTAGGCTTTCATTGGAATTTCATTTGGTAAACTTTTAATTAAATTAATAATCACTTAAGGTTAAATAATCTTGAAGTTAAATACAATCATGCATGCTATTTAAAAAAAATCAACAGGCTAATAAATGTGAACTGCTCAAGCAAACAAATCTAATTCAAATTCAAGTTGGTGTGATCTTATTTCTTATCATTAGTTTATTATTGACAACCACTAAGTGTTACATTAGTTCTTTTTCAATATATTTCTATGTTTAACAGGTTAAAATACTTGGAAGTTGATTACCGGTTATGTGTTTTATATAACTTTTTGGTCTTCTTGCAAGTTGTATAGAAATTGAGAAATTCTTAGTTAGGCTTTTCATTTTGATCTTATTATAATAATTCTTCTCACTATATATCTTATATAGAAGTTACAAATTATAGACTTAGTCATTTCAAGCAAGATAAAAGTACACTTCAAATTTTGATACATTTTATTTATATATTACATCTTTGAGCTATCTGTAAGTGTATATTTAGAGAACAATAAATCCTTGAGTGCATTTAGCGTTTCAAAATAAAAATTATTTGTAGCTAAAATTATATAGGTATAAGAAAATAATTGAGAATTCAATTTTAATTGTGTGGAACGCAAGATTTAAAATGAGCTTGAAAGAATTTCGTTGCTTAATATTTGCCCAAACCTGAAAAGGAAGAGAGGCTTATTCCTCACTATATTTGACTTGACAATAATAGATCATGGATTATATTTACTATTTGTACTTATTTTTACTCTTTTAAGTATGCATATATATAAAACTTTTATTTAATATTATCATAAATTTAATTTAAAGTTGATAATTTAATTTATATATTTAATTATTAGCAATAAAAAATTAAATTTGCCTTGCAACATACGGGTAGAATGACTAGTGTGTATATATATATATATATAGAAAACTTTCATTTTAGTCCTTAAAAAATACAAGTGTCAATTTAGTCTCTAAATTTTGTCCTCCAAAGGACTAAAATTGTTGCAAGAATTGTTTAAACCATTAAAATGAGAAATTACTAAAACAAAATATTATTAAAATTAGTAAATTCTATCTTATTATGCACAATGAAAGCTTATAAATTTAACAGATTATAAAGTATTTCTTCTTTTAAAATAGTAAAAATGACAATAAGAAGATGAGTTATTTTAATGAATAAAATTTTCGTAATATCAACTCCTTTAGCTCAATATTTATTTTTCACCACTCAATTTTTGCTCAAATGCAAAAGAATTAATATAAGAAAATTTTAAAAAATATTTTTATCTTTTTTGGTTATAAATTTAAGAAAATAAAGAATTAAAATGAAGAATAAAAATATTTTTTGTTTAGAAAATTATGATAAAAAGAATTAGTTGAAAATAAAATTTACAAAAGCCATGTTATTTGGTTCCATTTTTTAATCTAAAGTTCACAAATTGGCACAAATCCAAGGTCAAGGTTCAAATTAGCCAAGGGACCAAATTTTAAATTAGGAATCCATTTTTGTTATATGATTCAGTCCTTTTTCTTGATCAAGTTGTTTCACATATTTCTTCTTTGAGTTTACTAGCTGCAACAATTATTTTACAGGTACTAGCAAAAGCTCTGCTCAGAATCTGATTCATGTCAAATGGGTTTCCGCCGAAGGATGATCGGTGCTTGCCGTCAATCTTCTTAAGGATTATTGGCGGGCTGTGGAGTTGTTAATCGAGACCATCTTTCGACAATGGCTTGGAGGATTTACTAGACATGAATTTTATTTCTCGTATCAAAGCTTTGTTCACCAATGGTGAGGTAATGATAAAAAGCAAAAAAATAAAAAATGAATGCATAAAAAAATAGAGATTAAATTTATTTCTAATTTTTCCCACTTTTTTCGGTAACCGTTTCTGGGCACCTTCACTCATTTAACAAATTCGTACATACTCACTCTGCCAACTTGATCACCAGACAACACACCCACACAGCTATTGATGGACGGCACACATAGTCGCTAGGCACTCATCATTTTCAGTAGCCACATACCCACACACCTACAGAGTTTTTTAACCCACCCTCACCATTACTTTGATAGCGACTCTTCATTTCTCACTCTCACTTTTCTCACCTCCACACTTTCCCTCCAGACTTCGCCATCAACACTCACGGACCATCGTCTGCACCTCCATTCATCCAGAGCAACACCATTTTCATGCACAACAACTGCATCTTATTCTCGCCATTTTTCTTTCTCTGACACACTCCACAGCTACGACACCTCTGCATACACTCACTCACCCCCTCTCACCATGGCCACCCTTGAAAACTCCATTCAACTGACCCTCCTCCATATGTAAATAAAGCTCAGTCTCTCAAAGGTCACTAGCCACCAAAACCATTCTCAGTCTCTCAACGTACGTCTTCACTCATCATGCACAACCACTGCACACCTATACCCCCACATCCATCATAGCACGGCACTCACCAGACCACTTTTTCATCGACACAGCAGACATTTGGGTTCTGATCACATTTGCAGGCATCAGACATAGTACCAACCTTTCAGCAGAACTCCAGGCCTCCTTAAACCCCTAACCCCTGAGGGTTCCTTCGCTCGCGACCCACCCCAAATCACACACCGGTCATACACCAAGGTTTGTGCATTCTTACATTACAGTTGATTTAATTGTAATAATTTTGGATTATGATTTTATGGATTCTGCTATTGTTGCACTCGTTTTTCCAGCATATAAGTTTTGCTTGTTGTTGGGTTTGTTGATTATTGAATTGATTTTGGGATTATGAAGTAATTTTAATTGAATTAATTTGTCCTAGTGATGTGATTTAAAATTAAGTTTACTAGTAAACTAGGAATTGCCGGTGGGTTAGGAAGGAATTGGTATTGGGCTGAAGTTTTATTGGGTTAATATTTGTTTTTATTGTTCGGTTTGAGTGCTTTTAGGATTGGTTTTTAGAAGAAGAAAAAATAAAGACAAAAAAATGAAAAAGAAGAGCAGAGAGAGGAAAAAAATTAAAGATAATAATAAAATAAATAGCTATAAAAAAAGAAAAAAGAGAAAAAAAAAAGATATGAGGAAAGAGAAATAAAATAATAAGTAGAAAGAAATGAAAAGATAAATAACATTCAAAAAAAATCTGTGCTGACCATGCTCGTTGATTCTTTTTATCATTCCTTGTGTTTGGTAGCATTTTAGTTATAATTTCAAATCATTTTAATTTCTTTCATGTTTATAATTCAGTCCTCTTGCTTGTAAATAATAAAATAAAATAAAATAGTAGTTTATCCTTAAATTCAATCTAATCATCTTTATCAGTCATTAGCCTTTTTAAGATCCTTCAACACACAAACTTTTTTACAAGAATTACGTGAATTTGACTTCCCATTACACATGAGGATACGTAGACACGTAAGGTAAGATAAAATTGTAAAGATTTTCCTTTAATCCTTTACCTTTTATTTTTATTTTCCAAAATTATAAATATTTTAATTTAATCCTTTATTTATCATTATTTGTTATTTGTTATTATCATTTTAAGGGTAAAATAAATAATTATTTATGAAGTTATTTAGTTTTCACAATTAGTGTAACAACTAAGAAATCTTAGGTATGATTATAAAAGAAATCTCTTCTTTAACTACTTTTGAGTTTCCTGTCATAAAAAGGGTTAGATGGTGAGTTTGAAATTTTCTTACATTATTCTAGCTTTATTTTAAATCTGAAAACAACTTAACACCGCAAAAATTTTACCTATCTCTCATAAACTAATTTAATAACTCTTGAATATCATAAAAAAAATGTAAGCACAATTAAAATATGACTTCTAAATTCTACGAAAGTCACCCTTTAATAGGTTGATGAAAGTTGATATTGTCACATATATATAACTTTTTTTTTTAACATACTTACATAAAAGTCATACATTGAATGCATCAGGTATAGGAGTCACATTCTATTATCACAAAAAGAATACATCATGTATAAGGATCACATTTAGTAAATCAGGTATAGGGGTCACATTCCATCATCACAAAAAATACATCATGTACGCTATGGGTCGATCTACTAACCCCTCATCTTGTGACGCCCTACTTTACATACTAAGTAGCCACTAATATTTACATCAATAGCTACTAATCATAGTATCAAATCCTAACACTCCTCAGGATCTTCGTAAAAACCCTCTTCCTCGAGGTAGTACACCTAGATGTATTCGAGCTCAATGATAATGGTGGTTAACATGTTTCCTTCCTCTGAAAATATCACAGTAACAAGAGTGAGAATAAAATTCTCAGTAGTAATTAATTATTAAATTATAAAATTTGCCATGGTATAATTTTCAATTATATCATGCTACATTAAATTTTGAGATCTAAATTAGAAAAGAAGAACATATATAAATAATAAGCTAATGGAACGTCAATTTTAACTTTTTTCGAGTTATGATTAGCAATAACCTTTATGAGTCACAACACTTTCCTTTGAATGTCAATTCTAACTCTTTTCCGAGTTATGATTAGCACCTACCTTTGAGTGCCACAACACTTTCCTTTGAATGTCTTGATAAAAAATACCAAACTTTGAATGTCTCCATTTTTATTATTAATTTATTAGCACTACAATTAAGAATGCGAAAATTCACATATTAACTCAGACACAATTCTCTTAAAAATAAGTAAAAACACTATAGATTAACCATACTTGAACTATTATAGAAATTTATAAGATTTCAACGTGATCACGATTTAATCCTAGTTAGTATGCTTCACTATTTAATGTTTCTAGATTAATTTTATTAGCACTAACCTTAATTAAAAATTTATTCTATCTAGGATTTTAAACAACATTATACCTCCCACATGTGACACGGTTTCACCTTTCTAGGCAATATTGAGTTAAACTCTTAAATTACTTGGCTTCACTTAGAATTTAAGGTAAATGATCAATTGAAGAGTTCATGCAACATTTTTAGATAACAAAAAATTACTAACTGAATGCCTATGCTCCGACAGTAGACTAAAATGAAGCTATACTGCTGTAAAGGATAGAAATTTGATGTTTTTCTTCTTTAATGTTGAAACAATCATAGTAGCAGCTCAATAAAACACTTACTCCTCTTAGTTTTTACAGATTTTTAGCATAAAAGAATACATTCAACCTCATCCGAAAAGTCAAAACCGTATCCCTCTCTTAGGTTGCAGTAAAATATTACTAGATTTACTCATATAAATATGGCAGCACACATACATTGCACTAATAATTTTTATAGTACAGGAAACAAAAGTGCACAACCCAATCTAGCTTCTACCGAATTCTATAGGTGAAACACTTGATAACAGCAACTATAACTACAGAAACTTAGCATTACCCAGTCACGGATTCAATACAGAAATTATTTTACACGCATATTAGAGTTCTTGGAATGCAGAACTAAAGAAAAAGAATCCACGAAACTTCTGCAGAAAACAGAACACATTATCTACCCCTTCATGTTTAAAATTTTTTTTCATAATAGAGAATTATGCCTACTCTATTTTTCTGCAGAAAATAGCATACTAATCATTCAAAAAAAATCATAAGAGTGACAACACTTCCACAGTTCTGCAGCAAAGAAAACTGACCACTACACCTTTGAAACGTAAGTGACACAGCCCACATAACTACTGCAGTAAAAACAGAACAGTATAGTTTTTCAAATATAATTGAAGACATCTACATTGTCACGGTTCTATAGCAGAACCTTATAGGAAGAAAAAAATTTCATTATATATATATATATATATCACACCATTCATCTTCATGTGCAGAATGGAGTAAAATTGTGCAGAAAAAAAAAAATCAACTTCAAACTCACCCTCACAGTACGTATAAGTAAGATACCAACAGAAACAATTTAACCCCATCACGTGGAGAACTTGCAAGAAATTATACTCAAACTTTATAACAGTTAACACTGAGTATTTACAGAAAAAAGTTTTTGATTAATTCCTACACATACCCGAAAATAAATTCTCAAAAGCTACTGTCAACAACTGAACTAGAAAGAAGTACTTGTGTCTAGGCCTCACAGCAGTCACAAAACAAGAACAGAAACTGGGTGTTCATATGAGACAGAAAATAAATTCACAATTGAAAGAACTTATCAATAGAACATTATCAAGTTGTGTTGAGAATCATGAATTCAAAACTTGTAAGAATAGGGTCACGTTTTATGCTAAGATTTCAGCTAGTCTCAACAACTCACCTATTGATTTAATAACTTAAAAACTTAACAGAACTTAGTCTTGGTAAATCCTAGTTCAGAATTCTTAGAGCATCTACTGCAAAAGCCTAGTTTTCATAGTACAGATTCTTGGTTTTATACAAAATGAGTTACTAAATTTCCTTTTAGTATCAAATTTCTTATCTGTTTGGTCTCGAGTTTAAAGAATGAAATCAAAATAACTAGTAGTTTATATTTGTTCACCTATCTATGGAAGAGAGGAGGTTGAAAGGAATATTGCAGTAACCTTATGGTTTATCACAAAAATTATAGGATGGATGCCTTATTCCTTTGCTGATAACTGAAAGAACACAGAACACTATCCTTCCATCTACTATCAACCATTAATTCTAAGTTTAATCTAACTCTTTTGACTTCTAACTAAACCAGGAAAATAAGCAGAACTTTAGTGCCAAGCTACTGTCATAAACATACCAAATTTTGATGTATACTAGCAACTAATATACCTCTAATAATTCAGTAGTCGTTCACGGTTTAAACCAGAAAATAGTACTGCATTAGAACACTTTCAACAGCTATAACAAATGATAAAATGAATTGCTCACACTCTTATATGTCTCTCGGTAGTAGCAGTGCAGACAACAGAGAATTTCTCAAGAAACTACTGATTTAAACAGAATTAAAAAGGGGAAAGGAATTTCAATACAGCAGTAAGAGAAATGTGAGTTTGTATAAAATAACAACTTAAAGTTTCTACCTCTTTTCTGCAGAAAATAAACAGAACACAGCCAATTTTTTCTTCTTCTTCTTAGTTTGTTGCTATACGGTTTTTGGTGAGTGTAAGAGTGAAGAAGATATGTGGAAGGATTTTATAGGAGTTCCTTTGCATTAAATGAACTCAATTACCTGGGGTGTAATGGCGGCAGTGCTAGATGAGTAACCAAAATTTGATGGTGATTAGTGTCTCTTGTTTACGTGTTGGTTATCAGCTAATGGAGCTTGGTTACCGTGGCAACCATTGAGTAACCAATGTTTTGGTTATGTGATTAGTGGCAGCTTCTTTTACGTGTTGATGAATGGAGCTTGGGTTGTTTACCGTGTCAACAAACCAATTCTGCTGTGAAAGAAGGGAATTGCCGTGGCTGTCCATGAGGTTGTGTTTTAATTAGTAGTAATAAAGATAAATATTTAGATTAAATTAGTTTCTCCTTGTAATTATCATATAGTTACATATTTATTTATTATATATCCAAATATAAGATGAGTTTTATATCTTAATAAAATTGTACACTTGTCTTAACAGGTAAATTTAAATGTAATCAAATAAATAGATGAATCTATAAATAAATATAGAATTGAGTCTAAGTTTTGTGACACAATTAATTTACTTGATAACTATAGATTAGGGGTGATACATAATTAATTTAATTGACACATATATATGAAATTAGGGGGTGATACAATTAGTTTTAAGGTAACCATTTTAGGACAAATGTATCAAGTGTATAGTAGGATTAAGTTCCTGTCATTCCCTTTGCATAATTAGACTATGGACCTAATCTCAATTTTTTAAAGACTAGTTGGCTAAAGAAAAGGGTTTTTTCAATTATTTTGTTCATTTAAATAAAAGTTGGTGGTGACTTTAAATTTTAGATTTTTCTATTAAATTTTATTTGCCTCTATTCACGACGCTCTCCATGTATGCTGTGACAACAAGAATAAAAAAAGTGGCTTAATTGAATTTAGGAATATGCCACTTACTTATCAAAAACTTGTGGTAAAAGAGGACTTGAGAAGCACTTGAGTCAAATCCAGCCCAAAATTAAAGTTTCGCCAAAATATTAAAACAGAAATTCTGATGCAGAGTTGAGCAAGCTAAAACTGAATGAATGAGATAGCTTGTAAGTTCAAACTAGAAATTGAAATATCAGGGTTAATGCTCAAATACTTAGATTTAAACACTCAATGCAAGCAAACACACATTCAGAATCAAATGTAAGCATCAAATGTGTTATAAAATATTAATGTTTGTTATCATCACTTAGAGAATATGCCAATTTGTAAACCTTGAGCTAGCAAAAACTTGCATGCTTCTACATAGAAATAGAATAGGATAGGTTTGACTCAAATTTTTGTGCAAAATTTATCTTTACTATGTCGTGAAATCATATTAGTATTTAGCTATTCATGTAAAGCTTAGTGGTCGAGTTTTCAATGCTTTGATATTTTGTCATTCTCTCCTTTGTTTTTTCCTTCTTATTTTATTTTAATATGTCTAATTCTTGTGTGCAGTTGTCTCTTTTAGTATCAGCTATTACAAACTGTTGAATAGCTCATGGGCCCAAATAAGAAGTTAGAAGAAGTAAATTTTAAACATTCTTTTTTCAAACTTTTTATATGATTTATTTTATTGGTAAATTTTAATTAGTTGTATTTTTTTTGTTAATGTAGGAGGAAGATAAGGATTGGAGAAACTATGAAGGAGTACTAACACATATCAGAAATCAAGGAGATTGTGGTAAAACTCAACTAACTAGTTGTTATTGATAAGTTATAAGGAATAGAAGAATGTTATGATGGACTTGTTGGGATCACTACAAGAAAATAGCAAAAAAGCAACCGATTTAGCGACCAAAAAATTTCAATCAAATTAGCAACTGAAATAAGTAAAATAAAAATAAAATGTGCAACTGAAACTTTTTGATTGCTAAATCGGTTGTTAACTCCAGTAGCAACTGATTTGGCAACTAAAATTGTATTAGTAATTTATGTGAAATTAAAAAAAAAGGAAAATAATAAAATTTTAAATTAACAACCGAATATCAATCACTATAAATTAAATTATGTTTTCTTATATTTTCTTTTAGAAATTAGCAACAGAAAAAGCAGTTGCTAAAGAATAAATTATTTTGTTAATTTTTTTGGATTATTAGCAACCAATTTTTCAGTTGCTATTTTTTTTATTATTCAATGTTTTTTATCTACTTTATTATTTGTTTTAAAAACTATGTATAAACAAACAAACCCTATTCTCACTTCTCCCCCTAATCTCGTTCCTCATTTTCTAATCTGAGGCTCTCAGCCATTGCGGTGCCATTGCCAGGTCCTCAATCGCCGCTATCATTGTCTATTGCTCCATCCGGGGTCCTTTGAGTTGGTTCGTGCGGCAATGTCTTCATCGTCGTATGCTGGTGACTGCGCCGTGAGATTTATGAATTAAAATACTATAGCAACTGATTTGGCCATTGATTTATTAATTTGAAAAAAAATATTTTAAAAATCATTTAATAACCAGCAATCGATTTAGCAACTGGATCTAGGAAGAAAAAATAAATTTTATGGAAATTACATTTTGGCATTTTCGGTTGCTAAATCGGTCGTTAAATAGTTAGCAACCAAAGAAATGGCAACCATCACATAGTGGTTGCTAGATCGGTCGCTAGTTAATTTAACAACTGATTTTGGAAAAATAGCAACCGAAAAATCAATTGCTATTTAGCTTTTTTCTTGTAATGGATTCGATTTTAATTGATAAATGGATGGGTTCTTTTGTGGTTTAAAGGTGCATTAATACGTTGTTGTCCTAGTGTGGATTGGATGTGGAAATTCCAATTTTAAGTGTTACAACAATATGTTAGCACATGCATGGTTCTTTATTGAGTTCCATGTATATTATTTTCATGGCAATTAGGATTAAGATCTACTGAATTTGGTTATTGAGTATCCTATTTGAAATGTGTTACCAATTTAGATGTATCATTGGAGCAAAATATCGCTTTGGTCATGAGTGTGGTGCTATAAGGTGTGACATTCTATTTGGGAAGTAATCTAAGTTCTTTTTTATAGTCGTTGATTTACCTCTATCCTAAGCTTAAATTGATGACTTGAATTGTTTGAAATGTTCATGGCAGCCCATATATGGTTGATATTTAAATTAGCACATGATTGGTAATGGATTGTTGATGGTTGTGAGAATGTGTTTAGTATAAAACATCAAATTTATGCCTGATTCTGTTGAGGGATTCTTTATGTAATTGTGGCTGAAATTTTAAGTCTTGTAATTGAATTTAGAGTAAGGAGAGATTATTGAGTAAGTGACATTCTTTTATCATGAATGAGGGTTGGAAATTCTGTTATGGACAATAGTAACATTGATAAATAGGAACATGGAAATTGAATTGAAAAATCTGTGAGTTTTCTGCTGAACTATGTTTCTGGTTTGGCTTCTTATTCTAATGGTTTTATTTTAGGCTTAAATTTGGAAAGATCGTCAATGATGTCTTCGCATAAAGATGGTTGCCTTTTTTTTTTGGGGATTTTAGTTATTCTTAACAATCTTTGGCAGCATTGAAAGTTTCACATGCATGTATTATTGAGTATGTGTTTAGATTAAGTGCAGCTGTTGTTAAGTATGGTTTAGACCTATCAAATCATCTAATAGAGCTAAACTTTATGTATGATATACTCTCAGATGTATAAAACCTCTCTAAATTTTTATGGCTAAATATTAAGTGTTTCTTGGACAAATGTAATGTAAAGATGTATATTGTTAGGATGCTGCTGGGCTATGGCCTCTACAGGAGCTTTGGAGTCTACATACCACATTGAGAAAAGAAAGGAAAATCTAAATTGTCAAGTAGTCCTTTCACCATAGGACTTGCTCGGCAATTTAGTAACGAAAGAAGAATATGATATACTTGTAAAAAATAATAAAGTGGATAAAAAAGGATGCTATGGAACATCACTTCTTAAGGTGTTTTCATGGATTCAACTCAATGAATGCAATACAGAAGATTTGTGTCCTTATAAGGGGGAAAAGCAAGAAGCTAATTTGGATAGAAAGGTATTAATTATTTCATTTAATTCTTTACTTCATTCAAGTACTTATTGACACATATTAATGCTATTATGTCTTTGAGTAAAAATTTTTCATTAAAGAAATTCTATTGTAAGTATTAAATAGGATTTAGTAGATAGGTTGATACAAATTAACATAGCCGCATTAGCCATACCATAGGTTCTCAAGCAACTAAAGGTATTGGGATAGAGGAATTATAGCTTGAATCATATGTTAGTATAGTATAGCTGAATAACAAACTGACTAACTACTTTCTGTAAGTGGTTACAACTGGCTAGATAGTTGAGAATTAGTTGGTGAACTGTTAGGAAGTTCATGAGTTGGAATGTAATAGTTGGAAGTACAATGTATGAATAGCCCTCAACAGAGAAGTGTAAATCATGTTTTCTGTAATCAAGAGATTACAATAAGAGAGTAAGGCTAGGGAAGGTATCGTACCTCTCTAAAGTGTTTCTTCCATTCTCCCTTTGTGATAGGTTTCTACCTATCAATTGTTTTTTCATTCCAACAGTGGCAGAAACAATTGATAGGTAGAAACCTATCACAAAGGGAGAATGGAAGAAACACTTTAGAGAGGTACTATACCTTCCTTAACCTTACTCTTTTATTGTAATCTCTTGATTATAGAAAACATGATTTACACTTCTCTGTTGAGGGCTATTCATACATTGTACTTCCAACTATTACATTCCAACTCATAAACTTCATAACAGTTTACCAACTAATTCTCAACTATCTAGCCAGTTGTAACCACTTACAGAAAGTAGTCAGTCAGTTTGTTATTCAGCTATACTATACTAACATATGATTCAAGCTATAATTCCTCTATCCTAATACCTTTAGTTGCATGAGAACCTATGGTATGGCTAATGCGGCTATGTTAATTTGTATCAACCTATCTACTAAATCCCTATTTAATACTTACAATAGAATTTCTTTAATGAAAATTTTTACTCAAAGACCATAATAGCATTAATATGTGTCAATAAGTACTTGAATGAAGTAAAGAATTAAATGAAATAATTAATACCTTTCTATCCAAATTAACTTCTTGCTTTTCCCCCTTATAAGGACACAAATCTTCTGTAGTGCATCCATTGAGTTGAATCCATGAAAACACCTTAAGAAGTGATGTTCCATAGCATCCTTTTTTATCCACTTTATTATTTTTTACAAGTATATCATATTCTTCTTTCGTTACTAAATTGTCCGAGCAAGTCCTGTGGTGAAAGGACTACTTGACAATTTAGATTTTCCTTTCTTTTCTCAATGTGGTATGTAGACTCCAAAGCTCCTGTAGAGGCCATAGCCCAGCAGCATCCTAACAATATACATCTTTACATTACATTTGTCCAAGAAACACTTAATATTTAGCCATAAAAATTTAGAGAGGTTTTATACATCTGAGAGTATATCATACGTAAAGTTTAGCTCTATTAGATGATTTGATAGGTCTAAACCATACTTAACAACAGCTGCACTTAATCTAAACACATACTTAACTTAATTATACATGCATGAAACATTAAATGCTGCCAAAGATTGTTAAGAATAACTAAAATCCCAAAAAAAAAAAGACAACCATCTTTATGCGAAGACATCATTGACAATCTTTTCAAATTTAAGCCTAAAATAAAACCAGTAGAACAAGAAGCCAAACCAGAAACATAGTTCAGCAGAAAACTCATAGATTTTTCAATCAATTTCCATGTTCCTATTTATCAATGTTACTATTGTCCATAACAAAATTTCCAGCCCTCATTCATGATAAAAGAATGTCACTTACTCAATAATCTCTCCTTACTCTAAATTCAATTACAAGACTTCAAATTTCAGCCACAATTACATAAAGAATCCCTCAACATAATTAGGCATAAATTTGATGTTTTATACTAAACACATTCTCACAACCATCAACAATCCATTACCAATCATGTGTTAATTTAAATATCAACCATATATGGGTTGCCAATGAACATTTCAAACAATTCAAGTCATCAATTTAAGCTTAGGATAGAGGTAAATCAACGACTGTAAAAAAGAACTTAGATTACTTCCCAAATAGAATGTCACACCTTACAGCACCACACTCATGACCAAAGCGATATTTTGCTCCAATGATACATCTAAATTGGTAACACATTTCAAACAGGATACTCAATAACCAAATTCAGTAGATCTTAATCCTAATTGCCGTGAAAAATAATATACATGGAACTCAATAAAGAACCATGCATGTGCTAACATATTGTTGTAACACTTAAAATTGGAATTTCCACATCCAATCCACACTAGGACAACAACGTATTAATGCACCTTTAAACCACAAAAGAATCCATCCATTTATCAATTAAAATCGAATCCACTACAAGAAAAAAGCTAAATAGCAACTGAGTTTTCAGTTGCGGTTTTTTCAAAATCGGTTGTTAAATTAACTAGCGACTGATCTAGCAACCACTATGTGATGGTTGCCATTTCTTTGGTTGCTAACTATTTAACGACCGATTTAGCAACCGAAAATGCCAAAATGTAATTTTCATAAAATTTATTTTTTCTTCCTAGATCAGTTGCTAAATCGATTGCTGGTTATTAAATAATTTTTAAAATTATCATTCGGTTGCTAAATTGGTCGCTACAAGATAATTCTTTTTTTCAAATTAATAAATCGATGGCCAAATTAGTTGCTATAGTATTTTAATTCATAAATCTCACGGCGCAGTCACCAGCACGACGACAAAGACACTGTCACACGAACCAACTAAGAGGACCCCGGACAGAGCAATAGACAATGACCACGGCGATTGAGGAGCTGGCAATGGCGCTGCGAACGGCTGAGAGCCTCAGATTAGAAAATGAGGGAACAAGATTGGGGGGAGAAGTGAGAATAGGGTTTTTTTTTTTATACATAGTTTTTAAAACAAATAATAAAGTAGATAAAAAGACTGAATAATAAAAAAAATATGGCAACTGAAAAATTGGTTGCTAAATAATCCAAAAAATTAACAAAATAATTTATTCTTTAGCAACTGCTTTTTCGATTACTAATTTCTAAAAGAAAATATAAGAAAACATAATTTAATTTATAACGACTGAATATTCAGTTGTTAATTTAAAATTTTATTTTTTTCCTATTTTTTTAAAATTTCACATAAATTACTAATACAATTTTAGTTGCCAAATCAGTTGCCACTGGACTTAACAACCAATTTAGCAATCGAAAATTTTCAGTTGCACATTTTATTTTTATTTTACTTATTTCAGTTACTAAATCAAATTGCTAATTTGAATTGAAATTTTTTGGTCTCTAAATCGGTTGCTTGTTTTGCTATTTTCTTGTAGTGATCCCAACAAGTCTATCGTAACATTCTTCTATTCCTTATAACTTATCAATAACAACTAGTTAATTGAAGTTTTACCACAATTTCCTTGATTTCTTGATATCTGTTAGTACTCCTTCATAGTTTCTCCATTCCTTATCTTCCTCCTACATTAACGAAAAAAATACAACTAATTAAAATTTACCAATAAAATAAATCATATAAAAAGTTTGAAAAAATAATGTTTAAAATTTACTTCTTCTAACTTCTTATTTGGGCCCATGAGCTATTCACCAGTTTGTAACAGCTGATACTAAAAGAGACAACTGCGCACAAGAATTAGACATATTAAAATAAAATAAGAAGGAAAAAACAAAGGAGAGAATGACAAAATATCAAAGCATAGAAAACTCGACCATAAAGCTTTACGTGAATAGCTAAATACTAATATGATTTCACGACATAGTAAAGATAAATTTTGCACAAAAATTTGAGTCAAACCTATCCTATTCTATTTCTATGTAGAAGCATGCAAGTTTTTGCTAGCTCAAGGTTTACAAATTGGCATATTCTCTAAGTGATGATAACAAACATTAATATTTTAGAACACATTTGATGCTTACATTTGATTCTGAATGTGTGTTTGCTTGCATTGAGTGTTTAAATCTAAGTATTTGAGCATTAACCCTGAAAATTTCAATTTTTAGTTTGAACTTACAAGCTATTTCATCATTCTGTTTTAGCCTGCTCAACTCTGCATCAGAATTTCTATTTTAATATTTTGGCGAAAAACTTTAATTTTGGGCTGGACTTGACTCAAGTGCTTCTCAAGTCCTCTTTTACCACAAGTTTTTGATAAGTAGTGGCATATTCCTAAATTCAATTACCCCATTTTTTTATTCTTGTTGTCAAAGCATACATGGAGAGCGTCGTGAATAGAGGCAAATAAAATTTAATAGAAATATCTAAAATTTAAAGTCACCACCAACTTTTCATTTAAATGAACAAAATAATTGAAAAAATCCTTTTCTTTAGCCAACTAGTCTTTAAAAAATTGACATTGGTCCAAAATCTAATTATACAAAGGGAATGACAGGAACTTAATCCTACTATACACTTGATACATTTGCCCTAAAATGGTTACCTTAAAACTAATTGTATCACCCCCTAATTCATATATGTGTCAATTAAATTAGTTATGTATCACCCCTAATCTATAGTTATCAAGTAAATTAATTGTGTCACAAAACTTAGACTTAATTCTATATTTATTTATAGATTCATCTATTTATTTGATTACATTTAAATTTACCTGTTAAGACAAGTGTACAATTTTATTAAGATATAAAACTCATCTTATATTTGGATATAATAAATAAATATGTAGCTATATGATAATTACAAGGAGAAACTAATTTAATCTAAATATTTATCTTTATTACTACTAATTAAAACACAACCTCATGGACAGCCACGGCAATTCCCTTCTTTCACAGCAGAATTGGTTTGTTGACACGGTAAACAACCCAAGCTCCATTCATCAACACGTAAAAGAAGCTGCCACTAATCACATAACCAAAACATTGGTTACTCAATGGTTGCCACGGTAACCAAGCTCCATTAGCTCATAACCAACACGTAAACAAGAGACACTAATCACCATCAAATTTTGGTTACTCATCTAGCACTGCCACTAAGAAGAAGAAGAACATTGGCTGTGTTCTGTTTATTTTCTGCAGAAAAGAGGTAGAAACTTTAAGTTGTTATTTTATACAAACTCACATTTCTCTTACTGCTGTATTGAAATTCCTTTCCCCTTTTTAATTCTGTTTAAATCAGTAGTTTCTTGAGAAATTCTCTGTTGTCTGCACTGCTACTACCGAGAGACATATAAGAGTGTGAGCAATTCATTTTATCATTTGTTATAGCTGTTGAAAGTGTTCTAATGCAGTACTATTTTCTGGTTTAAACCGTGAACGACTACTGAATTATTAGAGGTATATTAGTTGCTTTATACATCAAAATTTGGAAAGTTTATGACTGTAGCTTGGCACTAAAGTTCTGCTTATTTTCCTTGGTTTAGTTAGAAGTCAAAAGAGTTAGATTAAACTTAGAATTAATGGTTGATAGTAGATGGAAGGATAGTGTTCTGTGTTCTTTCAGTTATCAGCAAAGGAATAAGGCATCCATCCTATAATTTTTGTGATAAACCATAAGGTTACTGCAATATTCCTTTCAACCTCCTCTCTTCCATAGATAGGTGAACAAATATAAACTAACTAGTTATTTTGATTTCATTCTTTAAACTCGAGACCAAACAGATAAGAAATTTGATACTAAAAGGAAATTTTGTAACTCATTTTGTATAAAACCAAGAATCTGTTACTATGAAAAACTAGGCTTGTGCAGTAGATGCTCTAAGAATTCTGAACTAGGATTTACCAAGACTAAGTTCTGTTAAGTTTTTAAGTTAATAAATCAATAGGTGAATTGTTGAGACTAGCTGAAATCTTAGCATAAAACGTGACCCTATTCTTACAAGTTTTGAATTCATGATTCTCAACACTACTTGATAATGTTCTATTGATAAGTTCTTTCAATTGTGAATTTATTTTCTGTCTCATATGAACACCCAGTTTCTGTTCTTGTTTTGTGACTGCTGTGAGGCCTAGACACAAGTACTTCTTTCTAGTTCAGTTGTTGACAGTAGCTTTTGAGAATTTATTTTCGGGTATGTGTAGGAATTAATCAAAAACTTTTTTCTGTAAATACTCAGTGTTAACTGTTATAAAGTTTGAGTATAATTTCTTGCAAGTTCTCCACGTGATGGGGTTAAATTGTTTCTGTTGGTATCTTACTTATACGTACTGTGAGGGTGAGTTTGAAGTTGATTTTTTTTTTCTGCACAATTTTACTCCATTCTGCACATGAAGATGAATGGTGTGAATATATATATATATATATATATATATATATATAGAAATTTTTTCTTCCTATAAGGTTCTGCTATAGAACCGTGACAACGTAGATGTCTTCAATTATATTTGAAAAACTATACTGTTCTGTTTTTACTGCAGTAGTTATGTGGGCTGTGTCACTTACGTTTCAAAGGTGTAGTGGTCAGTTTTCTTTGCTGCAGAACTGTGGAAGTGTTGTCACTCTTATGATTTTTTTTGAATGATTAGTATGCTATTTTCTGCAGAAAAATAGAGTAGGCATAATTCCCTATTATGAAAAAAAATTTTAAACATGAAGGGGTAGATAATGTGTTCTGTTTTCTGCAGAAGTTTTCGTGGATTCTTTTTCTTTAGTTCTGCATTCCAAGAACTCTAATATGCGTGTAAAATAATTTCTGTATTGAATCCGTGACTGGGTAATGCTAAGTTTCTGTAGTTATAGTTGCTGTTATCAAGTGTTTCACCTATAGAATTCGGTAGAAGCTAGATTGGGTAAAATAAGTGCACTTTTGTTTCCTGTACTATAAAAATTATTAGTGCAATGTATGTGTGCTGCCATATTTATATGAGTAAATCTAGTAATATTTTACTGCAACCTAAGAGAGGGATACGGTTTTTGACTTTTCGGATGAGGTTGAATGTATTCTTTTATGCTAAAAATCTGTAAAAACTAAGAGGAGTAAGTGTTTTATTGAGCTGCTACTATGATTGTTTCAACATTAAAGAAGAAAAACATCAAATTTCTATCCTTTACAGCAGTATAGCTTCATTTTAGTCTACTGTCGGAGCATAGGCATTCAGTTAGTAAGTTTTTGTTACCTAAAAATGTTGCATGAACTCTTCAATTGATCATTTACCTTAAATTCTAAGTGAAGCCAAGTAATTTAAGAGTTTAACTCAATATTGCCTAGAAAGGTTGAAACCGTGTCACATGTGGGAGGTATAATGTTGTTTAAAATCCTAGATAGAATAAATTTTTAATTAAGGTTAGTGCTAATAAAATTAATCTAGAAACATTAAATAGTGAAGCATACTAACTAGGATTAAATCGTGATCATGTTAAAATCTTATAAATTTCTATAATAGTTCAAGTATGGTTAATCCATGGTGTTTTTACTTATTTTTAAGAGAACTGTGTCTGAGTTAATATGTGAATTTTTGCATTCTAATGTTAGTGCTAAAAAATTAATAATAAAAATGGAGACATTCAAAGGTTGGTATTTTTTATTCAAGACACTCAAAGGAAAGTGTTGTGGCACATAAAGGTTATTGCTAATCATAACTCGGAAAAAGTTAAAATTGACGTTCCATTAGCTTATTATTTATATATGTTCTTGTTTTCTAATTCAGATCTTAAAATTTATGTAGCATGATACAATTGAAAATTATACCATGGAAAATTTTATAATTTGATGATTAATTACTACTGAGAATTTTATTCTCACTCTTGTTACTTGTGATGTTTTCAGAGGAGGAAACATGTTAACCACCATTATCATTGAGCTCCAATATATCTAGGTGTACTACCTCGAGGAAGAGGGTTTTGTTAAGATCCTGAGGAGTGTTAGGATTTGATACTATGATTAGTAGCTATTGATGTAAATATTAGTGGCTATTGGTATGTAAAGTAGGGCGTCACAAGATGAGGGGTTAGTAGATCGACCCATAGCGAACATGATGAATTTTTTGTGATGATGGAATGCGACCCCTATACCTGATTTACAAAATGTGATCCTTATACATGATGTATTCTTTTTGTGATAATAGAATGTGACTCCTATACGTGATGCATTCAATGTATGACTTTTATGTAAGTATGTTAAAAAAAAAGTTATGTATATATAACAATATCAACTTTCGTCAACCTATTAAAGGGTGACTTTTCGTAAAATTTAGAAGTCATATTTTAATTGTGCTTACATTTTTTTTTATGATATTCAAGAGTTATTAAATTAGTTTATGAGAGATAGGTAAATTTTTTGTGGTGTTAAGTTGTTTTCAGATTTAAAATAAAGCTAGAATAATGTAAGAAAATTTCAAACTCACCATCTAACCCTTTTTATGACAGGAAACTCAAAAAGTAGTTAAAGAAGAGATTTCTTTTATAATCATACCTAAGATTTCTTAGTTGTTACACTAATTGTGAAAACTAAATAACTTCATAAATATTTATTTTACTCCTTAAAATGATAATAACAAATAACAAATAATGATAAATAAAGGATTAAATTAAAATATTTATAATTTTGGAAAATAAAAGGTAAAGGATTAAATGAAAATCTTTACAATTTTATTTTACCTTACGTGTCTACATATCCTAATGGGAAGTCAAATCCACGTAATTCTTGTAAAAAAGGTTTGTGTGTTGAAGGATTTTAAAAAAGGCTAATGATTAATAAAGATGTTGGATTGAATTTAAGGATAAACTACTATTTTATTTTATTTTATTATTTACAAGCAAGAGGACTGAATTATAAACATGAAAGAAATTAAAATGATTAGAAATTATAACTAAAATGCTACCAAACACAAGGACTGATAAAAAGAATCAACAAGTATGGTCAGCATAGATTTATTTTGAATGTTATTTATCTTTTCATTTCTTTCTACTTATTATTTTATTTCTCTTTCCTAATATCTGATTTTTTTTCTCTTTTTTCTTTTTTTATAGCTATTTATTTATTTTATTTTATTATTATCTTTAATTTTTTTTCCTCTCTCTGCTATTTTTTTTTTCATTTTTTTTTCTTTATTTTTTCTTCTTCTAAAAAACCAATCCTAAAAGCACTTAAACCGAACAATAAAAACAAATATTAACCCAATAAAACTTCAGCCCAATACCAATTCCTTCCTAACCCATTGGCGAAGTCATAAATTTGACTTAATTTTGAATTCATATCCCTAACAGTTAGGCTCGTGGATTGTTGGTAAGGCAAGTGTGCCTTGAAGTTTTAGGGTTGAATTCTAGTGTGGGACGATCCAACCCCTATATTCTCATGATTCGAAAAAAAAAAAAAAAAGAATTCATATCCCTGAATCAATAACAATTCCTAGTTTACTAGTTAAATCTAACTTAATTTTAAATTCACATCACTAGGTACAAATAAACTCAATTAACATTTTCATGTAAAAAAAAATAACTCAATTATCATACAATCAATCAATCCCAAATTTACTAGAAAGGAGATGCTTTAATGGGCCCAAAATCAATTCAATAATCAACAAACCCAACAACAAGCAAAACTTATATGCTGGAAAAACGAGTGCAACAATAGCAAAATCCATAAACTCATAATCCAAAATTATTACAATTAAATCAACTGTAATGTAAGAATGCACAAACCTCGGTGTATGACCGGTGTGTGATTTGGGGTGGGTCGTGAGCGAAGGAACCCTCAGGGGTTAGGGGTTTAAGGAGGCCTGGAGTTCTGCTGAAAGGTTGGTACTATGTCTGATGCTTGCAAATGTGATCAGAACCCAAAAGTCTGCTGTGTCGATGAAAAAGTGGCCTGGTGAGTGTCGTGCTATGATGGATGTGGGGGTATAGGTGTGCAGTGGTTGTGCATGATGAGTGAAGACGTACGTTGAGAGACTGAGAATGGTTTTGGTGGCTAGTGACCTTTGAGAGACTGAGCTTTATTTACATATCGATGAGGGTCAGTTGATGGAGTTTTCAAGGGTGGCCATGGTGAGAGGGGGTGAGTGAGTGTATGCAGAGGTGTCGTAGCTGTTGGATGAATGGAAATAAGATGCAGTTGACGATGGTCCGTGACTGTTGATGGCGAAGTCTGGAGGGAAAGTGTGGAGGTGAGAAAAGTGAGAGTGAGAATGAAGAGTCGCTATCAAAGTAATGGTGAGGGTGGGTAAAAAACTCTGTAGGTGTGTGGGTATGTGCTACTCAAAATGATGAGTGCCTAGCGACTATGTGTGCCGTTCATCAATAGTTGTGTGGGTGTGTTGTCTGGTGATCAAGTTGGCAGAGTGAGTATGTACGAATTTGTTAAATGAGTGAAGGTGCCCAGAAACAGTTACCGAAAAAAGTGTGAAAATTAGAAATAAATTTAATCTCTATTTTTTTTCATGCATTCATTTTTTATTTTTTTACTTTTTATCATTACCTCACCATTGGTGAACAAAACTTTGATACGAGAAATAAAATTCATGTCTAGTAAATCCTCCAAGCCATTGTCGAAAGATGGTCTCAATTAACAACTCCACAGCCCGCCAATAATCCTTTAAGAAGATTGACGGCAAGCACCGAATCATCCTTCAGGCGGAACCCATTTGACATGAATCAGATTCTGAGCAGAGCTTTTGCTAGTACCTGTAAAATAATTGTTGCAGCTAGTAAACTCAAAGAAGAAATATGTGAAACAACTTGATCAAGAAAATGGACTGAATCATATAACAAAAATGGATTCCTAATTTAAAATTTCGTCCCTTGGCTAATTTGAACCTTGACCTTGGATTTGTGCCAATTTGTGAACTTTATATTAAAAAATGGAACCAAATAACATGGCTTTTGTAAATTTTATTTTCAACTAATTCTTTTTATCATAATTTTCTAAACAAAAAATATTTTTATTCTTCATTTTAATTCTTTATTTTCTTAAATTTATAACCAAAATGATAAAAATATTTTTTAAAATTTTCTTATATTAATTCTTTTGCATTTGAGCAAAAATTGAGTGGTGAAAAATAAATATTGAGCTAAAGGAGTTGATATTACGAAATTTTATTCATTAAAATAACTCATCTTCTTATTGTCATTTTTACTATTTTAAAAGAAGAAATACTTTATAATCTGTTAAATTTATAAGCTTTCATTGTGCATAATAAGATAGAATTTACTAATTTTAATAATATTTTGTTTTAGTAATTTCTCATTTTAATGGTTTAAACAATTCTTGCAACAATTTTAGTCCTTTGGTGGACAAAATTTAGAGACTAAATTGACACTTGTATTTTTGAAGGACTAAAATGAAAGTTTCTATATATATATATATATTACACACTAGTCATTCTACCCGTATGTTGCAAGGAAATTTAATTTTTTATTGCTAATAATTAAATATATAAATTAAATTATCAACTTTAAATTAAATTTATGATAATATTAAATAAAAGTTTTATATATATGCATACTTAAAAGAGTAAAAATAAGTACAAATAGTAAATATAATCCATGATCTATTATTGTCAAGTCAAATATAGTGAGAAATAAGCCTCTCTTCCTTTTCAGGTTTGGGCAAATATTAAGCAACGAAATTCTTTCAAGCTCATTTTAAATCTTGCGTTCCACACAATTAAAATTGAATTCTCAATTATTTTCTTATACCTATATAATTTTAGCTACAAATAATTTTTATTTTTGAAACGCTAAATGCACTCAAGGATTTATTGTTCTCTAAATATACACTTACAGATAGCTCAAAGATGTAATATATAAATAAAATGTATCAAATTTGAAGTGTACTTTTATCTTGCTTGAAATGACTAAGTCTATAATTTGTAACTTCTATATAAGATATATAGTGAGAAGAATTATTATAATAAGATCAAAATGAAAAGCCTAACTAAGAATTCTCAATTTCTATACAACTTGCAAGAAGACCAAAAAGTTATATAAAACACAACCGGTAATCAACTTCCAAGTATTTTAACCTGTTAAACATAGAAATATATTGAAAAAGAACTATTGTAACACTTAGTGGTTGTCAATAATAAACTAATAATAAGAAATAAGATCACACCAACTTGAATTTGAATTAGATTTGTTTGTTTGAGCAGTTCACATTTATTAGCCTGTTGATTTTTTTTAAATAGCATGCATGATTGTATTGAACTTCAAGATTATTTAACCTTAAGTGATTATTAATTTAATTAAAAGTTTTACCAAATGAAATTCCAATGAAAAGCCTACTTACAACTCTGAGGTACAATATTCTCTATGATTGCTTAAGAAAAAAGTTATCATCCACCTAATTAAACGT